>BLBF01000053.1:3091939-3217127 GCA_015471245.1 Laticauda colubrina
GACACACCATATACCAGAAGAAAACACACACCAACCGCTACCTCAACGCCCAATCCCACCACCACCCAGCACAGATAAATTCCGTGGCTAAAACACTAATTACCAGAACCAAATGCCTGGCAGATAAAACACATATAAAGACTGAACTATGCGCCATGACTGAAGTATTGACAGCCAATGGCTTCCACAAAAACAAAATCACCAGCTTGATCCACAAAAACACACCAAGACATAACAGAGACCTAGAAGATCAACAGACCTATGCAACAGCTGTCCTGCCCTACATAAGAGGTACCACAGATAAAATCAGTAAGATACTACACAGGCATCACATCAAGACTGCCTTCAAAACAGACAAAAAAATAGCAGCCATCCTTAGAAACCCCAAAGACAAAATTGACTCGGAAAACCAAGGCATATACGAAGTTCCCTGTGCATCATGCCCGGCCACATACATTGGACAGACCAATAGAAGAATAAGTACCTGCCTGGATGAACACAAAAATGCAGTAAAAAAGCTGGAACACACCTCCTCACTAGTCCAAAACATGAAAACCACAGGTCACAACATCAACTTCAATGGCACTAAAACCCAAGCCACTATAGAAAACCCCAACCACAAAATCATCAGAGAAGCCATAGAGATTGAAAAAAGACCTGAAAGCATGAATAGAAGAGATGATTCCAGCAGACTGTCAATCATTTGGTACTTATTCTTCTATTGGTCTGTCCAATGTATGTTGCGGGGCATGATGCACAGGGAATTTCGTATATGCCTTGGTTTTCCAGGTCAATTTTGTCTTTGGGGTTTCTAAGGATGGCTGCTCTTTTTTTGTCTGTTTTGAAGGCAGTCTTGATGTGATGCCTGTGTAGTATCTTTCTGATTTTATCTGTAGCACCTCTTATGTTGGGCAAGACAGCTGTTCCATAGGTCTGTTGGTCTTCTAGGTCTCTGTTATGTCTTGGTGTGTTTTTGTGGATCAAGTAGGTGATTTTGTTTTTTTGGAAGCCATTGAAATAAAGATAAGGCACATATAAATATCTGCCAGATGAGATTCTGCTGAAACGTTGCTACAACTTTAACAGAACTACAATGACGTGGGATAATACCTGAAGGAAGCTAAGCAGCACACATGTAAGTACCCGCGAAAGCCTAAGAAAACATATATATATATATATATGAAAAAAAAAAAATAATATCTTTGTTCACTCAGAATTCAAATATAAAAAAGCCAAGAATTATCAGTATATTGCATCCTGTTAATTTTGCACAAAATAAAACAGCAATTCAAATTATTGACAATTGTTGGCAATCATTGACATGCCATTTTTGTACCACCTGGAAATGTTAGTTAATGGTTTATATACAGTAGAATTCTGAGTGAACAAAGATATTATTCTCTCATTCCCAGGGGACTTGCTGAAGCAGGAACAGACATGGCAAGAGCTTCCCGCCGCCTCCAAACTGCCTGTCTCAATTTGGATTCCAATTTGCGCCTTTCTGAGAATAGCTCTACCTGTTTGCTAGAGAAGCAGCTTCGGGAGAAAGTCCGAGAGATGATTCAGCTACAGAGTTCTTGGGATGGAGAAAAGGCTATTCTAAACTCCAAGTGAGAAGAATACTACTGTGTCTTTGATTTCTAAATTTCTGCAGATTATTAAAGGACAAGAAGATTTAAAAGGCCTGTTGTGGGATAGGCAACCTTTTGAGTCTGGGGACACAGTTGGAATTTTGAGAACACATTACCCTATAAAATGACTGTCTTAGTGAATATAGTTAGTCATAAAACATCTACTTCCCTGACAATAAATTAGCCCTCCAGGATTCCCTTTCTCATCCCTGTTGAAGTTTTATGGGACTTAAGGCAACTGAGATAAGTTAGAGGCTGGAACTTTAAAAGTCACATCCTGATTTCTTGACTTTCTTAACAAAAACAACAAAGATTGTAATGACATCTGAAAGAATAACAGTCATATAATTAAATACATTTTTTTATCATAACCATCATATGAATCTTACTTCTATGTCAAAGTATAGCTTGTGTGCCAGCAAAATTCCTTTTTCAGGGCTATATTACATACATCTGATTTAGTACAGTTAGACGTATGAATGTTTATATGATAATACCAGTAAATGTAGTTACTGTATATCGTATCTTTAGGCAGGGGTATCAAACTCAATTTCATTGAAGGCCGCATCAGGGTTGTGTTTGATCTCAGGGGGCCTGGTGGGCGTGGCCAGGGTGGGCATGGCCAACTCGACATCACTCATGTCTAGGGTGCCTGTGGCGACCCGAACACTCTACCAGCAAAATGGAACTCCGGAAGGCTGCACGCGGTCCTCCCAAGCTCCATTTTTGCTAGCAGAGGGCTGCAGGATGTCGTCACAGCCTAAAATGAAGTTCAGGTGGTCCACACAAGGTCCTCCAAGCTCCATTTTCACTGGCAGAGGCATTGCAGGCTGGCCCTTTGCTATTTCCAGGGTGGCCCCATGGGCAAGATCTAAGTACCTCGCAGACCAAATCTGGCCTGTGGGCCTTGACTTTGACACCCCTGTCTTAAGGCATCTAGTTGAGACAGAAGGCCCAGTGATGTCAGAAGAGTGGTATAATTAAGCATGCTTATTTACCCTGAGCTTGAGGACACAGGAAACCAAACACACACACATGAAAGGTCCTGAGAAAACAGCATTATCAAGAGCCTTGCAATATATTAGGCAGAAAATAAAAAAGTGCATGTTGGAATGCTGGTTGAAGGACTGACTCTTTAAGTTTGCACTCCTTAAGAAAGAGGGCAGAAGAGGCAACCAGGCCTCTGGAGGATATAGGCTATTTTCATTGCCTCCAATCTATGGTTCCAGACCTTGCTCCTCTTGAGCATTTGTGTCAATACAAAATTTCTTGCTGGATTTGCTTTTTTCTTATCGTTCTGTGGTCTTGGATTGCATAGCATATTGTGATCTCATCACTTTCAGCTCTTTTCTCCAGCCTTTTTAAGCTGATGTGTGAATTGAAACTTTTGTTTCTTTATAATGATCTCAAAGATGATCTCAAAGATATAAATAACATATTCTTTATGAGTTAGTGATTAATCCTCCTGACTAATACATCTTCTGTGTCTGGTTTCTTGTCTTAACAGGATTACTGAATTGACCACTTTGGGTGATAAGCTTAAGGAACAGAACACAAAGAGAGACAAGACAATCTCTGCTTTAAAAATGGACATTCAGAAATTGGTACAACCCCACCCCACACCTCAACCCTACTTTCTGTCATTCTGTCAAACAAACCCCATCTGTTTGCCACCACAAGCATTCTCAAAAAGGGCATAATAATCACATTGAGCAACAATACTAGATTGATTTGCCTACTCATGTTTCTCTGTTTTTCCCCCATGTCATTTCTGAGCAACTGCTTGTCTTTGAACACTAGGAAGCCAGTAAAATTGGAGGTCTAGAAGAAATGAAGGATCTGAAAGAAGAAACTGAATCTTTGCAACATACTTTAAAAAATATTACAAAGGTGTGTGAAATATTAAATCATAATGTATTTTGTAGATAAATTAGTATACCATTTATCTTGGTATATGGTACATATTTTATGTAAAATATAGAAAACTACATTTAAAAAAATGTAAATAAGATACCATTCATTAGAAAATTCTGTAGCACAGACCTCACTGAAATGAATGGGAACTATGAAAGAGTATTCTGCTGTAGAGGATAAGCATTTGGTGGCTGGTATCACATTTTCACAGATTGTGCCCTTGTGTAATAGAATTGAGTTATTTGGTCTGGTTCCTAAAAGCCATCTGTTTTTTTGGCACAAGCTTACTTTCTGGTTCCTAAATCTTAAACCAACAAAATAGACAGCAATTATTTTTTATGAGAAAAAAAAAAAGATGGATGTGAACTTTCTACCTGAACATTTCTTTTCATATAAGGAAGGTCCTACTGTATACCTAAAACTGTTCCTCTGAAATTGCAAGAAAGAATTTCATCCCAACTTTTTCTCACCACTATATAGAGGGTATGGATATTATTTGCCTGTCTTTAAACAAGTTTAAAGAAATGATAGGTTAAATTCCCATCTGATATCTAGTGGTCACCTATGTATGTTTTGTAACAATAGTATTTTTAAATCCCAAATTTCCCTGGCCTCAGATTGCACAGGCCACATATCTCTCTTTGTCTCACACAAGTTGATATTGAATGAACAGAGGCTACTTTACCCTTTAGAGGATGCCCTTGAAACATACTCTATTAAACATCCAATGAGAAGACCCAAACTCACATTGCTCTTTATTTGGAGATGGGTCTCCAACCTTGAGCAATATTCCTTTGCTAGCTATAATAAAATACTCTAGGGCTACACTAAATTAAGGATCCAAACATCTGTCTTCTTGAGTGCAAAGCAGTGGGCTCTAAAGTACTGATCTGAGATCCCAACATGTTGCATAAACATCAGTCAGGAAGCAAATATTTGAAAACAAATATCCACCTACCTCAATATAGTTTCATGGGAAGGTTTTGTACTGTATGTTATAATTTTACTGCAGCTGTATAAAGCTATACCATAGAGAACAATAGTTCAAAAATACTGGGAAAGTATTGTCACCCCAATACACTGTTACCTAAGACCTGCTACCCTTATTTCTGGTTGTTAAATAAAATTATAAATATGTTTGTTGTACTTCACAATGCCATCTGAATGTAACTTAAGAGACTCTGGAATCCAACTCTGACGTTCTAGGCAGTACTCATGCACCAGAATATTTTCAATAACATTCACTTGATTAGAATTTACTTCTTCTGAACTTTCCTTTCAGTTGGCTCTTGCTGAATCAAAGAACATAGAACTTATCTCCAAAGAAAATGCCAAAGCTCTACCAGAAGAAGACACTATATGGCAAACTTATCCCCTAGGCTTTAGCTCACCTCAGCACCAATGGGCAACTCAGTCACGGATACATTCTCCATCCTGCCAGAATGCAACAATACAAGCAGTGCAAGCCCTTATCCAAAAGTCACAACAGCGTGAGCAGGTTGGATACACTAGTGTTTTTATTTTATTTATTAAACTTTTATCTACTTATATGTCATCCAGGTGAGCAACTAACATACCTAAATGCAAATAATAAGATTAAAACATAATTTAACAAAATAGTACAATATAATCAATTACTTAATATCCTGAGAAATAAGCCATATCAATTCCTCTTCCATATCAATTCTCAAATGTTCACACAGTCAAGTTTTCATTCATTGAAAAAAGCCAGGAAAAGTAGGGCCCATCTGATATTTATTTAGGAGTTGTGACTTTTATGGTGAATGAGTCAGTTGTGATTTTCCCCAACTTTTAAATGCAATTCCTTGTAACATTTGGCTGCAAAGGCAGTTAAGATGATTTGGAATCAATCTGCAGTGCTGCGTGTAGAGAAAGATGTAAGTGCACTGGAGTAGAAAGATTTTTACTTGGGGAATTCAGAAACATTTATTAATTCCAATATATGTTGATTTATAGTATCTTAGATCTGGGTTAAAATATTTTCCCCAGGTTTTTGTATTGTTTTTATAAAATTGAGAAATAGGAGATAATATCTGGAAGTTGTAACAAAAGTTTAAGTGAAGATGTTTGTAATTCTGTGGTCCATATTTCTTCTTTTTTCCTATAAAAGCACCTAGGCCACCATTCTAAATGGTGGCTTTGTAATACATAGCCAAGTGGCTGACCTTTTTTGAATGAAGCTAAAATATCCTTTGGAATCAAGTATTATCACTCAGAGCAGCAACTTATCTCCTTTCTATTGTAAAATTTAGAACAAAACATACTGAACAGTGTCTAAATATCACACAGAACCTCACAACAAAAAAGTTGTTAGTATTCTTTCCTATTTTGTCTAGGAATTGGGGGGAGATTCCTAGTTTGCCCGAGCTTATTTATAAATTAAACAGATATCAGAAACATTCTAGTAGTGTGCAATGTTCATTATTATAATGTATTTTGAGTTGGCTAGGTTTATTTTCTGTCCAAGAAGTAAGCAGCATGATGCTGGTACTTCAATTAAAGCTCACATTTTAGTGGCTATTGCTATCCATGCATGAATGCTGGCCATCCCAGGTGGATTTTGTGAATGCTGGAAAGATATATTAGATCTACAGCTGCAGATTTATATCTTCAATTGTGTAACTATAGTGGACTGTAGTAAACAGCTGCTGGAGATAATTTCAGGTAGTAAAACAGTGACCGGAGATCAGCACTGAACTCTTTCTGCACTTACAGCTGTTCTCCCCAGATGCTCTTCTTCCAGGCAGGTGAAACTGAAAAAAAGTCAAAATGGGATAGGCAGAGCACCTTGGGGATAGAGGAAATATCCATCTCTCTGTGAAATCCGTTCCCACCTCCCATGCATAGGAAGTTTTCTACCTTTAAACTATCCACATTGGCTTTATTACATGAAAAGCCTCTACCTTTCTGTTTGAACTGTTATGTCCATTTCTGATAATTTCCATTGTGATATAGAAGCTAAGAGTGTTAGATTAAGATTTGGAAGTTCACAATTCAGATTTTGACTGTAAAGTTTCTGGGTAATTTAGCCTGGGTATTGCTCTAAGCATAATGTAGCCTACCTAAGAGATTTGTGGTAAACATTAATAAAAAGAAAACCCAAAAGGATAAAGCTGCATATTGAACCCATCAGCAAGTAGATGGAAAATGAAATTTATGAATAATAAATGACCTTGGCATTTTTGCAAACTCTCAATTTTCTTTCCTTAGACTTATTCCCAACTCCCATTCACATAGACATTCTGAAAAACTTCTCACCCATCCATTTTGTTGTCTTATATGTTCCATGTATATTGAAAACTACTTGAATAATGCCTGGTTTTTTTTCATTTCTCTGTATATCTGAAAGAAAGCTATAGATCAGGAAACAAACTATGATTCCAACAAGGCAGGATACAGCCATCAACTACTTTTGGAAGGGGAAGGTCTATAGAGCCACTTTTGACTATGGAGCTACACTTCAACAATCTCACCACCAAAAATCAGAAGCATAGTGTAGGGAGAAAAATCCAGTCCGGTTCCAAGCCGGGAGAAAAAAATACTGGAAATAAAATGGAGACTGGATGCTTTCCAGAAACAGTTTCTGGTTTTCCAGAAACTTCAGCAACAGCAGCATGTTTCTGGGGTGGCTAACAAAATGGCTGAGTGAGTGGATGGATTTTTATAGGGTTCTGGGGTTTGGTGATTGAGATGTGGAGGTTGTGCAATGTAGTGAGTCTTGTGTCTTTTACTTTTCAATGGTGGTGGGTTAATCCTATTATGTCCTAAAGATCATGTCCTGTCCTTAGAATTTGGGTGGGGGAATATAAATTCTTAATCCCACCAGCTCCAGCCTGGGGGAGTTTATGGCTGAAGGTGTTTTGTTTATGAATAGATTGGCCTGGTCTTTCTGAATGGATACCAAATCTCCATCCCAAAAGACCAGTCTCTTCTGCTTGAGGTTGTTTTCCTATGGCAGGAAGACTGGGGCTGCTTTCTGCCTTTAAGAACATGTTTCTCCATTTCTCCTTTGGGGAAATATTCTATCCTGTCTCTTTTTAATATTAAGAACAAAAAGTATTTTAATCTGACAGGGGAGTTTCCTACATAGTTTTCCACAATTTGTAAGACAGAACATACACAAAGTATATATAAGCTGGAAGATCTCAGCCCATTTTCTATCATTATCACATCCTCAGCATCCCACTTTGAAATTTTAAGTTCCCAAAAGATTATGCATTCCATTCTAGATAAATGCTATTTTATAAAACTTGTCATCTCTTTATTAATACGTATTCTCACCCACTTGCTTCACTATGTTTCAGTGGAATGTGAAATTCCTAAGAGAGGAAATGTATATCCAAAGTCTAGATTTTACTAATGGAAATAAAATTCTTCTTTTTACTCCTATACTCCTTCATACAATTAATACTAAAGAAAGAAAGAGGATAAAAGCTGTTCCTCTCCCATCCTTTTTACATGGCAAAGAAATAGCTGTTATAACTCCTTTGACAATCATTATTATCTAGCACATTGTCAGTGAGAGAAGATATAGCTCATCAGAAGGGTCCAGGGACTGATTTTGAGGCATAAGTTTCAGTACTTGTTTTCAAGGTTTCTTTTAGAAAAACCCAGATCCATTGCTGTAAAGATATGGCTTATTAGAATGGACAAAGATATTGATTGGAGCACTTGGTTTATCTGTTTAATGTGGAGAGGCTTTCTCTCCCTTCGTGTATGCTTTGTGGCATTTGATGTGGAAAGAACTTCCTGTTTGATCCCTATGAACAGGAATTGCATGTGCAGTTGGAATCCTGCAGAGATATCCTGGGATCTGTCAAGAAGCAGCTTGCGGACTGCCAGCAGGAAATGAATGCAGCTGATCAACAGCTGCAGGAACAGAAGCAGGAATGTGAAGAGCTGACAAGGGCCCTGGAGGACTGCAGGCAGAAAGCACAGCATTGGAAATCCTCAGTGGAAGTTTTAGAAAGGTGAAGGTGGGGGGGTGGGGAGAGGCTTCGCCTATTACTGTAATGATCTCAAGGGGCACGGCTTTGACTCAGTTCTTCTGGCAGTTGCACCAGTTGTGGCCTCAGAAGATGCATCATATAACTTTATTTTAGTGATTTGTCACTTACAAAAACTCTTCTCGTTATGCAGATTCCCAAAACTTCTGGGGAAGGGCTTTGGCACAGTAACAGAGTATCTATTTGCACACAGAAAATTCCAAATTAGTATTTCCAAACAGAACTGGAAAACTGCTGGAGAGTTGTTGCCAATCATTAAGTAAATCAGAATGTGGCACATGCTGCTCTACTAGAATGCTTTTTTACAACATTTCAACTCTGATTTCATTGCCAAAATTCTCTGATAAGCTACCAAGCAACAGCCCTTTTTGATGGGTTGTATGCTGGTATATGTATTTCTTTTTTTGCCAAATAAAAGTTATGGTTTTTTAAAAAGTAAAAAAAACCTCCAGTTATGGGGGGAAAGGTCAAAAATATTGGTATTTCCCTTCTGATGACATCTTCACATCAATTTTATGTCCCTGTAGCCCTTTGTCAATGAAAACATACTGTAGATTGTTAAAATGCTGCAGCTTCTGGTTACAAAAATACTGCCTGGTTCTGAGTTAGGTAGAGTTATTTTT
Organism: Laticauda colubrina; assembly: GCA_015471245.1. Lineage (NCBI taxonomy): Eukaryota > Metazoa > Chordata > Lepidosauria > Squamata > Elapidae > Laticauda > Laticauda colubrina. Next base: position 3,101,135 of record BLBF01000053.1, read on the forward strand.
TGACCCAATATAAAGCAGCCCCTTATGCCTCTCTGGGGCATAATTTTAATGATTGACTTTGGTACTTACTCTTGGGAGGATAAAGAAAAGTGTACTATCGATTTTTCCTTGATATTAACATGGAAGGTTCTTCTCTTCTGATGATGTTATTTCACTCTTTAACACTATTTTCTGTTGTGATCATCAGCCAAGCATGGGAACAGAGATGATTAAAGTGATGATTAAATGCTGGCTTTGGAATAACATACATCAGCATTTGTTATTGCCAAAGGTTATCAAATATCTCTGCACACAACCTCAGCGATATTTTTATTTATTTATTTATTGGTCAATTGCTCACAAGATAATAGGTATAAGTAAAAACATAGTCATGAATACATGGCTCCAAAAAAGAAAAATAGAAAAATATACAAAAGAAACAATAGGACAGGGAGGGTAGGCACATTGGTGCACTTATGCACACCCCCTACAAACCTCTTAGGAAAGGGGTGAGGTCAATAGTAGATAGTCTAAGGTTAAAGTTTTTGGAGTTCAGGGAAAAAATATCAGATACGTAATGTGGATTCCAGACTGATGAACTGTATTCAAGTATTGGTATAGCAAATGTTTTGTATGCTCTAGTTATTAGTGTAATATCAGAGAAAAAGCTACATAAGATTAGGTTAATGTCTTAATGTCTTTTTGGCTATGTAGTTACACTGGGCTCTAGCATTTAGGTCATTTGTGATGAGTACTCCTAGATCCTTGACAGAGTTTGGATCACCAAAAAGCTCTTGACTATTCAGCCTGTATTTTATTTTCTGATTTTTTTTTTTGCCAATATGTAGGACAGAGCATTTATTTGTTGAGATTTGAAGTTGCCATTTGTTTGACCATTTTGAGACTTAGTCAAGGTCTTTTTGAAGGGTTGCAGTGTCTGTGGTGTTGAATAGCTTTACATCATCAGCGAAGAGAACACAGTTGCTCTTAATATGATCACAGAGGCCATTTATATAGAGTATTAAAAGAGTTGGTCCTAGAACAATGCCTTGGGGGACACCACTGTTGGCAGGTACAGAATTTGATAGGATGCTTCCAATTTTGACCATTTGTTGTCTGTTTGACAGGAATGCTCTATCCAGCTATGCAGGTGTCCAGAGATACCGTAAGATTTTAGTTTTAGGAGTAGTTTGTCGTGTACGACTGAATCAAAGGCTTTACAGAAGTCTATGTAGATTGTGTCTATTGCTTTGCCCTGATTGAGCTGTATAGTCCATATGTTTTTGCAGTGTAAGAGTTGCAGATTACAAGGTAGTTTTTTCCTAAAACCAAATTGTTTATTAGAGAGTAGGTTGTTTTTTTCTAAGTGGAGGATGATGGATTGGTTAATAATTGATTCCATGACTTTGCTGGTAATGCAGCATAAAGAGATTGGTCTGTAATGTTCAAGTCGGTTGGGGTCTCCGTTTTTGAAGATGGGGATGACCATGGCTTGTGACCATAGTTTTGGCAAGGAGCTGGTCCTGAAAATTTTTTCAAAGATGATGCTCTAAGCATAATCTAAGGTTCGGTTACGGCAGTGGATAGCTTTTTTAAGAAGTAGGCACATATTTCATCCAGTCCAATAGATAGATATAGTTTTAGATTGTGTAGTACTTTTTCAACATTGTCTTCTGTAAAATCGATATGTATTAGATTATTGTAGTTGTCTGTGGTTTCGACTAGGAAATACTGGGCATGATCCACTGCTGTTTACTGAGCCAAAGAACGTATTAAAGAGGTTTGCTTTAATGGTGTCATTGTTGCATTCTTTACAATTAGGTCCTTTCAGGGGTGGGATGGACCTTGAGTCTTTTAGTTTGTTGTTTATAAAATTGTAAAAAGCACAGGTGGAATTGGTGCGTAGAAGGTTTTCTTCTTGTTTAATGTGATAATTGATGCATTCAGGTTTTATCTGGTGGCATAAATTTTTGTATCGGCTTTTGAAGTTGGCAACATGAACAGATTTGTTTTTCAGCCAAAGTGATTTCTTTTTGGATTGAAGCTTCCTTATTGTTTTGGGTAATTTGTTTTTTCTGGTTTTGGGAGTTGTTTATGGTACATATAGTTCGATGACTCTTTTGATTTCAAGTAAAAATATGTTGTAATGGTCTTCATAATATTGCATCCAGAGAATAGAAATTGCCAATCAAGGGATGAGAGATCATTGTTTATGAGATCATACTTGCCTTATTTGAAGTTTCATTGGGGATTCTGTCATTGTGATGATTTTTGTATGGACGTATGTTGAGACAAAAATGAATCACGTTGTGGTCACTGTTGGAAAAAGGTTCTTTAATTTGTATTCCGTAAATTGAATTCAAACTATTGCAGAAGATGAGATTGAGGCAGTTGTTAAGTCTAGTGTTGTTGGTTGTTAGTTGTTCTAGTCCCAGATTTGTTACTGCGTTGTAGAAGGTTGCATGTGTGGGTTCAGTTGTACATTAGTTAAGGGTCCAGTTAATATGAGGTAGATTGAAGTCACCAAGAAAGACAAAAGCATGTGGGCAGGATGCTGCCCATATTAGTAGTGTATTTAGATTGTTTGCATGTTTGATGTCATAATCAGGGGCTCTGTAACATAATAAGAACCGAAATGTGGTATTTCAGGACAGTTCAAAGACGATGGTCTCAGGAATAGCAAGCTCCTGGGTAACTTGGATATTTTTTAGGTGTAGGTCTCAGGAATAGCAAGCTCCTGGGTAACTTGGATATTTTTTAGGTACTTTAGGGACTTTTTATAGAAGGGACTTTTTATAGGGACTTTTTATAGAAGATAGGAACACCACCTCCTCTACAGATTTCATGGTCTGATCAGTAAACATGATAGTCTCTTACTGTGGTAATGGAGTCAGGGAGAGATGCATTGAGCCATGTTTCACAGACAAATATGATGTCGAATTTAGCTGTATTTAGTAAGAGGTGAAATTCAGGTATTTTATTTACAAGGCTTCTTGCATTGAGTAGCTTGCATTTAAGGCCAGTTTTAATTGAAATAGAGGTAGTTCGGGGCATGCGTGCCTTATTTTGAGTGATGTTGGATTGGATGGGGTGGGGTTTGATGCGGAGTTGTGGGTTGTGTGACTTTTTTTTGATGCAATCAGCTCTGTGGTCAATGTATAGGTCCTTTTCTCCATTGTCTAGACAGTTTTTGAGTTCTATTCACAGGAACAGATTTTTTGCAGTATTGATAAGTCTGGTTTTGAGCAAAGTTTATTGTGGTTGGGATTGTTTTTTGCAATGGCATTTATTGTATGAATGAATATGCATATGCTGGACTCATTTTTTGCATACAACTCTGCAAAATCTTGGGGCCAGAGAGCCATCATTGTATTTGTACCCATGGCCATCTCTGGTTATTTCAATGATATCTTCAGGAGAGATGTTTGTTGTGCTTGAGTTGCTTATGAACTTTGGTGATGTCATCTGATTCGTTGGTGTCTTCAAGACCAAATAAGATGGCATTTGGATGTTTCTGTTCACGTTCCATGGTGTCTGTGATGACCCGTAGTCTCTCAAAATAACCCAAAACCCAAAACATATATTAAAGTCCGGTGAGGCCTTCAACTTAACTTTACTGTTTTCTTAGGCACAGTTTAAAGTCACAAAAGTAAATAATGAGGCAAACAGAAAGCCAAAACAAACTGCATTGATGAGAGTTCCGAAGCAAGCCAAGATAACCAATCATAAACTCCAGGAAAATAACTGAGGAAAGTCTATGGGAAAAATGCCAGCAAAGATAAACCTTTTTCAAGGTGAACACTAAATTGACTCCTGCAAATTCTAACTGTGCAGTTGCAAACTTATAGACATAGCTCCCACCTGCAAGCCATGAGGAGGATCATGGTAGACCTTGAGATCTTGAGTAGACCTCGCTTTTCCCTGATCCTCTCCTCCCTGCATGACCTAGGATGGATAGGGGATGGGCCTGGATCCTCCTCTGACTGCTCAGCCAGCCTCTGGCCTTCCCCAGCCTCCTCCACCACCTCTGGAGCCACACTCTCACTCCCTGTTGGCTGTTCCTCCTTTTCCTCAGAGTCAGTCTCCACCAGGGGCATGAGAGTGTCTCTGATGAGTAAGGAGATACTATTTGTGGAATTATTTGAAGGGATAGTAATTGTTTGTGGCTGTGGTTTGGTGGTTATTTTTGGTTGTAGTTGTGATTGTAGTTGAGGTAGTGGCTGTGGTTGTTGTGGGATTTGATTTTGAGCTGACAGGTACTCACTTATCTGTGCTGTTGTTTTTTTTTCAAGAGAAATTAGGCTTGCTTGTATAGTTGTTTCAAAACGTGTTGCTAAGAGTTCTTCTATTGAGTGAATGTGTGATTCTATGCTTTCAACTTTGTCAGGTAGAGTACTCAGTTTGTTTAGCTTAGGAGAGCATGATGGACATAGATAAAAGAATGTATCTCAATTTTTAACCATATCAGCTAGGCTTTTGTTTGCTTTTAAGCAGGCAGGGTGGGCTTGATTATCGCATAGGCAGCATTTGATGTCAATTTTGCTTTCATTGATGGTTTCAAGACAGAAGTCTAGGAGGTCATTGGTAGAGATATTTTTCTTTTGTTCTGGTTTGGAGTTTTTGGCTGGCATGGTCAATGGCAATAGTACAGTAATAAATTACAATGTCAAGTTAATGTGATTGGTAGACAGTTACTTAATGAATGTTGGTAATTAATAAATGTTAATTGATATGTTAGAGAACAAATCAAAAGTAAGGTTGCTTATTACTAAAAATCAATCAATCGGTTATTCAAATCACTCTAATCAAATAATTTTGCAAAGCAACAACAGCCTAATTTATTACAGTAACTACTAAACACACTGGTCAATTAAATTCACTAAATCACTGATTTTACTAATCAGATATTCAGTAATTACACTATATGCACTAAACACTCAATCATACTAAGCAATAAAAACAATAAATCAATTGATCATTTGATAAAAATTAATTATTTTAAAGAAATTGATTTTTTTGAGATAATGAAAATAATGAAGTAATATGAAGTAGTATTGAGGGTTATTGCTTTGCTTTGTTTTGCTTAGCTGTTGCTGATATCTGAATAGAACCCTGGCAGGAGGTCTCTTTTCCTGGGCTGTTTGCAAACAATCAATGAGCAAGGATTTACACTCTCTTTCTTGTTTTGTAGATTGAGTTTTTGAGATAATAAAGATGCAGAGATGTTGAAGGGGGGATCTCTGGCCCCTTCTTCAGCAGAGATAAACAGAACAATTCACTGGGAGGCAACAGGGAACTTTTTGTTTTGTTTTCCCTTGATGAATGGGATTTCTGGCTCCCTCCTCGTTAATTTAAATACACTTTCAAAGTTTGTTGTTTTTAAGAGAAAGAGAAAGAAAGATAGTCTTGCACTGGCAATTTGAACAGTTTATATTTTTACTATGTAGACTCAGATTTTTATTGAGCATTCGCTCCTGGCTTCAGTATACTTCTGCTTCTATCACAGGAAATAAAATTGTTTCCAATCTTCACAGGAGTTCAGTTATAACAATACTTCCCTACTTATTGAAAGTCCAAAGTTACTGTCCTTTTAAAGAGGAAGTCCAGATTAGCAATTTGGGGAAGAGGGAAGGAGGGGTGGCAGGGAGGAAGCAGTCTGTTTCACACCCTGGCTGTAAACATCTGAAGACTGACTCACAGCTCCCGGTGCTCACTGCTCTGCAAGGATGGGATGAATCTCACTGTCTCACCACCCTGCAAGGATGATCATTGATATAGTGGTATTACAGTGGTATTGTTTAGCTTTGATGTTTATAAAAGCATACGTATACAATTAATTGTTCAGAGAAAGTCATTTGGCAAGGAAAGGTATCCAGTAACATATAAAGAGGATATTTACAGATCCTCTAAATGCAGACATAGTAGTGAACAAATGCAGCTTCCTATGCAAATGCATTTGATAGCCTCACAGCAATGCAAAAGACCCTCTTGTGGATGTCAGTAAGGAACATCTTCAAAAAGGCCTCTGCTGCAGCTCTCTACTGTTAGACAGGATAATGTAAAAGCACCCCTAGAATTGTAAAGGTTAGTATTAATGCCCTAAATTGTTCATCATGAGCAATATTTTACATGTGCAAGATGGTGCAAGAATTTATTTATTTCATGCTGCATCATTAACATGAGTGTCAAACACAAGATTCACAGGCCAATGTGGTCAGATCTGGGCTGGGAGGTTATCCTAGTCTACCCAATGTGAAGAGAAAAGATCAGGCCAGCCTGGCTTCGGTTCAGTGTACCCAGTGCATAGAGGAAAGATCAGGCCAACATGGTTTCATCCCGGTCTACCCAATGTGAAGAGGAAACATGCCAGCAGTTTGAGGAGTGGCATCAAGATGGCCATGCCAACCCAGTTGCCATACCCATCAAGTTGGCCACACCTGCCCGGCCCCCCAAGGTCAACCACAGCCCTGATGCAGACCTCAATGTAATTGAGTTTGATACCGCTGTCTTGGAGTGATGCTAAGACCTTTGCAGAAAAATATTTTCCCTTCTCTATCATTCCTGGAATTACTATATGATAAGGCGTCATCACATGGTAATTCCAGTTAGCAGTGAAAGCATAGAGACCTCTGTCTGCAATTAGCCTGGTGCTGCTCTAAGGATTTTTTTAACACTTAAGCAAAGCCAGAAGAAATCTCTGGCCCATACAGCAATAGCTATAGTTATATACCTCTTCACAGCACTTTACAGCCTTCTCTAAGCAGTTTACAGAGTCAGCATATTGCCTCCAAAAATCTGGATTCTAATTTTACTGACCTCAGAAGGATGGAAGGCTGAGTCAACCTTGAGCTAGTGAGATCTGAACTGCCAAACTGCTGGCAGAGGATATAGTTTAAAAAGTAAATGTAATCCTGGTTCACTCCCAGCCAGTGAAATTAATATTTTTGTGGAGTTTTAGAAAAATCTTTACAAAAAATGTCCAGTCAAAATGGACAAGTAAAGCAGATTTTTTTAAAGATCTACCTTGCCTTAACATGTAGTGTATACTCTCCTGTTAACAATCCATTTGAATTGTGTCATAATTCTGCCTTTAATTGAAGTTAACATAAATGGTCTTTAATTCTTTCCATTTCAGTCATATGATGGTGAAAAATAGTTTGAATTCTCATCTGAAAGTTTGCCTGCTTTGGATATGCTTTGAACTTCAAAAAAAGTTCTAAAGAGTTATTAGAAACAGCAGTTCAAAAAAAGAAGAGATAAATAAAACAGCTTTTGAGTGATAAATATGCACAAGAGTGGAGGCAGAAAAATAAATGTCTGTTCTCCTACTGTAATGTTAGAGGAGCGATTCTCAGTATTTTCCTTGGTTAGGGAGTATTATATGCTGGTTTCATCTATAACTGGGATACCTCTGAGCCCATTTTGCTCAATTCAGAACTGTCATAAAATCTTTTTTTATATAAATTATTATTGGTTTTTAAGACAAACATAGGCAGACAAAACAAAAACATCAAGCCATCTTCCATATATATACATACACTGTGTGGTTGGTTTACAAATTGTTTTGTGCTTCCATTTCGCAGTCTTCAATTACAATTACATTGTATATGTTCTCATATTTTCAATCAAATATTAAGTACATTAATATCATTGTTAATCATTTGACAATATTTTTATTCATTCATGTTTTACGAAATAATCCATATTTTACTGAATTTGTTTTATAACAGTTCATATTATCATCTCAAATCTATCCTACAATCATTTTGTAGATATAATAAGAAAAGAATACATCTTTATATATTTATTATTTTCTAAGAATCTACACATTTTATAACCATGTTTTATTGTCTAACCATTGATAGAATAGATCCCAAATTTTATAAAATTGTTTATCATCTTGTTCTCTGATTTCAAATGTCAATAGCACATTCCAATATTTTCTTAATGATTTCCTCCTGTAATGGTATTTTCTCATTTTTCCAGTTTTTGGCAAATACAATCCTAGCTACTGTTAATACATTTACAATCAGGTATTTCAATTCTTTACTATATATTTCAGGCAAAACTCCCAATAAAAATACCTCTGGTTTCAAGTCTGTATGCTTTTTTGTCATTTTTTCCAACCACGTGTGGATTTTAGTCCAATATTTTTTTGGCATCCGCACAAGTCCACCACGTATGGTAATATGAGCCTGATATCTGATGACATTTCCAACATTTTTCGGATTTGTTCTTGAACATTCTTGCTATTCTTGTCGGGGGAAAATGCCACCTGTAAAACATCTTATACAAATTTTCTTTATGTATTGTTGACATCGTCATCTTATAATTTTGAGACCACAATTTTTGCCATTTCTCTAGATCAATCCCATATCCAAAATTTTTCCCCCAAGCAATCATAGTTTCTTTAACTTGCTCTTTTTCTAGTTGAATTTCTAATAAATATCCATACAATTTTTTAATCACCTTTTCATCAGTACCTGTCAAAATCTTATCTAAATCAGTCAGTTTATCATTAGATAAAAATGAACTTCATTAGAATTTTTATCATACCTTGAATGTATTTGCACATATGAAAACCAATTCATCATTATACCTTGTACCTCTAGTTTTTGTATAGATTTAAGTTCACCTTTTTCATTCAATATTTCACCATATCTAACTGTTTGTTCCTTTTTGTATATTATAGGATAAGAAAATGCTTCAATAGTCGATAACCAGACTGGAATTTTCAAATAACATTGTCTTTTAATCTTCTCCCAGTTTAATCACAGAGACTCCCGGATATAATATCTTCTAAAATACCCCTGTGTTTTCGTTCCTTTATACCATAGGAAAGCATGCCACCCCAACAACAGATCATGTTCTTCTAATGTCAACAATCTAGTATTTCTTAATGTTATCTATTCCTTAACCCACATCAAATTTGTAGCTTGGTAGTACAACTCCCAATTAGGCAAGCCAAATCCTCCTCTTATTTTGCAAAAGTTTTAACTTTATTCTCACTTACTTACCTTGCCATATATATTTCAACACAATTTTATTTAAATCTTCAAAATAGTCCTTTCCAAGCCTAACTGGTATTGTTTGAAACAAATATAAAATTCTGGGAAAAATATTCATTTTGATTGTTGAAATTCTCCCTATTAGTGACAATTGTAGGTTCTCCCATTTCATCAAATCTCGTGTTATCTGTTGTTTAAGTTTAGTGTAGTTGTTCTCTTTTAGTGTACTACATCTTGCTGTCAAATGTATCCCCAAATACTTAACCTTATTCGTGACTTGAATTTTCAATACATCTGCCAATTCTTCTTTTTGTCTTAGTAGCATATTCTTTGTCAAAATCTTTGTCTTATCTTTGTTTATTTTCAAGCCGGCCACCTTGCCAAATGCCTCTATCTTTTCCAATAGTTTTGGTGCTGTTTCTAGAGGGTCTTCTGAAATAAAGGCCAAGTCATCTGCAAAAGCTTGCAATTTAAATTCTTCCTTTTTAATTTTCATTCCTTTTATATCCTTTTCTTCTCTAATATTTCTGTTTAACACTTCCAAGGTAAACACAAACAACAAAGGTGATAGTGGGCACCCTTGTCTTGTTCCTTTTCTTATATCAATAGAGTCTGTCAGGTCTCCCTCTATCATTACCTTTGCTGTTTGGTTATGATATATAGCTTCTATTGCTTGAATAAATTTTCTACCAAAGCTCATCTGTTCCGGCTGTAATAACATGAATTGCCAATTCACATTATCAAATGCCTTCTGTGCATCTAAAAATATCAAAGCCATTTGCTTTTCAGTATGTGCCTTGTAGTATTCCAAAGTATCCAAGATTACTCTTATATTGTCTTTAATTTGTCTCTTTGGCAGAAATCCATTTTGATCAGGGTGGATAAAATTGGTTAAATATTTTTTAAGTCTTTCTGGCAATATTGAAGGAAAAATTTTATCATCTGCGTTTAGTAAGGAAATAGGTCCATAGTTCTTGATTTGTAATAGATCAGCCTCCTCTTTTGGGACAAGTGTAATATCAGCTTCTGACCATGATTTAGGTATCTTCTTCTTTAACATAATTTCATTCATAACTTCTAGCAACGGAAGGTTCAGTGATTCTTGTAATGTTTTATAAAATTCTGCCAGAAGTCCATCTGGGCTTGGTGCCTTTCCATTGTTTGCTTCTAAAGTGCTTCAGTTAACTCCATCATCATTATATTGCTTTCTAATATTGTTTCAAACTCTGTAGGTATCTGGGGTAGATTAGCATTCTGTAAGTACTGTTTAACTCTTTCTCATCAATATTCTCTTGTGTGTATAGTTTCCCATAATAGTCTCAAATGATTTCCTTCTTCTCTTTACTACCACAGCAAACTTGGCCTTGGTCATCTATTAATTGCAATATTTTCCTTGATTCTTTCTCCTTTCTCAGTTTGAATGCTAACCATCTACCTGGTTTATTTGCATCTTCAAAATAGTCCTGTTTCGCACCTCTGATTTTCTGTGCTAGTTCTTCTTTTTCCATTCGTCACATTTTATGTTTAATTATGTCCATTTTTAATTTAATGTTCTTTTTCTGTGGCATTTTTTGTAGCTCTTTTTCAGGTCCTCCATACTCATCCTCTAATGCCTTAGAGGCGAGTCTTTTCATGGTATTTCTTTTCCTTTTATAGTCTATTATCAAGCATCTGGCATATGCCTTCATTGTATCCCATACGTTCTGCATTGATGTATCTTCTTTTTTGTTTTTTCCAAAAACAAATGGATGGAGTTCTTTCTCCATCCTCTGCATGAAGTCTTTTTCCTTTAATATAGTATTATTTAACATCCATCTAGATCTTTTTCTTTGTCCTTTCCATTTAATTGTCATTGGATTGTGATCTGCCCAAGTACTTGTTTCAATATTTATTTCTTGAATATTAGCTAACAATTCTGTTGACATCCATATCATATTCTGGACCATGATAAACTATTTGAGTAGAAGGTGCATTGTTTAGTCTTAGCATTTCTTTCTCTCCATGTATCTTTTAAATTTATTTCATCTATCATTTTAAAAAAGGATTTAGGGAGAGTCTTTCTGTTTTGCTTGGTTGTTTTCTGTGCTGTATAATTTATTATCTATAATTCTATTAAAGTCTCCCATCATTACTATATTATCAATTATTTTCATATGTAATTTTCTATGAAATTCTTCTTGATTGTAATTTGGGGCATAGATTGCAATCAGGAGCATTTTCATATTATTGTCCATTATTTCCACCATTAGTAATCTTCCATTGTCATCAATTTCGCTGGGATAATATCTTTAATGTATAAAACCACTCCTCTTTTTTTGCATTGTGTCAAAGAAGTAAATATTTTCCCTAATTTTGGCTGTATCAGCAATTGTTCATGTTGCTTTTTAATATGTACTTCTTGCCGGCAGATTATATCAAAATTTAATTTCTCGAATTTATGGAAAGTTTTCCTTCTTTTAACAGCTGAATTAAGTCCATTTATGTTAATTGTAATCAATTTTTTTTTTCTCTTCCATGGTTATATTTTGTAGTTAGGTTCAGAAGCTCTCGAAGATCTTGGTTCACATTGTTCTTTGACTTCCACCTTTCCACCTACTGTACCTTCTTCCTTTTCAGTCGCTATTTGGCAGTTCTCTTGGAATTCAATTAGTGACATTTCTTTTTCTGTCTCCTCCTCTTTTCCTCCAAAATATTCTGTATAAAATAATTCAGCTTTCTCAAATGAGTCAATTCTATGTCTCTGTTCTTGCCATGTGAACATTAAACCTTCTAGAATCAGCCATCTATAATTCACCTCTTTTTTAAGTAGCATTTTAGTCAGGAATCGGTATTATCTTCTCATCTCTCTCACTCTTCTGAGTACTTGTTTCAAGACCACAATCTCCTTGTCTTTATATTTCAATGTTTTCTCTCTTGCCACTTGCAATATTTGTATTTTAATGGCTTTCTTTGTAAATCTGATGTGAACTTCTCTTGGTAAGCTATTTCTCATTGCATATCTTGTGAAGACTCAATAAACCTCATCTATTCCATCCATCATCTTCTCTTTAGTTATTTCCAGAGCTTCAGCCAAAATTTCTATCATTATCTCAGTTAGGTTTTGTCCCTTTTCTTCCTCTATGTTTTGGAATCTGTGCTAAAATTCTGATTGTCCATCTCCCATCTCAACATCCCACTTTTATCTTGTTCAACCACAGTTAATCTGCTATCAATATCTCCATTCTTCTTATCTCTTCGTTTATCTTCTTCTTCAATTTTTTGGAATCTCTCATCATACTTCATCATCATTTGTTGAATGTTCTCCACCTTTTCATCAGTTTTTCCTGTTCTTTGTTCAGTGTTCTCTGTTTCCTTTTCAATATTCTCTGTTCTTATTTGTATATTTTGAATTCCTTGCATAATCATCTGCAGCATCACTTTTTCCTGTTCTTTTTCTTGCTGTAACATCGTCTGTATTGAGCGTTGTCCTCCAGATGGTGAAGAGGAAGAAGTAGAAGTTGAGAAACCAGGGGCTGTTAGTTTCCTACTCATTTCAGACAATTCAAAATCTTCAGGTTATTCTTGACCTTAATCCACTTGTGGAATAACCAATTGTAATTCCAAGTAAAAATAGTGGGAAAATTATTATTATTATTATTATTATTATTATTATTATTATTATTATTATTATTATTATTATTATTATTATTATTGTTATTGTTGTTGTTGTTGTTGTTGTTGTTGTTGTTGTTGTTGTTATTATTATTAAGGTTCTTGTATACCTTAATCCAATTGATTGGTTAGATAGCAGTAAAAACTCAAAAATGGAACAAAAGACCATAAACACACACAAAAAAGAAAAAAATGTTAAATCCTGAAACAGGCGGAAAAATAAAAAACTAAAGAAGAGAAAAGAAAAGTTCTTCAGGTTCTTCAACACCTTAATCCAATTTAAAAGTCTCAGGTATGAAAGGATGCATAACAAAAAAAAGAAAGCCACACACACAAAAAAACAATGCAGAAGGTAAATAGAAAAAAAAAATACAAGAGAGGGAGAGAGAAAAAAAGAAGAGACTACTCCCTTAAAAAAAGAAAAAGAAAAAGAAAGGAAATCATTAATACTAAAGCTTTTCCTTTAAAATAAAATGCAAATGTAAAAGTTAGACTTCAAAAACAAAAAGAAAGACAAAAACAAGTTCCAAAAGGCCAAAGATCCAAATAGCTATTACAAAAAGTAAGCTAGTAAGGAGGGAGTTTGTTAAAGTAAAAAATAGCCCAGCTTAAAAAAAGTAAAAAGAGCACACTACACCTTGTTTGGTTATCCAAGGCTTTTGTTAAAATTTATAATTCTCTTCTCCAGAGATTTTTCACCTTTTTTTTCTATAAGCACCAGACTCCAGCTATTAATAGAAACCCAGAAGAGTACCTGCAATAATACTCTCCCATGCTCTTCCCTCTATCTTATCAAACAGGCAATGTCCTTGAAAAGAAGTCTCAGTTCTTTCTCAGCTTTGTCTGGTCCAGAAAAAAAACGAGAATATTTCCAAGCCTTTAGTTGGCAGTGTTACAAAGTTTCTTCTGCTTTCACTTTCCCCCTCCTTTTCCAAACAAGCTATAATAAAAATTAATTAAAAAGGGGAAAAGATATTTAAAAAGATGACTAGAAGGGAGTCTCTAGCCTAAAATATTATAAAGTAAAAAAGGAAAGAAAGAATAGGTGGAGGAAGAGAAAAAGAAACCTAGTCCAATTTCAAAATCTAAAATCATGTGCAAAAAATCCAGCAATGAGAAAAAAAAATAAAAAATATATTACTGTTTAAAATCACCACTTAATCACTTCTGTCAAAACTTTTACAGATTCTTTCTTTTCCTCAGGGTGTCCTTTCAAATCTTAAAGTAAAGAAAAAGTTCTTACACTCCCTCTTTCCGTTCTTTTTCATTTTGGAGCTGTCCCAACTTCAGCAGCTTTAATGGCTGCCTCTTTTCCACTGGCAAAGAAAAGTCCTCTCAGCCCTTGAGGATTGCCATCAAACAGTTCCTGGCCTTATTTTCATGACCAGTTGGTGTCAGGACCAGCTGATGTCAACAGGGAGGACATCAGATTTCTCTGAAGGGCATTTTTGCATTACCACATACATTTATCCAAACAATAAGAAGGACCTAAGAAATAGTTGTTGGATCCAAACTTCCATTATTGCCAGCTAGCAATGCTGTTTAATCTATGGTTGACCCAGATCATAAATAGCTTTCCAGCCAGGAAGGCAGTATGCAGAATAGGGACTTGCCTGACCTCCATTCCTAACTGTCGTGCAAAAGCAAAATATTTACTGCTGTCATCATTACCAAGTTTTTAAAAAAATAAATTTAAAGGAATTCTTTTGATCCTAATGTTAAATGAAATGTACCTTTATTTGTTTGCTTGTGTCAGTCTATTGTAAATGAATGTGTGGACCTAGTATATCTAGTTAGTCTACTATGAGATCATCTCAAATCCTATCTCCCAACTTCCTATAGCATTAAAAACACTATAAATTAAAGAAAGATAGTACAGCCTATGGTAGTGAAAACTCGGCAAAGTTTCTTTGAAAAGTGGGCAGACAAGATTTGATTTCTAGTAAAGGAAGTAAAAAAATTGCTGAATTATCTCATCACCCAGTGCTTTCCCTTTCAGTTCTGTCCCACACTTTTCTTCCAACAAGTATTTAAAATGTATGACTTTTATAACTGGTCAAAAAGCATAGGGGTAAATAGCTGGAAAGAAAGGATTGGGGGGGGGGGTTGTACCTCTTTCTTCTACATTGTCTGGTAGAAAATAAATTATTCATCCAAGCCCTATTTTGCAAAGAAGCAATTGGTCTTTAGAGGTATGCAGTGATAGTTCTATCCTGACAGCCAAGGCATGCCCATGTCTGAATGAACTTGACCCAAAATTGTTCATATTTTTTCCTCATATCTCAGAGAGAAGGAGGCCATGGAGATAGCAGTAGAAAGCCAGTCTCAACAGCTTGATGCCTCCCATTTGGAGGTACAGCGCCTGAAATCAGTGAATGGAGATCTACAGAAACAGCGAAAACTCCTTGAAGAGCAAAAAGAAGATGCAATTAAGGAAAAGGAGAGGACAAGGAAGGAATTGGAGCATGGGTGAGATGCTCCAATTGTGTCTGTAAGACTGTGTAATGAAAGAGGAATAGTCCAAGAGGATATTGGTGGGCAACAATTACTAGAAGACAGCTAAGACATTCCATTATGTGGGTGGGAAAGTAATCTGTGAAGAACAAATCCTTTTCACCCATTAGAAGCCCCAAACTCTTTAAGAAAGACCTGTCAAATTGCTAAAACATTTCAGGGCTAATTAATTCAGAATTTTAAAACAATAACTAAAGATAGAAAATTGAAGATACAGTAGGCAGAAAACATTTATTTATGCAACAGTTGTGGAATTTAATACTGCAATATATGAAGGCAATCATTTTAGTTTACTTAAAAATGGATACATTTATGGAGAACAGTCAATAATAACGTTAGATTTGACTACAGTTAATTGTTATTCCACAATCAGAGACAGCACAATTTTAATGGTTGTTACTGGAGAAGAACAGTAAGAATATCTATTAGCCTTTATGTTTAACTAGAATCCTTTCCAGAATCATGGTTGCATGGGATTTTTAAAAAAATACTGGAGTGGGGTGTTTTAACAGATCTCTTCCATTCTCATTATTGCAATCTTGTCAGTGATTACATCAGTATTCCTTGCTAAATGTAAGGACAGTACAAATAGGTTTTGTAATATTTTGGCCAATATGCCAAAGTCTAGTCTCTTTGCAGACATACTCATCTTGTTTTGTGCAAATTAGGATCTCTAATCCAGACAATACCATGCAAGTCAATATCCATATTCTCCAACTCAGAATTTGAATACAAACATGGTATCCCCACACATTCAGGAAGTATCAACAATGTGTTTGGCATAATCTGCTATGGTTAGTTAAACTGCAAAGACTTTACTCTTTCCACAGGCAAAGGTTTCTGGAGCAACTCGAGGAAAAAATGTCAATCCTGAAAAAAGAGTTAGTGAATGTGAAGGAATCTTTGAATCAGGCCATGCTGGAGAAAGATGTATTGGAGAGTGCAAAGGAAGGCTTGAGCAAAGCACTTTCCAAAGTAAGGATTGCTTTTTGATGTGTTTTTGTATGCCATTGTGCTCTATTCCCATCTTTGCCCTGACTGAGGAGTTGTCTCCACTTTCAGTTCAGAAGTAGTCTTGCTGCAACATTTCACCCTGTCACATTATCTTGCTTTTCTATGAAATATTTTATGTAGAATATTCTATGTAAAACCTTTAAGAAGGATTAAGTACGTCTTTATTTTACCAGTTTTTGCTTGCAAAAAGATGTTGACACCAGCCAGTGGTGGAATTCAGCCAGTTCGCACCGGTTCAGGCAAATCAGTTGTTAAATTACCCACTCCCTGTTATCAAAATGGATTTCCAGCACAAGGAAAGGAGAAGGGTGCTTTCCCTTTTTCTTCTCTCTGCTTCTCCTTCTTTCCTCATGCTGTCCTCTCCATGGCAATGCAGAACAGTGCCCAGGATCCAATTTAGTATCCAGGAGAGTGTGTAATTTAACAACTGGTTCACCCAGGGTCAGGTTGGCCATCGCGGGAGGTTCATCCTGCATGTGCAGCAGAGCTGGAGGATGGGGATGAACCACACCTCTCATAACAGCCAACTTGACCCTGAGTGAACCGGTTGTTAAATTATTTGAATCCCACCACTGACACTTACCTAAGTAAACAAAAATGAGTATTGGCCTTAATTCTGTAGATTCGTATTGTACTTGAACCTGACCTTGCCCAGAGGAATGCTGACATTTTAGTCAGTCTACACTAATATATAAACTTTCTCCTTGGAAAAGGTATATTTGACTATGGTGATTTGTACCTTAACTCCTATTTTTATAAGCTATTGGAATAAGGCACTCACAGTTGAACTTTTGAATCAGGATAGAACCCTAAATAATTGTCCATTTGGGGTGGGAGTTCCAAATGGAAATCATGAAAGCACAGAATGAAGAAAGGCACTTTAATTGCATCAGATCTATGTTACAACTATAGAGAAGAGTGTTCAAAGCATCAGGGTTTCAAAAAAATTCAAGAGAGATTGAACTGGATCTTGGAAACATCTTACTCTGTTGCTGAAGCTGCTCTTCTGAGTTCTGGTACAAGCTTTAAAGCCTTATTTGGAACAGGCAATCTGAAAAATAATTTTCTGTAATAGAAGACTACCTGAACATAAAGTTCTTCAGCAATGGCTTCCTTTATGTCTGCAAATTGTATCCCAATTGTAGGGAAAGAAAAGGCATTTTGTTAGTTGCAGGCCTTAGCTTTTTCCTCATGGCTTTCTGCCACTGCATAAAGATCTTTTTCTGTTATGAAAGCCTTCGGTTTCCAACAGATTAATTGGATTGCTCATACTTGGATACTGTTCCCAACTTGCTTGTTTTTTAACATGTTTCTTATAATTATGGTGTTTAAAATATGTATAGGGGTTTGTGCACAAAGAAGGGAATGATAGTGTACCAAAGCTTGCTCTAATCAGCTGTGGTGAACTTATTTTTCTGTCCTAGAAAGTTTAGGTGATGGTTGTAGATTTACCAACTGGAGAACATCAGATTGGAGAAAGGTAGTTTAAAATACTAGAATATGTCATTCTCTAATCATAAAGTTCATAAATTGTTTTCCTGATGATGGTAATTAAATAATCTGAAAAAATACAATAAAACTATTATTATCCTTTACTTTATTGCAAAGCAATGATTGAGAGAGGAGAATAGGAAATCTGAAACAGGCTAATGATGTTGAAGAAAACAGCCAAAGTTTATTTTTCACAACTTTAGAGAGGAAAAAGCAGAAGTATGGATGAAGTGCCTTCCCTGCTGTCATATTTTCAGAGTTTATAATTTCAAAACAGCAATTTAAGTGCAAAGTTAGATCTCTTTTCTCAGAAATATTATGCCCACTATGAAATATTATAAAGTCTTTGGGCAGTTCCTTCATGAGTAAGTGTATTGGTCAAAAATTTCAGGACAAACTACCACAGCTGCTCATTTTGGCTCAGCTTAAGTGAGTAGCAGAATTATTTTTTTGACACCCACTCTTTTGGCCTGCTTAACATTTCTGGAAGGGAAATGGCATTTTCCTAATAATAATATTTTTGATTACATGATGATCTTAAAGTGAAATAGCACTTTCATTTCAACATATGGATGCCAAAGATCCTTTTCATCTTGCTTTAGATGCAATTAAATTTGAGTAGTATTGAATAGGGAATGATCTGGTCAGATTTACATTTGTGAAATGTAGTGTTTTAAAAAGATCCTTGATCTTTATGGGAATAATTTTGCATAACCTTTATTTTAACCAACATCTGATCAAATAATTAGCACTCCCAAAAGTATGCATTTTATCTGAAGCCCATGTCACACTGGCCAACAGATGCAAAACGGACACAACGGACAAGCAAAATGTTCCATCCGTTGTTATCCGCTCTCAAAAGGGGCAAAAATTTGCATAACCGGAGCAGATAACACCGACGCGGGGAGGATGCAGGGCGGATGCAAAGCGGATGCGGAACGGAAGCCCAGCGGATGGAAGCGGATGGGAGCGGATGGCGCAACCGCAGGGCTTCCGGGGGGCCTCAGCGAAGCGGACGCGGAACAGATACAGCGGATGCAGAACGGACGCCGAACGGATAAAGTGGATGCACAGCGGAAGCCTAGCGGATGCACAGCGGAAGCGGAACGGATATTGTGCGTTAATTGCGCATGCGGGGGGGAAGTATTATGTAAGCCCCCCGAATATAAAGGGAAGCAGCTCGCACATGGCCAGCATTCCGAGGAAAGACCTGCTGCTGGACACTTCGAGTTCCTTGCCTGCCCTGCCAGCCTGCCTTCCAGCCAGCCTTGGTGCCTGCCTGCCTGCCTGCCTTCCTGCCAGGCTTTCTGCCAGCCTTCCTGCCAGGCTTTCTGCCAGCCTTCCTGCCAGCCTTCCTGCCAGCCTTGGTGCCTGCCAGCCTCCCTGCCAGCCAGCAACCCCACAACCATGGGGAGGAAGCGAAAGCCTCAGCAACCTGCCGCCATCCCTGGCAAGAGGGACAGGGCCAACCTCCCGCCCCCTGCCCCTGACTCTGCTGGTGCTGGGGCTTCTGCTGAAGCTGCTCCTGGCGGTGGTGCTTCTGCTGGTGCTGGGGCTTCTGCTGTTGCTTACTCTGTTGAAGCTGCTCCTGGTCCTGCTCGACCTGCTCGTGCTCCTGGACTTGCTCGTCCTGCTCGTGCTCCTGGTCTTGCTCATCGTGCTCGTCCCACTCGTGCTCCTGGTCCTGCTCGTGCTCCTGGTCCGGTTCGTGCTCCTGGACTTGCTGGCCCTGCTGGTGCTTACTCTACTGCTGCTGATCCTGGTCCTGGTGTTCCTGCTGCTGCTGCTGCTCCTGATGATGATGATGATGATGATGATGATGATTATGATCCTGCTGGTGAGGATGATGATGCTGATTATGATCCTGCTGGTGAGGATGATGATGATGATGATAATGATCCTGCTGGTGCTGCTGCTGCTGGTGGTGGTGTGGAGGAGCAGCCCCTACTACCTGGGAGCCCCTCTGATGAGGGCCCATCTGGTCCTGCCAAAGGGAGGAAGAGGCGTATGCGACAACAGGAGAGGAGGCAATACTCCATTGCGGAGACGCACGAGGATGAAGTGCTGGAGTGGCTGAGAGAGAACGACTATCTGTGGTGGAAGGGACACCGACTGTACAGGGACACCAAGCGGAAGCAGGCTGCTTGGAGAGAGAGGGCAGAGAGTATGGGTTACACTTCGGAGGTGCTCCTCGGCTGGTGGAAACATATGCACACCTGGTACGGGAAGCTGCACCTGAAGAAATCTGGCCAGGCCACTGTGAAGCTGACAGACAGAGAGACCTACGTCATGGCCAGGTGCAGCTTCCTGGAGGGTGAGATCTGCCACCGAGGAGCACCAGCAGCCCCTCTCACTACCCTCTCTCTCAGGCAGCCTGCTGCCACCCAGTCCTCTTCCAGCCGAGAGTCAGTCCCTGTCTCCAGGCAGGTTTCTGTGGAGCATGCCACGGCGGAGAACCCGCGGACAGGTGTGCTAAGCGTGGTAGAGTGCGTAGAGGACTCCCTGGTGCGGTGGGAGAAAGGAGACATCGAGTCCACCACAGTCCTAGCCGCATCCACCACCACCCAGCTCCGCCTCCGCAGAAAGGCAGAGAGCCGGACAGCTGGAGGGGCAGAGCCACAATGTCCTGCTGGAGATAAGAGACACCATCCGCACCAGCATAGATCTCCTCTCTCAGCTGGTCCACACGGACTCCGACTCCTCCAACCGCAAGCCCTTCCTCACCTATGTCAACCAGACCCTCAAGGAAATGGCGGATCCACAGTACCAGCAGGTGAAGGACCGGATCACCAAGCTGCTTCACAACCCTCCAGACCCAGAGGAACCTGCTCCCACCCAGTCCAGGCCTGCTCCTCCACCCCAGGTGATGTCCCTCCCATTCCAAGGCTTCCCACAGGCCCTCACCTACCAGGGCTACGGCTACCAGGAGGTTCAGCAGCACAGGCAGCAGCCCTTCCCAGTCCAGGCACAGAGTCATCGGGTGACACCGTTGCCACCTGTTTCACTGATGCCACCGATGCCACCCACACCAATGATGCCACCGACGACAGCGATGCCACCCACGCCAATGATGCCACCCACGACAGCGATGCCACCCACGCCAGTCCTCACCCAGCTGCAGAGCAGACAACCCCACTACACTACTCCTTCCTCCACCTCACAGCCAAGCCCAGCCTCAGTACATCTGTCATCAGTACTGGGGCTGACACCCCATGGCATGGAGGAAGGACCTCTCAGCATCACGGGGCTGAGCCATCTGTCCGAGACCTTTCTAAACACACCGTCCCCTGTTGTACTCTCGAGGCCAGGCACTCCAGCACCACCCACCACCACAGCACCTGGACCCTTCACCCCTGAGACTGGGCACACCTCCGAGTGACCAAGAAGAGTGCAAGAGGCCGGCTAGCTGGCTACCTGTGGACTTTATTTGGACAGTTGACTTGAGTCATTTTTTTTTTACAGCTTGTTGTTCAATAAAGTTTATCTTTGATTCACACACTTGTTTCATTTCTTTTTTTTAATAAATTCTTGGTGGAAACTTTTAGAATTGGCTTAAGCCTTTGCAAGCTTTTGGGATGGGTTAAGATAGCAGTGGGGTGGGCAGGGATACCTGTGGAATGAGCAGGGATACCTTTGGGATGGCTAATAGCTGTGGGATAGATAAACCTCCAGTGCAAGCATCGTGGGACCGTATGGTCCACCCTCCCAGGTGCCACACCTATCAATAATAATATCTATATAATATTGATAATATCAATATTATCAATAATAATGTAATCAATCATCCACACATGTCAACATAAACACAACTCTTTATTAAACGCCCTGTTTATTGTAGGCCCACCCAACATACATGGCCCAATCTCATCCGTGTGATGAGACAGGCTGAAGGAAGCATCCATTAAGCATCTACCATCCTGTCTTGCCACTCCACCGCTCCAGCTGGGGAGTTGCGCCAGTGTTTCAGAAGATTGCACTGCTTCTTCCCTTCACGTGAGGCTCTGTTGTGGCCTTGCACATCCTGAGTGTCGATCAGGTTTCGCCCTTGCCTCCATTCACCAGGCTCCATGTCCCCATTGCCTTGTTGACGGTCCACGAGCCTGTTCTGCAAGACTGGGTAGTGGGTGCGCATGAGATTGTGCAGGATGCAGCAAGCTTCCACAATCCTCCTCACGGTCTCTGGGCAATGCTGCATGGTGGTGAGAAGTACCTGGAACCTGTTGGCCAGGATGCCAAAGGCGTTCTCCACCACCCGCCTTTCCCTGGACAGCCTGTAGTTGAAGATCCTCTCTTCACAGGTGAGGAGTCTGGAAGTGTAGGGCTTCATGAGGTAGGTTCTGAGGGAGAAGGCATCATCCCCCACGATGAAGTAGGGCACATCTTGCGTGTCATTGGGCAGGGGGTCTGGATCTGGGAAGCCCATGATAAGGTTGCCTTCCAGCCCCTCCTTGAGGTGACTGGCATTGTATACCTGGGCATCTGAAGATGAGCCGTAGCCTGAAGCATCGATGTACATGAACTTGTAGTCAGCATCGACCATGGCGAAGAGGATGATGCTGAAGAAGCCCTTGTAGTTGAAATAAGTGGACCCCGACTTGGCTGGAGCTTTGCAGGCCACATGCTTGCCATCGATGGCTCCAACGGTGTGTGGGAAGTTCCACTTCTGATACCACTGCTCTGCAACTTTCTTCCATCCTTCTTCAGTGGAGGGGCACTGAAGGAGCTCCTCCTTGTATTCTTCGATGATGGCCTACACCACTTCTCTGACCACAATGCTGATGGTGTTGTGTGGCACCCTCCAGCCGTACTGCATGCTTTTGTAGGTGGTCCCTGAGGCCAGGTGGTGCAGAGTGAGTGCCACCTTGAGCCCAGGTTCCAGGCTGGGCCGGAAGTTGGTGTTTGCCTTGGTTAACCTGGGTGTCAGGCGCTGCACAACTTCGTCAAACACGGCTGGAGGCATCCTCACGAAGTTCTGGAATGCCCGAGTGTCTTCGTTCCTGAGCTCCACCATCAGCTTGTTGTACAGTCCGTACTCCCGATCCATTTTCGGACCCAGACGCTTCTTGACCGCCTCTTTTTCTTCCCATAGTAGAGTTCACAGAGCCTGTAGATGGCTTCGTACTGTTGCAGAAGGATGGTTGGTGGCTGCCAAAAGGACTGTGGTACGATCCACAGTGGACATGACTGGATGCTGTGGAAGAGCAAGAGTCAGATGAAGGCTGCAGAGGTCTGCACCGCTGGGCTGCTGGGCTGAAAGTGAGATGCAGACGAGTTGCTCCCCCTTTTTATAGGCAGTGTAGGTGTCCCTTTGCATCCTCTAGGCATCCTCTAGGCATCCTCTAGACATTCTTAATATCCGAGATAGATCCCCTCTGCGAATGTTTTTTCCACTTTAAATGCTTTGTTTCTGTGCTGCATCCGTTCTGCATCCGTTCTGCATCTGTTCCGCGTCTGTTCCGCTTCCTCCCTGCGTCCGGGCAGATGCGAGTTGCGCGGATTCACAGCGGATGCCAAGCAGATATAGCGGATGCATAATGGATGCGTAGCGGATGCAGAATGGACAAACTGGATACATTTTCCGCGCAAAAGTTTTAGGCAGCACAAAACTTTTGGAGCAGATGAAACGTCCATAAACGGATGCTGGACGGATAGAGAGGAAGCAAAACGTATGCAGTGAGTACAGAACGGATACATCGCGTTAACCAACGGATGGCAAGCTTTTTTGTCCGTTTTACATCCTCTTTGCATCCGTTGGTTCAGTGTGACATGGGCTTGAGGAATCCATGCATTGTATCAAAGAGAGCAATGTAGGCAGAGAGAGACATTGAAGTAAACATGCATTCAAAATTAAAGAATTCTTTACTGTGTCCTGCAGATAGATGGAGAGTTTTATACCATTTTTATTGGAAAAGAACAGTCATTAAAAATAGTTATTATGCTTACAATTTATTTATGTAGTAAAAATGATAAGGTTTGATGAGCATAGTCTAATCTGAGCATGCCTACAATTTCCACCTCAGGTTGAAGCCAGCAACACTGAGCTTGAACTCTCCATACACAAGATGAAATCAGAAGATGCTGAACTAAGGGACTCGCTAGCCAGGATGGGAGCTCTAAATGAAGGACTATCAAATGATAAAATCAAACTAAACCACATCATCTTCCAGGTAACAGGATACCACAGTAATTGTGTGATTTTCAGGCATCAGGACCATGGATTAAGTTGCAGTTCAGATTATTTATTGCTCATGCCTATACACAAGAATCTTAGTCAACTAATGGTCAGTACTAAATTGGCACTAGTAAGAGTTAAAGGAATTCAAGAAGGGTGGCATTTGTACCTCTTATGACAACATAATGACTCCAAGCTGATTCCTCTCTTGACTCTCTCCCCCCACGCCCCGCTCTGCCTTTCTTTCTTCTACAGCTAGAACAGATTTTAGCAAAGAGCAATAACTGTGCATGTCAGCTTGCTTGCACTTGATGAATAA
This sequence comes from Laticauda colubrina, assembly GCA_015471245.1. NCBI lineage: Eukaryota > Metazoa > Chordata > Lepidosauria > Squamata > Elapidae > Laticauda > Laticauda colubrina. The sequence goes on from BLBF01000053.1 coordinate 3,125,283, forward strand.
CTTTCAAGTGTTAAAGATTTAAATACTGAATGATAACTAATAACAGATTCTTAGATCAGAAGTAAACATATTAATTCCACTTTGTTCAAGAGACAAGGCAGTTACAGTATATTCTTCAAGGTGATAGTAAAGAATACAGAAAAGAGAAATACTGAAAAATTAAAAAAAATAATAAATTAAAAAACAAAACAAAAACATCACAAGGAGGAATTTTCAGGAGCTCACTTTTTCCCTTTCCTTTCATAATCCCCAGCTTCTAATCATTACATAAGTATTTGTACCTTTCTTGAAATATTGGAGAGTGTTATTTACATTTGTTTAAACCATTTTGTTTTATATTTTTATAATTGAACTCATACCTCTTTTTCTTTAAAAAGTGTTCCAAATATCTAAACCTGTCTTTTTGTACATTATATAATAAAGGTAAGGGAGCAATTCCTGTGTGTATTTAGTTAAATAAATATATAGAACAAGCTCTGCTATTGCTGCATATTCTCTGACTTTAATCTCCCATTCTTTTATTACTGGCAAAGTTTCACTTTTCTACTATTGTAGCAAATTGGTTCTGGTCACTGCCAGATTATGATTGTGATACTTTTGTTGATTCTCTCTGGAATTATTCCTAGTAAAAATATGTGTGGTTTTAGTTAACAGTATTTTTTTTTAAAAAAATCATGTTTTAGTGTTATTTCCTTCCAACATTTTGGATTTACACACCTACACACACACATACACAAAACCAATGCAATATACAGTAGTAGAATGTACTCTATTTATTATTGCATTTCCCACATTAATTATTGTTTCATTTGCCCAACTTAGGAATCATTGACAGGGCTTGATACTATCTATAAAACATTTTTTCCAATTTTTCCCAAAATTATAACTTGGAATGCATTTTATTGATTTTTCTATAGGTTTCCCATTGTTGCAATGTAATTATGTCTTTGATATTTCGCATTCTATTTTATCATGTCATTGTAACTTATTCTATATCAAAAAGTTTTATGGAAGAGTCCCAATAGATATTAATTTTGTGTACATGTTTCAAATTTAGTTATCTTTTTTGAGGTGTCTTGCTCTTCCCTGAGATCACTTTAGGCACATTACCATCGTTAAGCAATTCTTGCTATGTCTCTTCAGCAGTACGATTTCTGAATCCAGATAAACCACATTAGCATACATGATGTTTTATGGATAGTATAATAATACTGTCAATAATTCCAAAGATGGACAAATCATACCATAATCAATGCGAGGAATGCAATAATACATAGAACATTCTGCAATGGGCATTGTTTTGTGTGTGTATGTACATATTTACAGATACATACATGTATATACTACAAATACACACACACATACACACATATAAATTACTGTAATTATTTTGGAATAAAAAGTATTTGAAAGTGATGCTAATGTTGAAATCACCATTCTTATCGTCAGGAAATTCCAATATTTTTTTGCAGACTTTGTCTCACAATATCTTTCTTCTTCTTCTCCTTCTCCTCTTCCTTCTCTTCTTCTTCTTCTGCTGCTGTTCTATTTCTTTCTTTATACCATTAATACCTATGAAATCCATTGGCTAAACTGTCTCCTTCTAAAATTAATGATCTGTTATTTGGATATTTTATCCATGTTATTATCCATAATAGACAATTTTCTTTTCAATTTTTGAATCTTACTCTTGTTTCTTCTCCACTCCATATAAATCTGTTAATTATTCTTTGTCATTCCGACAAAATTTTATCTGAAATTTGAACTGTTGCAAAAGCTTGCAGAAAACAAGCCATTTGTGATAGTTGCTGTTTGGCATTACTATATAATAATGTTTTGAATTGCATTCATTTTGTCTTGGTCCTCTACATAAAATCACTTGCTTTGTGAAATAGGAAGCTATATAAATTTGACAAATAAATAAAGTGTATATAATTCCTTGGTCTAAGAGAGGGAAACTCGCCCAGAGTCACTCATGTAGCTTTCTGCCTAAGGCATAACTCCAATTCAAAGTGTCTCAGTTTTTAGCTTGGTTTGTTAACAATCACACCAAACAAAGTAAATTATTGCAGATGTTTTTAAATTTATAAATTGTGGATTGCTCCTAACAGGAGATGAGATTAAAGAGGGGTTTTTTTAATGATGTGGTTTCAATTATAAACACATGCACAGCGCACCTGCCTACACTATATCCATTGAAAGTAACTTCATTAAGGCAATGACAATGGGAGTAGTTTAAAACCCTTTTTAGTGATCTCATTGCTGTATCTGCCCCTACGTTAACAATAATAATAATAATGTGGATGTCAATTACATACATACTGTGTATCTCAGTTGGCTTTTAAGATTGCAGGCTGGAGAACTGCAGACAGCTGGAGATGTGCAAGTCACATATATAAAATTTAAATCAAATCTTGCCTAAAATGTTTTTCAACACAAATGCCAAATCTATGTTTACTAGAAATGCTCAATCAAATAACCAATATTTCTGTCCTGTTGTTTATTCTCTATTTGACACTTGCACATTTGGTAGAAATTTGTCAAAACATGGAACTAGGTAAGTAAATGAACAACCTGACTTGGAGGAGAAGGCAAGGGGAAAAGGTGTGTGTTTATTGTGTGTGCCTGTGGTGTGTGAGTGTGTACACCAGCATATATCTATATAGAGGTGTATCTCTGTAAAATTTCTGATTCCTGATCCAACGGTCTATGGTTACAAAGTTGTTCATTTATTCTCAAAGGCAGTTTGGAACTTACGAATAAAGTTACTGCAAGATTGTACTCCTATGATTTCTCAAACAAATATTTCCACATCATTCTCTTATGGTGGCATGACTCCAAGTTAAGCCTGCCATTTATGTTCCTGTCCACCTTCTGTCCTCCCACTTCTAGAACTTGTACATTCCTGTGTTTTCTCTTATTGTGCAGCTTGAAGATGAGAAGAGTAAGTTGGTAGGGAGGAAGCAGGAGCTGGAGCACGAGCAAATGGTTTGGCGAGAACAGCTTGCACACTTTGAAAAGGAGCAGATGCACATGAGGGCAGAGAAACAAGAGTTGGAGCAGAGTTGCCAAGCCTCCGAAGAGAAAGGGGAGATGCTGGAAGGAGAAATAGCCTTACTGAGAAGGGAAAGAGTCCAGCTACAGGATCAGATGATGCAGGTATGAAAAGATGAGGAGGCCATTTATGGCGACAAAGTACAGCATGTACAAAGGTATTGGCTTGGATCAGCTTGGTTGTTCTGATTCGGACTTTTGCATTTAGCCAGATAACTCTGCAAAGATGACAAACAGAGCTTGGTAAACAACTAGACCTATTTACATTGTGTAGCCAAATGAATTTATGCAAATCACCCAAAGTTATTGTAGTTTTGGTTTTCTTGATTGCTAACATTATGGGGAGATTAAGTTAACTTTGCATCCCTACCACTTTTTTCCCTCTCTTTATATTCTGGCATGTTAGATATATATGGAATAGTATTAGGATCCATGGATTGTTTTGTGATAAGGACCTGAATAGATCTGAATAGATCTCTGTAAAGGCTGTAAATTTTAAGATATAAAGGATTCATTTTAATAATAGTTTCTGTGAGGGAACTCAAAGGTTTTCGTAGAAGACTTGCATTCAAAGTTGTAGCCCAATGAACACAGGAGTGAAAAAAAAAATTCTCCAGAAAAAAATTAATGGATCATTTTAGTAATTGCATTGATAACATTCTTCTTTGGAAAATTTGCCTCTTTTATGAGTTATTCAGCTGCTGCTACTAATATATCTCTCTTCCTCTCTCCTTCCCTCCCTCTCTCTTGCATGTTTTTGTCCATATTCTACCAGCTAAATAGCCAGAAACAAACTCTAGGTGAGCAACTGGCCCAGAGCCACAGAGAAATTGAAATGCAGACCGATTCACTCATCCGTGTGCAACAAGAGAAGGAAGAGATAGCTAAGGAAAAGGCACAGCTGGCTGTGGAGCTCACTGCAATGCAGAGGCAGAAGAAGTTGTTAACTGAGGAGACAGACAGTCTCAGGTAATGATTATCTCTGATGAAACAACAGTACATGAAACAGCACAGTGACCTGCAGTTACATGCAAGTAAATTCTTAATGAACATTAGGGAAAAAAATATTAACAGTAAAAACAGTTATATATTGGAATCATTTACTGAGGGAAGTGGAAGTCTTCCTTTTAATGAATAGATTCAAGCAGAGCAGCCATTTATCAGGAATACTTTAATTTGGATCTAAATCACTCCTTTTAATTCAATGATTTGATGATTCCCTAACAGATTGTGGATTAAGTTAAAGCTTAATCATTAAGTTAACTTAATGATTCAGTTATGACTGTCCTCACATGAGATTGTTATGTTTCTCTTATCAGGTAAGATTTGCTTTATACTTGCTTAAACACATGAAATTCTGAACTCAAAACAGAGATTGTTAAGCCTGGGTTCCCCAACCAGAGTTAGGTAGACAAGCTAAACAGAATGTGCAGCGTTAGTCAGATAGGCACACAGATAAATGAGTGAGCTAAGCTTGTATGTTTATTAACATACAGTAAAAATAACAGATACGCTTGTGCTATCAAGAATATATTTTATTCCAGTATAAGTTTATGGCATAGTCAAATAACAGTCCAATATTCATTTACCATGTAGTCAGTCCATTCAGGGGTATTCAGTTAGCAAAGTCCATGTAGAATATCCTATGTCAGTTCACATAAAAATCAGTCCTTAGTTGTCTCTCCCGTTTGAGTAATACAGTCTTGATTCCAAGCAGTAATCAGGGATCATCAAAGCCAGAGAGAGAGAGCAAGCCGTAGAGTCTTGCTACTTTTATATTGTTTTCTTAACCACTCCCACAATTGCTATTTCACAGTTAAAGCTGCAGACACTTTAACATACACTAACTATGATTCATAGTTATTATTTCACCTAAACCAGTTAGGGTGAACAATGTTATCCCTAACATTGATGAAATGTTCACATGAAGATAGGCTATGGAGAAGTACTTCATAATATATTAAATGAGACAGGAAAGATTTAACCCATTCCTAAATCATATATATTCATTATTTTACCAATTGCCTAAGGAGCCAATTAAAATAAATTTTCATGATTTCACCACCACACAGAAAATTAATACAGTGATGCTTTTCTGGTCTAAATTGGATAGCTTTACTTTTGTTGCATATTCTTTTAATTTGGAGTAGGCTGCTTGCCTTCCAAGATCATCCAAACCTTTAAAGGACACTGTTGTCCTGGCAAATGAATTATTTACTAATTGTTGTTTTTAACTATCTCAGACTTGGGTGGTGAAGGGTTTTTTGGTTCTTACTTGACCAGCAGAAGAAGAGATTGGACAACCATTTGACAGGGGGTTATCGTATTATTTTATTCTATTAACAATGTACTTCTCTATTGCCTATATCTGCAATTGTCCAATTTGCTGCTTTCATTCTTTTTTTAAAAAAACCTTCTTGGCTCTGCTTTGCAGTTTTTGGTTCTCCACATTCCATAGAAACATGTTTGCTTTGTACAGTAATAATTATAGTAATGCCTCTTGTTTTCCTTGCTTTAGCTGCCCCAGTGTGATGAATGGCTCAGTTGGAGCAAAAAAGTAAATTATGGAAGAGAATAGGAGAATTGTAGTTCAAAGTAAGATCTATACACAAATGCAGCTGTGCTTAAGACCTACTTCAAGACAACCATTAGTTCCTGAACAGACATTACTTTAACAGATTGATGGCTCCAGCTCCTCCTGTTGCAAAGCTGGATTTCTCAATACTCTCTAAAGTTTAGGTGTCCCAAGTCAGAGATTTATTCTTGATCCCAGTGAAGTGATGCCAAAACTATAAATGATCATAAAACTGTGCTGGCTAATTTCTCATCTCTGTTCATTTCTAATTTGTGCTTGTTATCACATAACTCCTGCAAATCCATTTCTAAAATCTCAGTGAAGTAATGTTTAGTTCTGTATTATTAATTATGTGTGTAGTAATTGAAAAACTAAAGAAATCTGAATAAACATGATGGTTTTGAACTTTTTCCTCATTACATGACTTATTTTATAATTGTTTTAGCAGATAGTGGTATCTAGTCAACATTGTCAAGTACTATCTACGGGTCTAGATGCTAAGCAAGGTCAGGCCAGGTTAGTATTTAGATAAGAGAACATCAAAGAAGCCTGGGATTATAAAGGACTATAAACTGGGAAGTAAGAAAAAAATCTTGAAAGAAAGCAATGGCAAATTATATTGGTACTACTGCTTAGAAAACTTCAGGATGCACCCATGTAATTACAGGAGTTGAGTTCAATTTGTGGGTGACTTTATTTTTGCACTGATATCCAGCATCTTCTACAAAAACAAAAACTAATGTTTATGGTTCTCAGAGTATCTTTTCCCACAAATACAGTGGAGACATCTTGCTTTCTGGATTTCACATGAGTGAGTGGTGTCGGATCCTATGGTGGGTTGTATTACCAGTGCCAACAAACATGTATGTACAGGCAGCCCTCAATTCATGACCACAAGCTGGCTGGGAGGGTTACAAGTGATGATCGCAGGATTCCAGGACAATGAAACTGTCATAGATACATGCCTGCTACCAAGCCTCCAAATATTGATCACATAACCATGGGGATTCTGCAACCATCATAAGTGTGAAAAATGGTCATAACTCACTTTTTCAGTGTTGTTGTAACTTCAGTTGCTAAACAAATTGTTGTAAGTTGAGGACTACTTGTAAATACTAGCTGAACAATAGCCTCTTTTTAAAATCATTGCTTTGTGGGTGTCTGCAGATTCAAGGTGAAGACAGCCTAATTGATTGGCACTGATTATATCCTAATGTGCTTTTAGAATGGAGAAGGAATCCCTGGAAACCAGCCTTTTTGAGGCACAAGAGCTGACCGCTCAACTTGAGGCCCGCAAGGAACAATTAGAAGGAGAAAATCAAGCCATTGGTCTTTCTAGGAAGGCCCTTCAAGGTACAGTATGCACAATCTGATTCAACAATTCATTTGGATTAAAAAAATTCATCAAGTCTGAGTTTTTTCACTGAGTTTATTTTATGTGGCGTACCAGAATACAGCATTAGCTATTGTTATTATTTTTGGTTCTCATGCTGTTTCTTCTTCCTGGGAGGTCCTTGGGAGGTCCAGCAGCCAGAATGTGTAGACAATTTATCCACAACAAAGTCACATTGCCCATGGTGCACCACAAGGAGACTAATCTGCATTGCACCCATTTTCACTGAGTGATATATATTTCATAAGAGGTACATTTTTTGTCCAATTCTGGGTATTTTAAATCCACTGTGTGCAAGGCAACTTTTAAAAGATGTTTGTGCTAAGATTATGCCTAACACGGTTGGTTGTTAACATTTTCATAATAACTAGTGAAAACACAGAAAATAGAGAGCAAAATAAATATTTTCATACTAGAATCACATGCAAAGTGAAGTCTTCAAAAAGTTTTTTCTTCAAAAAACTGTTTTGATACCAAAGTTTTTACTGTTGTAAAACGGTGGAAGAACCTGAGGCAAACATGGAGCGAACTTCAGCTTTTACTTTATTGTGAACAAAGGTTGCTGCGGCTGCCGCGGAAACAAGGCAGCCAGCTGGCAGACAACAGCTGATGCTGTTTGACAACTCCCTTTTATAGACGGATGTCAAATGGCATCAGCTAATAGGAATGGTCCGTGTTCCCGCTGGAAACATGGACTGGAGTAAAACACGGACTGGAAACACGAACTGAGACTTCAGCTCAGTCTTTCCTGAATGCCACACTCCTTTCCCCTAGAATGGAGCATGCGTAATCCTTTATATAACTCGGGCATTTGCACAGGTGGCCAGATCTTCTAGGTTCTGATGGAGCTGCTGCTGGAAGGAATTTTTTTGCTTGTTGGGCAACTTCTGGTATTGATGAAGCTGGCATCTTGGCTTCAGGCGTCTCTGAGCGAGGGACAGATGACTGCTCAGGTAGGCTTGCATTCCTGTCAGATTCACGGGAAGTTTCTTCAGGCACCGGCGGTTTCTCTGTCACAGGAACATCTTGTGGGCCATCTGCAGATGAACTCCAATGCCTTCTAAGTTGATCGATATGGCAGCGCCAAATACTCCTGTCTTGCAGTTGGACCCTGTAAGACTTAAGACCGGTTACCGCCACAATCCGCCCAGGCATCCACAAAGGTTGTCCTGCATAATTCCGAGCAAAGACCTGGTCATTTTAAATGAACTCCCTTGCCTGGCTATTTGATCCTAGGGGCGTGACTGGAGCATAATAGGGATGGAGTCTGTCTAAAGTAGTCCTTAGACATCTACCCATGAGAAGTTCAGCCGGGGACCTATTAGTGGTGGCACAGGGAGTCGTGTGTTGGGTTAGGAGAGACTTAGCAAGCCTAGAGTGCCAATCTATGGGCCCAAGACTTCCCAGGACTTCTTTAGCAGATCTGATTGCTCTTTCAGCCAGGTCATTATCAGCAAGATGGAAATGAGCTGTAAGTGCGTGCCTGACTCCCAGGTTACCTAGGAAGACCTCAAACTCACAGGAAATAAACTGGGGGCCATTATCAGACACGATGGTGTCAGGGAGGCCATGGGTAGCGAATATCCTTGATAGAACCTTAGTGATAGCTTCTGAAATTGTGGATGTCATCAAGGTCAGCTACACCCATTTAGAAAAAGAATCAATCATCACCTGGAATGTTCGCACATGAAAGGGGCCAGCCAGAACTATATGCACCCGAGACTAAGGGGTCCCAGAATCTTCCCACCTGCCTGGAGTGGATGTGGCTGGAGCAGGTCTGGTAACTTGGCATGGCTGACAAGCATTCACCCAACTTGTAATCTGAGCATCCATGCCCGGCCACCATACATAACTACGAGCTAGGGCTTTCATTCTGACAATGCCGGGATGCCCTTCATGCAGGACCTTTAAAACTGAGGCTTGCAACTTGGAAGGGATAACTACCCTAGTTCTCCAAAGTAAACAGCTTTGCAAAGAAGACATTTTTTGCTGGTGAGTTTTGAAAGGCATGAATTCAGGGGCATGAGGAATTGCAGGCCACCCCCTTCCCACCCAATCAAGGACTTGGACGATTACCTTTTCCCTGGCAGAGTGGCAGCAATAGCAAGGGCAGTGATGGGAAGATTGAGATCGTTGATCAGGAACACAACATTAGTTGGTGCAGGATCCACCACAGGAACAGGCAGGGGCAGCGACTAAGAGTATCAGCGTGGCAGAGACTCTTGCCAGCTCGATGAACCATCGTATAGGAATAGGCAGCCAGAAATAAAATCCATCTCATCATCCTTGGAGACAAAATCTAAGGAGTTTGTCTATCGCCTGACAGAAAGCATAACAGAGGCTTGTGATACGTAACCAACTCAAAATAGTGTCCATATAGAAACTCATGGAATTTTTTGACAGAAGCAACTGCAGCCAAAGCCTCCTTGTCAATTTGGCTGTAGTTGCACTTGGTTGGGGAGAAGGTTCTGGAGAAAAAGGCAATGGGTGCCTCAGAACCATTAGGCAGTCTATGATTTAAAACGGCACCTATGCCAAAAGGAGAAGCATCTGCTACTAAAACTAAAGGTAAATGCTCACTAAATTGGATCAGAACAGTGTTGGATATAAGCAATGATTTGACTGCACGGAAGGCATGGGCTTCCTAAGGTCCTCAGTGCCAGGGGGATTGCTTTTCCAAGAGTCTGTGCAGAGGCTTACCACTAAAGGCAAGTGACCTTTGAAATTTTGAAATTGAACAAAAAACTTGCCTTTTCTGCTGACTGGGATAGTTCTGCCTTTGTATTCATGTAGGATTAACTGGGAGCCGTGAAGCTTCTTCTTAGCCATTCTGAGAAGTAGTTGTTTCAAGGTGCTCCATGAGATGATGAACAGTGCTGAGCCTGTATCAACCTCCATCCTGCAAGGTTTTCCTTCTATAGAAAAAAAAACACTGATTTTGTTAGAGTCTTTGTTCGGCAGCTTGGCTTGACAGCAGGTAAAACAGTCTTCAACTTGTTTTTGGAAATGTTGAGTTGTCTGAGTTGAGTTGAGTTGTCCTTTGGTCGGAAATGTCAGCGAGGTCTATGGCATTTAGGAAACAGTCAAATCGGTTTCTGTAGGATTCCTATGTTTCTGCTGTACGTCTGAAAGGCGGGAATGCAGGGTTTGAAGTCATCTCGACTAAACGGTGCTAGATCTTCTGAGGAAAGTTGAAATTCGCACTCACGAATAGTGACAGTAAGCTCTTAAAGGGACATACAGCTCAGTAGTGACTTTGGCTCTTTTGGTAGTGACTCTGGCTCTTTTTGTAATAACTTTGCTCAGCGATTCTTTGCTCAGTTGCCTCTTATATGAATCCCGCCCTTGTCGCCAGTGTTGTAGAGCAGCGGAATAACCTGAGGCAAACATGGAGTAAACTTCAGCTTTTACTTTATTGTAAACAATAAAGTATTGCCACGGCTGCCGTGCTAACAAGGCAGCCAGCTGGCAGACAACAGCTAATGCCGTTTGACAGCTCCCTTTTATAGCCGGCTGTCAAATGGCATCAGCCAATAGGAATGGTCTGTGTTCCCACTGGAAACAGGGACCGGAGTGAAGACTTCAGTCTTTCCCGAACACCACATTTACAATGTCTTTAAAGGCCCTGTCACACTGGCCGACGGATGCAAAACGTTTGTAAAAAGGACACAGCGGACGAGAAAAATGTTCCATCCGTTGTTATCCACTCTCAAAAGGGGCAAAAATTTGCATAACCAGAGCGGATAACAAGGAAAGGAATGGACGGGTGGAGGACGCAGGGCGAATGGAAAGCGGATGCGGAACGGAAGCCTACCGGATGGAAGTGGATGAGAGCGGATGGCACATCCACTAGGCTTCCGGGGGACCTCAGCGAAGCGGACACGGAACGGATACAGCGGATGCAGAGTGGACGCCGAGTGGATGAAGCGGATGCACAGCGGATGAAGCAGATGCACAGCGGAAGCCTAGCGGATGCCTAGCGTTCACTGTGCATGCGGGGAGGATGCATTGCATCAGTCCCGTGGATATAAAGGGAAGCAGCTCCCAAGCAGGTCACCATTCAGAGGAAAGACCTGCGTCCAGATACATCTCCACCCTGCCTGCCTTGCCAGCCTACCTGCTTTGCCTGCCTGCATGCCTGCCAGGCTTTCTGCCTGCCAGCCTTGCTGCCAGCCTTGCTGCCAGCCTGCCTGCCAGCCTGCCTGCCTGCCTGCCTGCCTGCAGCCAGACAGCAACCCCACAACCATGGGCAAGAAGAGAAAGCCTCAGCCATCTGCTGCCAGCCCTGGCAAGAGGGACAGGGCCACCCTCCCACCCCCTGGCCCTCACTCTGCTTCTGCTGGGGCTTCTGTAGCACGGCCTCGCTCTTCTGCGGCTGGGGCTTCTGCTGCTTCTGCTTCTGGAGGAGCTGATGATGCTGCTTATGGCGGTAGTGCTTCTGCTGGTGCTTACTCTGCTGATGCTGCTTCTGGCGGTGGTGCTTCTGCTGGTGCTTACTCTGCTGAAGCTGCTTCTGGCGGTGGTGCTTCTGCTGGTGCTTACTCTGCTGAAGCTGCTCCTTGTCCTGCTCGTCCTGCTCGTCCTGTTCGTCCTGCTGGTCCTGCTCGTGCTCCTGGTCTTGCTCGTCCTGCTGGTCCTGCTTGTGCTCCTGGTCCTGCTCGTGCTCCTGGTCCTGCTGATGCTCCTGGTCCTGATGGTGCTCCTGGTGCTTACTCTGCTGCTGCTGGTCCTGGTCCTGCTGGTGCTGCTGCTGATCCTGGTCCTGCTGCTACTGCTGCTGGTGGTGGTGTGGAGGAGCAGCCCCTACAACCTGGAAGCCCCTCTGATGAGGGCCCATGTGGTCCTGTCAAAGGGAGCAAGAGGCTTATGCGGGAATGGGAGAGGAGGCAATACTCCATCGAGGAGGAACATGAGGATGAGGTGCTGGAGTGGCTGAGAGAGAATGACTATCTATGGCGGAAGGGACACAGGCTCTACAGGGACACCAAAAGGAAGCAGGCTGCTTGGAGAGAGAAGGTGGAGAGCCTGGGCTACACTTTGGAGGTGCTCCTCGGCTGGTGGAAGCACATGCACACCTGGTACGGGAAGCTGCACCTCAAGAAATCTGGCCAGGCCGCGGTCAAGTTGATGGACAGAGAGACCTACGTCATGGCCAAGTGCAGCTTCCTGGAGGGTGAGATCCGCCACCGAGGAGCAGCCCCTCTCACAACCCTCTCTCTCAGCCAGTCCTCTTCTGGCTGAGAGTCAGCTCCTGTCTCCAGGCAGGTGTCTGTGGAGTGTCCCACGGCGGAGAACCCTCCGACAGGTGTTCGAACTGTGGCGGAGCGCATGGAGGACTCCCTGGCGCAGTGGGAAAAAGGAGACGGCACTTCCACCACAGTCCGACCCGCATCCACCCCCAGCTCCACCTCCACAGAAAGGCAGAGAGCCAGACAGGAGGGGCAGAGCCACACTGTCCTGCTGGAGATAAGAGACACCATCAGGAGCAGCATAGATATCCTCTCTCAGCTGGTCCACACCGACTCTTCATCCTCCAACCGCAAGCCCTTCCTCACCTATGTCAACCAGACCCTCATGGACATGGTGGAACCCCAGTACCAGGTGGTGAAGGACCGGATCACCGATCTGCTTCACAACCCTCCTGATCCAGATGAACCTGCTCCCACCCAGTCCAGGTCTGCTCCTCCACCCCAGGTGATGTCCCTCCCCTTCCAAGGCTTTCCACAGGCCCTCACCTAACAGGGCTACGGCTACCAGGAGGTCCAGCAGCACAGGCAGCAGCCCTTCCCAGTCCAGGCACAGACTCATCGGACGCCACCGGTGCCACCGGTTCCACTAATGCCACCGATGCCACCTACGCCACTGATGCCACCGACGCCACCGATGCCACTCACGTCACTGATGCCACCCACGCCAGTCCTCACACAGCTGCAGACCAGACAGCCCCACTACACTGCTCCTTCCTCGACCCCACAGCCAAGCCCGGCCTCAGTACATCTGTCGTCGGTATTGGGACTGACACCCCATGGCATGGAGGAAGGAGCTCTCAACATCACAGGGCTGAGCCAGCTGTCTGAGAGCTTCCTCAACACACCGTCACCTGTTGTCCTCTCAGGGCCAGGCACCCCAGTGGCGCTTCAGACCAGCACTCCAGCATCACCCACCTCCACAGCACCTGGACCCTTCACCTCTGAGACTGGGCACACCTCCGAGTGACCAAGAGGAGTGCCAGAGACTGGGTGGTTATCTGTAGACTTTATTTGGACACTTGACTTGGGTCATTTTTCTTTTACAGCTTGTGATTAATAAAGATTATCTTTGCTTCAAACACTTGCTTCATTTATTTTTTTCAATAAAATCTTGGTGGAAACTTTTAGAAATGGTTTAAGGTAGGTTCTGAGGGAGAAGGCGTCATCCCCCACGATGAAGTAGGGCACATCTTGCGTGTCGTTGGGCAGGGGGTCTGTATCTGGGAAGCCCATGATGAGGTTGCGTTCCAGCCCCTCCTTGAGATCACTGGCGTTGTATACCTGGGCATCTGAAGCTGACCCGTTGCCTGAAGCATCGATGTACATGAACTTGTAATCAGCATCGACCATGTCGAAGAGGACGATGCTGAAGAAGCCCTTGTAGTTGAAATAAGTGGACCCCGACTTGGCTGGCGCTTTGCAGGCCACGTGCTTGCCATCTATGGCTCCAACGGTGTGTGGGAAGTTCCACTTCTGATACCACTGCTCTGCAACTTTCTTCCAGCCTTCTTCAGTAGTGGGGCACTGTAGGAGCTCCTCCAGGTATTCTTCGATGATGGCCTGCACCACTTCTCTGACCACAATGCTGATGGTGTTGTGTGGCACCCTCCAGCCGTACTGCATGCTCCTGTAGGTGGTCCCTGAGGCCAGGTGGTGCAGAGTCAGTGCCACCTTGAGCCCAGGGTCCAGACTGGGCCGGAAGTTGGTGCTCTGCTTGGTCAACCTGGGTGTCAGCCACTGCACAACTGGAGGCATCCTCATGAAGTTCTGGAATGCACGATTGTCTTCGTTCCTGAGCTCCACCATCAGCTTGTTGTACAGTCCATACTCTGCCCTTCTCCCGATCCATCTTCGGACCCAGACGCTTCTTGGCCGCCTCTTTTTCTTCCCATAGTAGAGTTGAAAGAGCCTGTAGATGGCTTCACACTGTTGCAGAACGATGGTGGCTTCCAAAAGGACTGTGTTATGATCCATGGTGGACATGACTGGATGCTGTGGAAGAGCAAGAGGCAGATGAAGGCTGCAGATGCAGGGCTGTTGGTCTGAAAGTGAGATGCAGGTGAGTTGCTCCCCCTTTTTATAGGCAATATAGGTTTTCCCCTAGGTGTCCTTTTGCATCCTCTAGGCATCCTCTGGACATCCTTAATATCCGAGATAGGTCCCCTCTGCGAACGTTTTTTCCATTTTAAATGCTTTCTTTGTGTGCTGCATCCGCTTTCATCCTTTCTCCGTCCGTACTACTAACACTGCGTTTCCGTTCCGCGTCCGTTCCACTTCCTCCCTGTGTCCACTTCCTGCTGGAGCGGATTTGAGTTGCGCGGATGCGCAGCGGATGCCTAGCAGACATAGCAGACGCGTAACGGATGACGACGGATGCAGAACGGATGTTCCCCGTATGCCTAGCGGATGCAGAATGGACGCGTTGGATACATTTTCCGCTCAAAAAGTTTTGAGCAGCTGAAAACTTTTTGAGCGGATGAAATGTCAGTCGACAGATGCTGGACGGATAGAGAGGAAGAAAAACGGACGCAGTGAGTACAAAACAGATGCATCGCGTTAACCAACGGATGGCAAGTGTTTTTCTCCGTTTTACATCCTCTTTCCATCCGTTGGTGCAGTGTGACATGGGCTTAAGTTGGATTTAGGAGTGAACAGTTGGATGAGTTGTGAGATGATATAAGTTGCCACAACATCACACCACAGATTCATTTTCAATTAGTAATTTTTTCACAGGTATTATTACCAAGCTAGCTGTCTAGTTTCCAATAAATTGGTTTCCCAAGTGAAGTTTTTCTGCTACCACATCACACTGCTAATTCATATTCAGTCTGCAATTAATTACTAGTTCTGGTGCTTTTTAATTAACAGTCACAGTATTTGAACAGAAAAGATACTAGTTCAATTTTTTAAAATAGCTATAACTTTTTTTGTAAATGGTGTTGGAAAATCTATAATCAAACTCGCATTTTCCAGATGCAGTGCCCATTTCATTCTTCATTTTGATCAAAAGCAAAGAAAATGTTCCAAGAAATAGGACAAATACTTAACAGTCTTCAATAATTAATACTAGTTTTATGGTTCATTTTTGTCAGAACATCAGATTCTGCAACATTAGAAAATCAGTATTGTTGCAGCAAGATATTGAAAAACTAAAGTGCATCCTTCTTTTGGATCACCTATATTTGTGAGAGATAATATTGGTTGAAAAACACAGCAATTCAGTGTCTTAAAGAAATGAAGAAGTTTTATGAAAGACTATTCTAGTCACATCTGATCTCCAGATTGCACCTGTCAACAAATTACTTTTTGGACAACAGTGTTGCATATTCAAATATGCAAGGCTTGCATGTACAACAGTGATCTTTTTTTCTTTTGTGCTTTGTATCTGTTACTCTTGTTCTTTTATTGGTTTTTATTTTCAATGTTTATTGAAATCAACATATTTTTTAATAAAATCAATGGGGTATATTTTAATCTCATAGCGAATTCTATGCTACCTTCTGAATAACAGTTCTTTGAAATATCAACGTCTGGAAAGCAGAAAATGGCTTTGACCCTTATATGCATGTTTCTGGGGCTCTTGAATGCATTTGATAGTACATTCTATGACAGATAATGCTGAATTGGGCTGACCATTGGCCTGGGCTTATTGGTAGTTTTCTCTATTTTATTCTAGCTCTCTGGCAGTTTTAGCAAGTTTGTTATCAGTGGCTATAATCAAATTCAAAAGCAGATACACAAAACATGTAAGAGCAAACAATATTTAAAAATGGTATTAATAAAAAATAAAGAATGGGATTATTATCTTTTGGAGGAATGATATCAGTGAATTAAAAGACAATGGTGAAGTCTGGTATGATTGAAATCTTTTTCAACATTCTGTATATTGGAAAATACTTAAGAATCTCTTCTAAATAGAGCTTGTTTTCACAGCGGAATTAGGAAAGGTTCGGCAAGAACTTGAGCTTCAAGAGAATACCCTGAGAAAAGAGATAGAGAAGTTGAAGCACCAGTTGACTCAAACAGAAGAAGAGTGTCAGTTGTCTATGAAACATCAAAAGCAAGCTTTTGAAGAGGACCTTGGGACTCTTAGAAAAGAGAAGGTCAGTGATGCAGGTCCAAGAATTAAATAGTCCTTGATCAATTTGTAATGATTGGTATAAAATAGTCTTGGCCTCCCTAAAATCAGTTCTAATAATACATATCAAGTTCCACAGTTGGTAGCTGTGTTTGGAATAAAAGCAACAAACCAACATGTGGCAAAAATTAATGTATTTATAATTATATGAATTTTAATCAACCACAACCTATTTCATCAGAATCCATTAAAATATTGTTTAAGGAGCTATAAGAACAAATGTTGGATTTATAAGAATAGATTTGCCTCATTACTATAATTTAACAAATAAAAGAATTTTGAGAATTTACATGCATACCTGGTATGAGATCATGCTCCTTGCTAGGTACAAACACATTATGAGGATACTGATCATCTCAAACTTTCTGACAGTAGTATCTACTGTAATACTTTGCCATGGAGTTAATATAAACAATTTAGGATTCCCACTAAATGGACAAAATAAAATCAAAGAGTACTATCCAGTTTGATGCAAATGTGATAAATTCTCTTTGTCTATTCGACTCTCATTATTTAGGAGTTCCTAATATATTTATCTTAAGTAAATTGTTGGAAAAAAATTATACAATTGTATTTGTCTGCTGTGAGGAATTAGTTTCAACCTAATTTACATCACAAGCATATGTTTTTGAAAAGGATGATTGTGAGATGAGATGCCTTTTGAGTTGATGCTTCCCTTCCTCAGCCTTATATCAGTAGTTTTAAACATAAAAGGTCCAAGATTAGTAAGAAATCCAGGATAGTAGAGAAATACCATAATTAACAAGTTTTGAGTGACATTTTTCTTATGAATATTAGATTATAAATCTTCAGGTCTAGTTGCTGGTTTTTGGAATGACAAGCTAAAGAACATACAAACTTGATGAATAAATCATAAGGTTGATGTAGCTAAACATAGACAGCATGAAGTTCCACATATATTCTCTTATGTTCAAGTCTTTTTATGCAATATAATAATATTTTTAAATAATAATATTTTTAAAAAGAGTAGACTAAGTGACCAATTTAGTTCCCCCATAAAACATGCAGCATTCCTAATTATAGTAAGGTTATATTGCCAGCTTGGGCACATTTTGAGCATTATGCCACAGGTGCAACTAAAGCCCAGTTTTATACAAGGTGTGCTTCTGCTATTCTATGCAAAACTAGGGTCTCCAATCTAGAGATTATCTTGCAAACCAACAAATTGTTTCCAGCATCCCAGCAACTATAGAAGATACACTAGATATCTCTATATATTCAAGATTCTCAAATATTTTTTGAATAAATCATGAAAGTAACTGTATTACTAAAAATACAGAATTAGAAAAGAATGTATTATGCAAAAGTTTGATCTTTAAACATGGATCTTCCCTCTCTAGCAATGAAGTTCAGCGACTGAGTTCAGGTTATTATGGTAGTTGTAAGTCAACTTATTTTAACCTATACTATAAAGTTATTATGATGATAAAATACAAGGACCCAGACAGAAGATCTAAGGAAAGAGGAATGTGATAGCAACCTATATTAATATATCCATGAACAATAATTATTTATAAATTGTATATTTTAATTCAAAATTTGAATATAAGAGAATATATGTAGCTCGGTTAAACTGTGAAGACTTGGTGTTCTCTGAATTTGCTTGTGTGCTTGTAGACATTTCATTATCCAACGAAGTAACATCACCAATAATAACATCATCCACAAGTCAAATTTATTTCCAAGCATATCATGCATGAATAAATAGTCCATGGCCCAGTACTCCATTTGCAAACACCATGAGAGGGCAAAATAACAAATTTCATCAATGCAAATATTTGTGCTTTAGTTTCAGAAATATGACAGGTGTGGAAATAGAGGACATTAAAGAGGTCTTTAATTCCAATTCTTGACATGGGCTTATATGTGCAAACTCTAGCTGCATGAAACCCCAAAAAAATGCAATTATAATATTACGAATAAGACTAAGGTACCTTTTTGAAGTAAATAACTCCCATATCTAATTTTATGCATCATCCCAAAACTGAGCAAGAATGAAAGCCAGAAATTTTCTGATCAATCCATTCCAGTAACATCACTATAGGATTAAACAGCAGATCGGGAGGATGAATTCAGTAAAAGTTGTCTTCCCCCATATTTGACTTATTGAAATCATTATTAAATTACCTTTATTAAATGTCTAAGGAGATTCTCAGTCATCCAAGTCATGGTTGTCCCAAAGGTTCTTTTTCAAAAGGCAACTGGGCTTTGTTTTTCCTTGAAGATGGTTTGCTTCTCATCCAAAAAGCTTCTTCAGATATGACTGAACATTCTTGGATAAGTGAAACATCTTCAAAGAAAAACAAAGTCCAGTTACCTTGTGAAAAAAACCTTTGGCATGCCTTTACTTAAGTTCGTTTTCTATATACTCTGAAATTCTATGAGATCAAAATCTGGAGACAGGATTTTAATTGCACTGTGCCCAAATTCAATAATATTTTAGTTGATAAATACAATACACTACTGATATTAGGAGATCCTGCGTCTGGCACTGATGGAGGAGAAAGATGAAACTGTCAGCTGTCTTCAGCAAGAGAAGGAAGAACTGGTGTCCAAGTATGAAGCTGAGAAGAGGGAGCTTATGGAGGAAATCCTCACTTTGCAGCAGCGCAGAGATGAGAGCCTCCTCATGCTAGAAAATGAAAAGCAAAAGGTGAGGAGAGACAGTTGAAAAGTTATACATGATGGAAGGAAATTTTGTTCCCAATCTCTCCCACAATATTATCTGCTGAAGATATTACATATAAGAATTTACTCAGAGCTCAATGAACAGGGACTATCAACATGATCCACACTGGGTAGTATTCAGAAGGGGAAAGAAGGATATTTTCATCAAAAAATATTTCTTGAAGTGGTAGAATTGCATCTGGTTCTATTATTGAATTGAAAACTTGATAATTTGTTCAGGTCATCTTTCTAAGGCAACAAACCTGATTCATGTTGTCTAGGCTAATAAGGAAATTGGGATGTTCTTTCTTTTTCATACATTTTTTAAAAAGAAGTAACATTCTTATTTTAGCACTAAATACATAATAAATACCTGTGTTTTGTGGGAAACTATGTTAAAATCTAATTTTCATACTTTTCTAAAAAAAAATAATATGCAGATTGAAATAGAAGACAGAATGTGTTGATGAGTAAGCACAAAAGAAACTGAAAGAGACTGATCCAGGCATTCTTAATATCTAATAGCTTTCAGTATCCTTGAGTTATTCTGGTATCATTTGCTATAAACCTTGTTTTAATGGGAATACAATATTTATTTATTTAATTTTACTAGACAGTATTACTCGTATAAAATGGGAAGCATATGGTCCCAGTGCCATTCCAGGGAATCACCCCTGACCCAGGGAGTTATTGCAGCTGGCTGACCTTCTTTGCCAGATCTCTGTTGCAGTTTGGTACTAGAATTGGACATATAATACTGTCCAATTAGTTCTTTGTTTTAGTTACATTTTGTTGAACAAATAAAAAGCTACTCTATAAATCAGTTACAAATCACTGTAACATCTTAGCCCAAACTAAACAAAATATATATTGTAATGGCTTGAATTAAGTGTAAATTGAAAATTGCTAGCAGCCGTTGTTTTGTGCAACAGAGAAAGGCAACTGAGGTAAACACAAAGAGGTATCAAAAAGAATTACAGCACTGACAGGCTATGTACTTCTACAGAGGAAAAAGTAAACAAAATAGCCATGCTTCCTGTCCGTCAAATGTGATTTTGTTCCTCCCGACAAACATCCCCAAGAATTTTGCTTTAGGGTAACCTTGAAAAAATATGGTGTCCTGATGAATCCATCCCTGTACCATTCTTGGCAACAACACAAAAGGGGTTTCCCATGCCCACCTTCTGTTATGTTTTACATTATCTCAGTTTGTTCATAGCTCTGATACTTCTTGATGATTTTCCATCTAAATCCTAAATTGGTCATGTTCTGTATAAATATAGTAGACTCCAAATAACTCATTCTGATTGGTTACTAAAAAACTAATGGAGATAGGTTCAAAAGGAACCAATCCCCGAAGCCGCACAAAGGCGGAAAAATCAAATGAATGTCATTGGCTACAAGCCGGCAGACAGAAAAGTATAAAAGGGCTGTCGCGGCTTGAGCCAATGTTCCATTTTTGCAACTGTTCTTGAAATAAAGACTTTGTTGTTGGAACCCGGTCTACCTCACGTTTTTCCGGACGGAACAGGTCAGACCTTGCTAGGTTTCTGAGATCAAATACTATTTTAAAAATATGCTAATAATATCAACGTTGTTAATAAATAAAGGTCATAAAATATAGTCAGGACAGCGTAAAGTTGATAAAGTTGATGAGGATGTCTGTTCTCATCATCTTCAGATAGTCTCTCAAAAAGAAGCTGAAAAGAATCTCCTTGTAGAAAAGCTCAGTGAACTACAACGAGTGCTGAAATACACCAGGTCTGAGATGGAACAGCTGAAGCTTGATGGTCTAAAGAGACAAGAGCAGGATAAGGTACGTATGAATTTTTTTCTGTGACATTGAGGGCAGAATTTCATTCCTCGCAGCTCTTTCAGGCCAAAGAAGGTCTAGGACCAAACAGATCAGAAGATAACTTCTTATCCTTCATGTCTAGTAGATAAAAGGATTTGCTTTTGACTCTCCATATGAAGGTCACCTTTTATGGAACTCCCACAATAAAGCCAGCTTGCTTTGGTCCTTAAGGGACACCCACAAAAAAGGTGAAATTGTTTTTGTTCCGCCAGTTATATGGGAGAAGTGGATTTTTATTCTTACTGCTGTATTGTTAAGTTTGTTCTGTTGGCATTGACGACCGACTTCATTACTTTTGTATAGAATTCTAATGGTAATGATTCTTGAGTTCTTTTATAAGTAGAAAGAATATAAATTTAAAATGTTGTTGGTTCCTTAAGCATTTTATTTTTCAGTATTAAAATGAAAGATAAAAAGATTAACAGAAATAACAAAATAATACAGGCTTAAAACCTAAAATTTTGAAATCTATTTTGTGAAATTATTGGATTCACAGAACTGTATATTCAGTTCAGCAGGAACCACAGAAAGGAATGGGATCTGACAGGTTTTCTTTTGCTTATGCTTTGGTGGAAAAATGTAAATTTCAGAAAAGTGTAAAATTGAGACAGACTGCTGTAAAGTTTTGTTTTCAACCACAGTTCCAATATTTTAAGCCTTTTATTGACATGCAATGGGTCTCTAGGGAGTATAAAATATTAGCATATATTTCATGAAATTGGAAATAAAGCATATAAAGAAAATTAAAACATAGAAAATGTAAACGTACAGGCTAGCAGTGGAGAGAGAGCATCAGCTGGAAATTTCATGTATGAATTAATATTATCCTGGGTCTACCTCCAGTTCTCAGACATGAAAATCATACAGATGCCAGCATTTATTTAGGGCTCTATTTTGTTGACATTTGTGATAAAAAGTTTATTTCCAGTTGTAAATAAACTCAGATGAAGACAAAAAACCACAGATTAAGTTTCACAGAATTCATATTCCAATAGTTTCTAAGAAATCTATAATGCCATAAGGGGGCACTGTTCTTGCAAAAAATAGTCAGCTCTTTTTTTTTTACCCTTCTGCCCAGCCAGATGGACTAAAAATGGCACCTTATTTGAAGCTCCTTCTCATGATCTTGATATCTTGATATAAATGAGGGTAGCAAGGAAAAGAAAACATGTTTATAAGCCATATGTGTGTATACACAGCAGCTTATGAGAACTATTGAATACATTTACGACTATACAATTATATTAAATATTATTTTAACAATATTTAATATTGAAGTGCATTTTAGAACTTTAATTATTACATGTATGTTTCCCCCTTTCCTTTGGAAAAGGAAACAGTCACCATGAGAAATTTAGTTGCACAAAAACAACACTTTGTGGTAATGGGTGACTACACTCAGCTCCATGGTCAAGGAGGTGAGTTCCCTATCCCAATACAGCATCTCTCCACTCCCTTAAAGAAACAAAATGTTGGAGAACTATAGCTCTGCCCAATTCCCCATTGTCATAAAATACCAAGAGCTTCTCTGAGGAAAGACAGCTATTCATGGGGAAAGGACCACCCATTCTTGCTCCATAGATGAGGTAGACAGGTGTGGGATTGATCTAAGGGGACCAATTTTTCAGGGCAGAATATAAACCACCAAAGGACTCCTCGTTACAAGGCTGAAGTGTGCAAGGGAAAAACCTATCCAGGTGTGCGAATGATAGAAGAAAATGTGCTGGGGTATAAGAGGGGACAGGATTCTCAAGCTGACCAATGGAAATTAAACAGCACAGGCAGATAATTTTTTAATGTATCTCCTGAACTAATGTAGACTTAATTTGAATCAAAGTTTTTATGGTTGCTTTTAATATTTTCTTTTGTTTTAAGACAAGAAAATTGATTCATGGATTTTGTGGTCCTGATGTCATCAAGGTTTTTATAAAAGAAAATATGCACTCAGAAAGCATTGGAACATAACTAATTGAAATTCCAATTATTTGAAATTAATGTGGCACAGCATCAAGGATGAAATACTAGCAACTCTAGGAAGTTTTCAAAAGGAAAGAACTAGTGCAGAATAACCTTGCTTTTTTGTAAATATGTAGAGGAGCGTGCAAAGAGATAAATAGATACTGGTGATGTCATGGGGGCATCTAACATAGGGACATTATGCTGACACAGACATTCTTTGATTTTACTCCATTGTCCTGGCTCCACATTTTGTTTCTCATAATGCATCTCTGGGTTTTTTCCTTTTTTCAATAGCCCTTTTGTGGGATTGTTTGATTCTGCTTTTAAATAAAAACACATTGGCAATATCAGCCAGAGCCCTCTTGTATCTCCAGAGAAATCTATTCACAAACAGCCTCTTAAGACAAAGCAAACAAACAGTACAACAAGGGTGAGAAACCCCACCAGAACAAATCTGAAAAGCATTTCAGTTGGAAAGATTGACTGAGAACCAGCAGAGAGCCAGCTTTAAAACAAATACATTCCCTGAAGGACTGTAAACAGTAACTCCACCCCAATTGCTTAAAGCAGCGCAAAATGACAGAAACTGGCCCTGTTACTGTGATTTCCTGGAAATCTTATTTCTAGCCTTCAGTTTCTTGCTTTATGAAACAACTTTAAACTCATTGATGACTGGGATCTTCTGAGACTGGACCTGATTCAGTGAGCTATTTTCTGCAAGGTAGTACATGCAGAAACAGAGTAGAAACAGAGGCTGGAACAGAGAAGGGCGAGGTAACAAATGCAAGCCAGATGCTCCTCCCCAGGGTAAGGATGTTGCAATTCACAGCTGGAAGTCGCATGGCTGTGTTCCATGCATGGTCCAAACTCCGTCCTCTTGGAGAAGTTTATGAGTGGCTTGCAAAGCAGTGAGCAAGTTCTTGGCTCCAGAAGAAAAGATCTTGCCCAAGAGCATCTCATTTCCTGGAGCTCCCCCTCTCTGAATCCTCAGAGGAGTTCCCTTCAGCCTAGATGGCAAAACACAGCCTTCCAAACACAACAAGGGAAGCAGAAATCATTCTACTCTACTCTGGGAAACGCAGTGCCTGCCAGGGGTTTCCTGCCCTTCCCCCACACAGAGAGGAATAGAGCATTCTGTGATATTACTCCTACCTTTTCTACTGCTTTCCTATCATTTAAAAGACTGGTCTATATGATTTATTCAAAGAGAAGCCAACTGTTTTTCTTAATAAAAATCATCATTATACTAGGTCCGTGGAAAAGATTTGCTAGGTGAATAGAAATGACTATGCAACTAGCAACAACACATTTCCCTTTCAAAGTAACAAAACCCAGAAACATGCATATGTATGCTGGCTAGGAATTCTGGCAGCTGCATTACAAACACATCCAGAGATCAGAAGTTTGGCAATAGTCTTGAAGTGCTTCAAAATTTACCCAGTTAAAATTCGAAGCAATGTATGCAATGAGGTGATGACAAGGAATATGCTGGCTAACCTTGCCTCACATGTAACATTCTTGTACCAGTGTTGCAACCATCTGTAGGTATTATTTCTGCAACAGGGAGAGTAATGATCATAGAAACTGGGATAAAAGTCAGCAGGCAAAGTTAGTTAGCACGTCCCTGCTCTCTAATCACATAATCAGACTACTTGAGGTAACATAACTACCTCTGAAATAAGTTTCTCAAGAGATCACAGCTCTACTTTAGCCCAGGAATTCTGGAAATTATAGTTCCACACATCTGGAAGTCACAGGGTTGAAAAGCTTGAACCATCCTAAATCAGAGAATCAAAATGATCAGTGATGTTTCCTCGAAGAAGTCCTGTGATGTGAGTATTGTTTCCAATTATAAATGGGATGATTGAAGAAGCCAGATGTGTTCAATAATGTCCTGGGGCCAATACCTCTAACACTCATTATTAAGTAATTGTTAAGTGAATTATTATGTATTCTAACTATTTTAGCCTATACCACTTGGTTAACTCTGGAAATGGTTTGCCCTCCAGTGTATTGGATTACACCTTCCAACAGCTATAGTCAGGATGATTAACTATATTAGCTGCAGATAATAAATTTTCATCATATCTGGAAGGTATAGGATTGGGAAATATTGATGTTCTTGAGGAATCTTGGATGATGCACCTATATAGACTATATCCTATCATCAGGATTGGACCGTGTCTCAGACTGCTGCTTCTTAGATAGCACTAGGTGGCACTAAGTATCCACAAGTCAATTCCCCATGTAGGCAAGATACTTTTATTATAAGGCTAAAGATAAACATTAGGGAAAAATTAAATATAGCCCATGGCAACAGAATCTAAGTCTTATATAGCATAGGCAAAGCATATATAGCAATAATACACCAGAATTCATCAGAATACAGATATACTGATTGTCCTGAATTGATCAGGTTGAAACAGTAGAATCTCTGATGTTTTGAATAATTTTTTATTTTTAAAAAGTATGGGTTCAGAGGGATAGATGTAAAAGAGACAGGCAATATAAACATAATTAAAATTATGTGGAAATTTAGATAGTAAGATATCAAATGTATAGTAAACTATCCCAATTTTATAGTACTAGACAACTAATTACTGTAATTGAAAGTATGTTATTGTGGATTGTGAACAATAGTTTTAAAAATGTTTTTATATATGAAAAGTATGAATGTTTAATATCATCTAGACAAAAAGCAATGCAGAGACATTAGACCAACCTGCTTGATTTTTAACCCTTTGTATCCTTGTAATCCATGATCTATAATTTGGTTCAGTAATCATCCTTCTTCTCTTTTCTATACAATTTCAATATGTAGAAAGGCACAACTATTTATGACATATCTTCAAAAAAGCAAATTGATTAACAAGACAAATATATTCAATACTACATTACAAATACTCTCTAATACCCAATCTTCCTTTTCTTTCCTTTGGATAAATCTGGGCAAATTTAACTCATGGCTTCAGATTTGCTATTAGGGTGGTCATTATTTATTGGGTTGATTAGGGTTTTTTTTTCAAAAGGGTTTTTGTTTCAATAAACAAAAGTCTTCATGTGCCTAACACAGACTTTTCTATCATAGCCAGTGGTTATTCCTTCAGCATTTTACATGAAATTTTCTTTCCGTACCTATGGAAATTATCTGTCATGCTTGCTATGAATCCTGAACTGCACCTGAACCCCACCCAAAGTTCAGAAATCGAAGTCTCCCAGGTTGATGCCAATATATTTCCAATAGATCCCTAAGTCCTTTTATAGCAAGTTGGTCACCTTCCCTTTTTTCAGTCCAGATGACTATTGTTTTTGTCTCTACCCAGGGAACAAAATAATCAACTCCATGTTTTATCCCACTTTCCCATGATACAGTATACTTCCACCTGCTTCATCCTTCATGCAGCTGCAATTGTTTATACATCCCTTCATTTTTGTCTTTGGCTTGTGACTTTGGCAATAGTCATTCTATTTCCACTGCTCCTCATACTGGCCACTGTTTTCCACATGCTGGCTAACTAGTTTCTAATGGCAGCACCAATAGCCAGGGGTGGGATTCAAATTTTTTAGCAAGGGGCTCTCTGCCCTAAGGACTGGTTGGGTGGAAGTCGCTGGATGACTGGGTGGACATGGCTCGGTGGTCATATGATTGAGTGGGCATGGCAAGGTGGTCATGTGACTGGGTGGGTGTGACCAACACCGCTTCTTTGCCCTAATTTCCGAAAAAAAGTTGTTTATTATTTCATGCATTTGATACTTAAATAAAAGACTGGGTGAAACCAGGCTTAACAGCAGTAACTGTGAGAGGGATCTTGGAGTCTTAGTGGAGTTTCTGGTGAGTTGCATGATTCTTATTATTAGGGAATTAATCCCCTCGGAGTCAGGGCAAGGAGTTTCTAGTGGCTATATTATCTGATTTTCTCAATGGCTCTCCCTCAGAAGTGCGAGGG
Source organism: Laticauda colubrina (assembly GCA_015471245.1). NCBI lineage: Eukaryota > Metazoa > Chordata > Lepidosauria > Squamata > Elapidae > Laticauda > Laticauda colubrina. The sequence goes on from BLBF01000053.1 coordinate 3,152,141, forward strand.
AAAGTGGTTTGTTTATCTAGCTTGCAACATTTTTATGAGGTGTAAAGTGCCCTTGGATGAATGCCCAGCAGTTCAATTAAGCCTATTAAGAGCTTACCCTTGCTGCTTGTCTTTCTGAGGTTATTGGGGGCTCTCTGAGCCCTGCAGAATTTTAGCTAGGGGCTCTACCGAGTCCCTGCGAATCCCTAGCAGCCCACCCCTGGATAAAGCCATCCTTAAGTACAGTAATCACAGGATGGCTATGATACCAGAACCCTAATTGCAATTTTTGGCCTCTGATTTCTGCCCTGTCTATGCCAGCAGCCCATGCCTCCTAATCTAGTTTGTTCTCCTTAAGTCTTGTCTGCCTGCCATCAGCTCAAATAAGGCAAGGTTCAGCTCCTATCTGTCTTAGTTGTTCTTTCCCTTTTCCAGTCTTGACTCCTGTTAGAACTGATAGAACTCTTTGTGTTCCACATAATACCTTGATGCTCTTTAATTTGGTATGCTAACTGTGGTAACCTACCCAGCTTACGTTTCCAGGCTAAAACCAATGCAACAGCACTATGCAAAGTGCTTTTATTACTAGTTCAGATTAAAAGATGAGTAACTCAGTAATACATTGCATGTCTGGCATGCATAAGATCCAGATTGACAAACCAAGAATGAAATCAGCAATATAAATAGTAATCTTTCCCACCAAAATCTCCTTTATTATTATTGTCAGGCTACCGGTTTACTTCCATGAGGAAATAGAATTGAAAAAGGAGGAGGGAAATATCACTTTCTCTTCAAAGGAAACTAGATTGGCCACTTCAAGTTCAACAGAAGCACCCACAGAACTCCCCATGGGAATCCAGTCCTTATGATCAAATGATAAAAGTTACAGTGGTGCAGAGTCTTCTGCCAAGATGATGGAAAGTGCAGCTGCTTGCTGAACTGGTTCCTCAAGGCAGTCTTGAAGAGCAAGAGGTTGGGAGGAATAAAATGCCTTCACCTGTTCTCTCAGCTGCCATACTTCTTTTACTGAGCTCTGAAAGGTTTAGCAGGAGCCATCCTGAATTTTGTTTCGATCATTTATTGCATAAATTGCTTCTACACATCCAGTTTTATTCATCTTTATTGTTATGTTATAAAGCAGCGGTTTCCAAACTTGACAACTTTAAGACTTGTGGACTTCAACTCCCAGAATTCTCCAGCCAGCACAAGTCTTAAAGTTGCCAACTTTGTAACTCTGTAACCCCTGTTACAGAGTCTGCAGGTAGTAGCACCAACTAATCTTTCCTGGACTCAGAGATTCTCTTTGGTTGGAACTTGAGTAGGAGAGTTCCAAGGAATCCTGGGCTGTTGGCTAGACTGGGCAGGTAAACACATCTTGGAAGAGGAAGTAACAAACAGTTTCTGTACTGTTGCCAAGAATACTGCCTGAATGTGTTCAGGTTATCACCAGGAGTTGAACGCAGTTTGAAGGAAGTTCATCTTTTACAATGCTGTAATATAGTGCCTCCCAATCTTTTGGACACCAGGGACCAGTTCTGTGGAGAGATGTTTTTCTGTGGACTGGAGGGGGCATAATTTTTCGCATGCTGCCTATATTCCATGATTAGGGCTTTGCTTGTTTGTATGGATCAGTTTCTTTCACGGACTGGGGGTTGGGGACCCCTACTATAATGTACAGTGTGTGTAGAATTGTATTACACTGCTATACGCTTTCACTGCTGTACACTTCAAAATCTAACCAATGATTAGTTTTTGCAGTTCTTCCCTTCTAGGTAGATCAAACTATCAATTGTAGAAACATAGGACTGGAAAGGGCCATTAGCTTTGGGTTGAACTTGATACTTGATACAACATTCAATGGTGGGATCATAATAAAATATCCCTAACCAATATCCAGTGAATGAAAGCCCAACATTTATCTGAGTAATTGGTTCTAACTCAAAATTGTCTTAGTTAAGAAGTTTTCTCTAAAGTTTTCACAGAGTCAACCATATCTCCCAAAATTCCTCATTGCTACTTGTGCTGACTGGGGTTTCTCAAAGATTGTTCAACAGCTCTAAAGGGTATCTGGTTTTCCATTTGTGCTGTATGCCAATGATGCTCTAGTTACAAGTCACATGCCAATCCCATCTCAAATTTTGGATCATAGCCCCCATAATTCCACTAAAATTTATTATTGAACTAATTTTTTAAAATGTAATTGAAAGGAAATATTAAATGTATGAGAAGTAAATTATATTAACCAAATTAACTTAGAATTCATTACTTTTAAATTAATGATAATGTAAATAAAATGTAGTTTTAATAGGACATTGCTCTTTTGGTTATCCTGACCCTGGTCTTGTTCTAGAGCAGAGGTGTCAAACTGGATTTCTTCTAGGGCTGGATCAGCATTGTCATTCTTCTCTGTGGGCTGGCCGGGGGAGGGGAGACAGGATGTGATGCCTCCTGCAGCACCCTGCTGTCCAAAAAGGGGCAGGGACCCTGCTGGCCAAAAACAGGTCATGTGCCCCTGTGACCCGTTTTGATTGCCAGATTGCCCGTTTTGATTGCTAACCGTGGGCTAGTCCTTTGCTATTTCCAGGCCGCCCTGTAGGACAATTTAAGCACCCTGTGGCCCACGGGCCTTCAGTTTGACACCGCTGTTCTATAGTCCTTGCTTTGTTATTCAGGAAATATAAGTTGCATGTTGCTGCTTTACTTTATACCTAAAAGTTAAATTTGCATCGTTTCATATAAACGTAGCAAAAGTAGGACTGTAAGCAGCCTATTGCTGCTTACGTTTCCTAATTCCCACATAGCCTCTTGGCTTCAGTTTCCAATATCTTCCTTTTCTCTTTTGCCAAGGAATTCATTTCCCATAAAAGATGCAAATGTTCCAATTAGTAGGTTTTACTAGATGACTAAGTTGCTTGTCTCAATTCTGCTACATGATTTCATGCCATAGAAGAGGAAGATCACCCAATGCATGAATTGTTGTAGGGAAATATATGGGTATTTTTATTTCTCCTTTTCTGACCCACCAAAAGGGGCATTAATTCAACCTACTGATAGTTTGAATGTTTGTCAAAACTCTTGGACAATGTAATTTTTGAAGTTGAGTATAGGATTATGGACGTTTAGTAGCAGCAAAGGACCAACTCATCAATCTTTATGTTTCTGCTGAGCTTATTTGAGATCAAAACATATTCAAATAATACAATAACTCTAGGTAGATCCAAAAGTTTTCTGTTGCCCATATTTTCACCAGAGTGTTGCTGAGTTAAGCCATGGTAGTATATGTGATCTAATCACTCACTTTCAGTTCTGGGACATGATGACTATGAAATATAATTTCATAAAATCATTACTTGCCAGAAAGGAAAAGCAAAACAAACCTTTCAACCAAGATTAAAAGTATGGACTTTAGTATCATACAAAGTTTGGTTCGTGAAAGTTGTTAGCAAATGTTTAGGTTTAGAGCAGAGGTGTCAAACTCACGTCATCACAGCAGGGTCGTATGACACATCAGGACATTTTGCCCTTTGCTAAACTGGGTGTGGGTGTGGCCAGCACGTGATACATCCAGCCTGTGGACCGGGTTTGACAGCCTTCCTTTAGAGCATCCTTCCCATTCTGCATCTTGGGAACTTTCCAAAGATGTGGATTTCAAATCCTATGATTCCCAGGCAGTATGGCCATTGCTGAAAATTCTGAAAGAAAGTCCATACTTGATGGGGAGGGGATATCCAGGTTGAAGCAGAGGATCAAGAGCAGCTTAATGGCATCTGCAATAGAGGTTTGTGGGCTGTTTGGAAAAGGAGAGGGACAATATAAGATCCTACCTAAGGCAAAGAGTCAGACCAAGTTGAAGTATCCCCCAACTCAGTATGTTGCAAATATCATTCATAGAATAGGAATAATTTTGGTTGTTTTAGTTGGTTGATATCTCACATTAAGCCATAGCATGGTTTGGGATAATTGAGATACTGTTATTTGAAAGTAATGGTATGTTATGCAAACATAAAATTATGGTTACTTTAACCAAAGTTTGGTTATATAGCTATAATGGTTGTAAATTCAATCTTTATATAACATAATTCATAGATTTTATGAAATATTAACTTGCAAAGGATTGGCATCCTTCGGTGTACAGTGTTTGCTTGATATTGGACTTCTTTCTTTTATTCTATCAGTATGCAAGTGAAACACTCAAGAGTGTTTCAATCTCAGATGTCTGAATTCACTTTCCAAGAAGAGAAAGAAGCTGACACTGAAGAAAATAAAATTAATTGCTTTAAGAGTGGTATTTATGGAGAGCAGTATCCTTTACTAAAAGGATTAGCAAACCAGATATAGTTTAATTCTATGACCATAAGGCTTCTTTCATGATATGGATAGCATAGCCTGATTTCACCATTCCAATTTCTTGTTTAATTTAAATGACTACAGGTTGTCTAAGTGCAACACCTACGTTTCTAAGGGATGTAAATATCAAATATTGTACATAGTGATTGATAGTTATATCCCTTTCTATGCACAAAGCACATTTTAGCACTTAAGAAAATTATCACAAAGTCACTGAAATAGGCATGAGGTGGGATCTTTGCTCATTAACACATTTTAAAGGAACCCAGCCTATACTGTTGTGATAGAACAAGCTGCTGGCATAATGATGCATTGTCTCAGCTCTTTTGGCATTCCTCTATGTTTTACTGTTGGCTGGAGTTCTGTGATATAGAAAACAGTGAGATAGGGCTACATAAATCTTGGCCTGTGCTCAAGGAAAAGTGAACATCAGGGGAACAGAAGGTACAATTAGTTTTCCCCAGCCATTCTGAAGATTTTGTGAATCAATAAGGAAGAAAAGTTTACAGTTCAGTTCTATAATGCAATTTTCCTGTACTTAAACCTCTTGCAGGTTCTAACAATCTGTGCTTCTATAGATCTTATGAGATGGATCAATCCAAGTAGTTGCTAAAGGAAAATGTAATCATATTTAAATTTGTATTGAACCTATAAAGCAAAGCTAGCTCAAGCTCATGCCATACTTCTTCCTATGTCATCTTCATTACAGAACACAATTACCAGCATCAACAAAGAACTACAGACCTTCCAGGCACAATTTGAAGATGCAATGGCTGCACACCAGAAAGAGGCCAAACGTTTAAATGAACATATAAAGGAGCTAGCAAGAGAGAAAGAACTTAGTGGGCGAGAGGTATGTATGCCTCTTTAGCTGTCATGTCTGACCATTTCTTCTCTATCCTTATTGAATATTGGTCCCCAAAAGTGGATTGCATATCCATTTGTCAGCATGTGCTATCAGTGCAGGCTGAGAATATAAATAGATTTGAAATCTAAAGTCTTCTGCTGCCATAGAAGTTAAGAGTGATAAATGTTAACAGAAACACCTGACAAAACATTTTAGGAAACAGATGTTAGAGATGTGCCATTCTTCAAATGTCAGAGTAATATGATTAAGGAGGAGGTTCTAATATGATATCAGTTCATAACATTGCTATCTCTAGACAGACAAATTTAGCAAGCTTTGAAACACTGCAAACCTCTCTAAAAGGACATTAGCTATGTCCGAGAACAGAATCAATTTATTCCTAGATTTGCTGGGCTGTATTTGAAACTGCCGTGGAACTTTTCCTGAAGAACTGTTGGGCAGTCTGTTTCCCCTTTTGCAGAAATTCTTACCCAGTTCTTTTCTCTAGCATATTCTCTAGGTTTCCAGGACAGCAGAACTTGAAATTATTATAGGTCAGTTTCACAATGTCTTTGAGAGTTTGGGGAATGGAAATGATTATACAAATGGTGCCGTGTTGTTCCCTGGATGAGTTTAAACCCCAGGGGCTTTTATCATAGCACGTTGAACTTGTTGAAAAGCTGTCATCTGCATGTATTCTGGATGGATGTGGTCTCCTGCAGAGCATGTGGAGTATCCAATGTGTTCCCAAGATGGGTATTGGCTAGAGAAATTGGCACTGATCCAGCTAGTCAGTGCCTTTACTCCAGTTCCAACACCGGCTTGTCATTGGTTAAATTGGAAGCAGAAATCACTGTCCACCCTGTCATATCCCCACTTTTTAATATCCAACTCTAGAGGGTGGGTTTTTTTTACATTCTTCCAAATATCTGCAACTCTGAAAAACTTCCCCAGATGGTAACCCTCACCCACTGCCAGATGTTTCCAGGGTTCTAATTCTTTACAAACTGAGAACGCAGAACAAAAATGACCCCCAGCCTGAGAGAGGAAAGAGAAAGAAAGGGATGGGGTGAGGGGGAAATAGAAAATTAAAGGACATAAAAGAGGAAGAGAGAGTAATTTAACATGACAGGCTGTTTATTTTGGCAAAAAATAGCCTCCTTTCAACAGATTTCAAAGTCCAGCCCCAGGAGGGACCACACAAGCAAGAGAAGAGGGTTGTTTCAGAGGGCAGGGAGGGCAGAAGGAATGGGGATGGGGTGAAGGGGTGAGGAAGATCTTCAGAGATGAAGGCAGGATGGGCAGAGAAAGACTAACAGGATGGGAACAGAGACAACAGCACGCAAGAGAAAGAGGGAGAGGGGAGGGGGAGAAGTAGGTTGAGGGACTAATATAACAAGCTGAGGGCAAAGAAACACAGAGCAAAATCCTCACAGGCGCCAGCATTGACCTACTTATCACCATGGGAACCATAACATTTTCACAGCCTTTTAACTTGAGGAAGTCAGCCTTGAGTTGAACAGAGCTGCCCTCCCATATGTACAAGAACACTGACACTGACTTTTCTGTGCATGTACACTACACACAACAATAGTTAAACATCACAGTCTATTTTGGCAAGCTGCCAGTAGCATATATCTATCCGTTGCTCACCTAGAGACTCTTGTTGTCCAGGATTCTCATGTACCTATCTGTTCTTTTTATGTAAACTTAATTCTTTGAATTCACAGACTATGTGTGTGTGTGTGTGTGTGGAGTCACACTTTAATGCACGTTCACTCCTACCCATGCAACATGTGTCTTTTTCTCCCACCCTAGATACCTTCTTCCATGTGTCTAAGCCTCAGCTGGAGGCTTGGCAACCTAGGCATGATTTCAAAAGAGGCTGTTTATAAATGTTTGTCAATATATAATTATAATAATTTCATTATGAGCATAGTTGCAATATTCTTGTGAAGAAGAAAACGCAGAGAGGAATTAATCAGGAAAGAGTGAATGTGAATGGGGGGAGGGGAAGAGTTTTGTGTGATGTTTTCTTTTCAGTCCCATCCCCTGCAAACCTCCCTCTCCTTTTCCTGGGGAATAAAAACAGTTTATTTTATGATAGATCGCCCTTCTCTTTGGTCACTGACCTTTCTTCGTGAATTTCAATTGAGCTCAGCAGAAAAATACCGAGTGCCTTTGTGGACCCCATATGTGGGTGGGGGCTGGTAGAAAAAGGGTCTCACCCTAATCCTTCTCAAAAACAGAACAACAATAACACAGAGCTGGTTGGAATGAGCCAGGCCAACAGGGAGGATCTGGATAATGTTAGAGCTTTTCAGAATAAAAAGAATTTAAAAAAAAAAGAAAAGAAAACTCAAAAGAAAAACATAGGACATTGAGGTTCTTATACAATTCTCCTACCCTTCCCCAAAAATACACAGGGCACAGGTCATTTCACAAACAAACACAGCTTTCCAAGGAAGGCTGAATAAAATCCAGGCCATTCTTTCTTCTCCCTTTTAATTCATACTAAAGTTCATGGGAAAGCTGTTAAGATGTTCTGTGGCTGTCCAGCTGAAGTTCAGATGGTACATGTGCACTGATACCAGTTTAATCTAGGAATTTCATCTATGTTGTCATTTGCAATTATTCGGATACTTCAAATTTATCTTTCATTTTTACTGCTGTCGTTTCTTCCATCCTTTTGCTGTAAATCCTTTGTTGGTAGGCCCCATCCTCTCTTGCAGGCAAGGTGGAATTAGTCATCTTTTATGTAATTCAAGAATGGGAAAGAAATCAGGGAAGAAGGAAAGTTTCGAGGACAGATCTGTAGACTTCATCAAGTTGAAGAAGATTGCTATATTTTTGCAATACAATTCCCGCAGAGCAGATATATTCAATTCTCACTATTTACAGATTCTGTATTTACAAATACACTTACTTGCTTAAATGTATTGTAACCCCCAAATCAATACTCAGAGCACCTTCATGGTCGTTCACAGATATATGCAGAGTGGCAAAAAAATTTTTTGAGTTACTCAATGTGCACATTCTCAACTGAGTTTGAAAAAGGTGACACTCTGCCTTCTGGGTCTGATATTTCCCTTACGATCATTGATTGGGTATTTGCTCATTCAGAGCTCGCAGCAACTTTACAGATCATTATTATCACAAATAACACAAACTGACTGCACTTAAAAAAAAATCAGTGTAATTCTCTTAATATAGACATACAAAACTTCTCAGTCTTGAGTGTATGAAACAGAACAGCCTTAAGATTATTGAAAGCCATGAGCTATTATTATATTCAGTTTTCAATTCTTCCAATTAATTCTTTATTTGCTTCCTTCCAGATACACATTTGTTCTCTTCTTACTCATTTTCACCCTGAAATCTACATGCATATACAGTACTGACATCTTCAACAATATATCACACTATCTTGATAACTAATAGCCATTTACTGGGAGATGCATAAACTACAAATTTTGTTCATTCTTCAGCATAGACACAAGTTCAAGCTGAGATAAATCTACATTTCATCACATTCACTCTTGAACATATTCCTTATTTAAAAGTAGTAAAAAGGTTAAAATTAACAGAGAGTTATATGAATTGAAGAAACCTGATATCTTAGGTTGTCAGCTAAAATGTTATATATTGGTGCTCTCAGTGCTGGCTTGACCATATATTGCGATGAATATTTTAGAATTTTAGTTTCAGAAGGAGGGGTGGCGTTGGCACCTCCTAATGTTTGGCAACAAATTATAAGGCTGCTTTTGAGTAACTTGGCTTTCCCTAAGGACTCAGAATTTACAGGAATAGCAGTTTCTATTCTTGTTTCTTTTCTTTGGAAGCAGTGGTCAGGGCAGAGTGTTGGCATTTTTATAATGTTTAGGCTTTATTTACAAATACAAAATCTGAGCATTATAATGTTGAAAGTACCTTTCAGCCTTTCAACAATAATACATCAAGCATCAAGCTGAGAACAAGGGAGGGTCATGTAATGTGTCAGTGAGAATGTTGGACTTGAACAAGAGAAATGCTCTGTTTCTAGTCCACAGTCATGGAAGATTACTTTATATCTTTTAGCCAGTCACTCTTTCTTAAACGAACCTACTCATCATGGTTATTGTTCTTTTTCAAGACCAGAATTTTGCTTCACTCTCTATTTCCCTTCCCCTCTCTCTTTCTTTTTTAGTTTTCCAAAACCGGCTTCATTTGTCCTTTTTATGAGCTGCTCTAATTGATATTATCCTTGTTAGTGTGGGGAACACACAAGAAAATTTGTCAGTTTAGAAGGAGATTTGTGTCAGAAAACCATATTTTAAAAATCAACTTATATAAAACAACATTACTGTCCATCAATATTATTTGCCTGACAAAAATATTAGCCACAAGCCACCTTAAGGCCCTGTCACACTGCCCAACGGATGCAAAACGTTAGTAAAAAGGACACAACGGACGAGAAAAATGTTCCATCCATTGTTACCCGCTCTCAGAAGGGGCAACAATTTGCATAACCGGAGCGGATAACACGGAAAGGAACGGACGCGGGGAGGACGCAGGGCAGATGGAAAGCGGATGGGGAACGGAAGCCCAGCGGATGGAAGCAGATGGGAGTGGATGGCACATCCGCTACGCTTCCGGGGGACCTCAGCAAAGCGGACGCGGAACGGAAAGAGCGGATGCACAGTGGATGCCGAGCGGATGAAGCGGATGCAGAGCGGAAGCCTAGCGGATGCACAGCGGAAGCCTAATGGATGCCTAGCGTTAATTGCGCATGCGAGGAGGAAAGACCTGCTGCCGGATGGATTGACAGCCTTGCCTGCCCTGCCTGCATGCCTGCCTGCAAGCCTTGCTGCAAGCCTTGCTGCCAGCCTCCTTGCCAGCCTTGCTGTATGCCTGCCTGCCAGCCTTGCTGCCAGCCTCCCTGCCAGCCTTGCTGGCTGCCTTCCTGCCAGCCTTGGTTCATGTCTGCCTGCCAGCCTTGCTGCCTGCCTGCCTGCCTGCCTTCCTGCCAGCCTTGGTGCCTGCCTCCCTGCCAGCCTTGGTGCCTGCCTCCCTGCCAGCCTTCCTGCCAGCCTTGGTTCCTGCCAGCCTCCCTGCCAGCAAGCAACCCCACAACCATGCGGAAGCATAGCAAGCCTCAGCCATCTGCTGTCAGCCCTTGCAAGAGGGACAGGGCTACCATCCCGCCCCCTGGCCCTCACTCTGGTTCTGCAGCACGGGCTCGCTCTTCTGGGGCTGGGGCTTCTGCTGCTTCTGCTTCTGGAGGAGCTGATGACAAGCACTCCAGCACCAGCCACCTCCACAGCACCTGGACCCTTCACCCCTGAGACTGAGTGACCAAGAGGAGTGCCAGAGACTCATTTTTGTTTTATAGCTTGTTGTTAAAAAAGTCTATTTTTGATTACACACTTGCTTCATTTCTTTTTTTTTAATAAAGTCTTGGTGGAAACTTTTAGAAATGGTTTAAGCCTTTGCATGCTTGTGGGATGGGTTAAGATAGCAGTGGGATGGGTTGAGATAGCAGTGGAATGGGCAGGGATACCTTTGGGATGGGTAATAGCTGTGGGATGGATAAACCTCCAGTGCAAGAATAGTGGAACTGGATGGTCCACCCTCCCAGGTGCCACACCTATGGCCCTTTATTATCAATAACAATGTAATCAATCATCCACACATGTCAACATAAACACAACTCTTTATTAAATGCCCTGTTCATTGTAGGTCCACCCAACATACATGGCCCAATCTCATCCGTGTGATGAGACAGGCTGAAGGAAGCATCCATTAATCATCTATCATCCTGTCTTGCCACTCCACTACTCCAGCTGGGGAGTTGCACCAGTGTTTCAGGAGGTTGCGCTGCTTCTTCCCTTCATGTGAGGCTCTGTTGGGGCCTTGCACATCCTCAGTGTCTATCAGGTTTCACCCTTGCCTCCATTCCCCAGGCTTCATGTCCCCATTGCCTTGTTGGAGGTCCACGAGCCTGTTCTGCAAGACTGGGTAGCGGGTGCGCATGAGATTGTGCAGGATGCAGCAAGCTTCCATGATGCTCCTCACGGTCTCTGGGCGATGCTGCATGGTGGTGAAAAGTACCTGGAACCTGTTGGCCAGGATGCCAAAGGCGTTCTCCACCACCCGCCTTGCCCTGGACAGCCTGTAGTTGAAGATTCTCTCTTCACGGGTGAGGCATTTGGAGGTGTAGGGTTTCATGAGGTAGGTTGTGAGGGAGAAGGCATCATCCCCCACGATGAAGTAGGGCACATCTTGCATGTCGTTGGGCAGGGGTTCTGGATCTGGGAAGCCCACGATGAGGTTGCATTCCAGCCCACCCTTGAGGTCACTTACGTTGTATACCTGGGCATCTGAAGATGAGCCGTTGCCTGAAGCATCGATGTACATGAACTTGTAGTCAGCATCGACCATGGCGAAGAGGATGATGCTGAAGAAGCCCTTGTAGTTGAAATAAGTGGACCCCGACTTGGCTGGCGCTTTGCAGGCCACGTGCTTGCCATCTATGGCTCCAACAGTGTGGGGGAAGTTCCACTTCTGATACCACTGCTCTGCAACTTTCTTCCAGCCTTCTTCAATGGAGGGGCACTGGAGGAGCTCTTCCAGGTATTCTTCGATGATGGCTGCACCACTTCTCTGACCACAATGCTGATGGTGTTGTGTGGCACCCTCCAGCCGTACTGCATGCTCCTGTAGGTGGTCCCTGAGGCCAGGTGGTGCAGAGTGAGTGCCACCTTGAGCCCAGGTTCCAGGCTGGGGTGAAAGTTGGTGTTTGCCTTGGTCAACCTGGGTGTCAGCCGCTGCACAACTTCGTCAAACATGGCTGGAGGCATCCTCCTGAAGTTCTGGAATGCACGAGTGTCTTCGTTCCTGAGCTCCACCATCAGCTTGTTGTACAATCCGTACTCTGCTCTTCTCCCAATCCATCTTCGGACCCAGATGCTTCTTGGCCACCTCTTTTTCTTCCCGTAGTAGAGTTCACAGAGCCTGTAGATGGCTTCGCACTGTTGCAGAAGTATGGTGGCTGCCAAAAGGACTTTGTTACGATCCACAGTGGACATGACTGGATGCTGTGGAAGAGGAAGAGTCAGATGAAGGCTGCAGAGGTGAGATCCAGATGAGTTGCTCCCCGTTTTTATAGGCAGTATAGGTGTCCCTTTGCATCCTCTAGGCATCCTCTAGGCATCCTCTAGACATCCTTAATATCCAAGATAGATCCCCTCTGCGAAGGTTTTTTCCGTTTTAAATGCTTTGTTTCCGTGCTGCATCCGCTAGGCATCCGTTCTGCATCCGTTCCGCATCCGTTCCGCTTCCTCCCTGCGTCCAAGCGGATGCGAGTTGCGCGGATGCGGAACGGATGCCTAGCGGATATAGCGGATGCAGAATGGATGCCTAGCGGATGCCTAGCGGATGCAGAACAGACGAATTGGATACATTTTCCGCGCAAAAGTTTAGAGAGAGGAAGCAAAACGGAGGCAGTGAGTACAGAACGGATACATCGCGTTAACCAACGGATGGCAAGCTTTTTTGTCCGTTTTACATCCTCTTTGCATCCATTGGTGCAGTGTGACAGGGGCTTTAGTAACAATATGAAAGGTAGGTCAAATTTTCATTAGAAATTTTTTGTCCAATATTTCAGACAGTGACATATCATCATGACTCATTTCTAATTTCAAAAGGAAGTCAGTAAAATTCTAGAGTATAAACTTAACATTCAAAAGTAAGTCCTACTGAACACTTTTTTCTTAATAGACATATATATCATTCTAATATATGTAGATGATAGATTTCATTTTTACTGCTTTAGTTACTTTCTCCTTTAGTTAATATACACCAGCTCAGTGTTAGGCTTTAGATTAGGATTATATTTCCCCAAAACTTGTATTATAAATACTTCCTTTGTTCAGATATAGATAAAATAAAAAGATTGCTGAAGTTCAATATAGTTGGAAGGGCAAATTGTACTCAATTGCAGATGTGTGCCTTTCCCTCTGGAGATCAAATTTTCATCTGCATGCTTTAATCAATCAACCAAAACTACAGTCCACTGCATACTGACCATATGATACCGTTAGAAGAGAATATTTGTGGTTCAGTCTTGAAAAGTGGGGTCCTTGGTACTTTCTGAGCTTGATTGTTTTCTTGCAGATGTTTCACTACCAACTAGGTAACATAACCTAGATCATCCTAGCACTGATGATACCTAGTTTTGTTATGAAATATCTGCAAAAAAGCAATCAAGCTCAGAGAGCACTAAGGACTCCATGACCATTGAATGATAGTGTTCCGTCCGGAAAAACGTGAGGTAGACCGGGTTCCAACAACAAAGTCTTTATTAGTTAACAACAGTTGAGAAACGGAACATTGGCTCAAGCCGCGGCAGCCTTTTTATAGGGTTTTGCCTGCCGGCTTGTAGCCAATGACAGGTATTTAGTTTTGCCACCTTTGAGCAGCTTCGTGGATTGGTTCCTATTGAACCAATCCCCATTCAGGTTTTTTAGCCAATCAGAATCCTATATTAGGAGTCTACTATTCTTTATACAGAACACCCCTCCCCTCTTGGTTTAGTCCTATGTGGTGACATAGTCACGCAGGTAGGTGGGGCTTCTTTTGACTCAACTGGACTTGCGCGGTTCATTTCTGCTGAAGACTTCGACCGGCTCGGATGGAGTTGCTGTCTCTCCGGTCCTTCTCCATGGAACCGCCTGGAAGGGTGAGTCAGCCATTTTACTACCGCCTGAGTTTCTTAGGCCGGCAGTTTTGCTGCTCCCTCCTGTTTTCTCCGGGCAGGTCGAGCTGGCCTGGCTGGCCCCTTCGAGTGGACTCTTCTCACAATTTTCTTCTAACTGTAAGTCTCTTTTTTGCTCTTTTTGTTTGTTATTGTATTCTGTGTTTAATTTAAACGGTTCTTTATTATTTTCTCGTATTTCCCCCCCCCTCTTTGGTTTGATTTTCGTCGTTTTTTAATATTTGTGGTTGTGTGTTTGTACTTCTTTCTATGTTTTGGGACCGAAGCTGGTCTATGTGCCGCTTCCATTCCCTGCCGTCATCTACGGTTAGTCGGTAGGACCAGGGGCCTGTAATTTGTGTGATTGTTCCTGGAAGCCATAATGGATCCCCCGTAAAATATTTTGCATAGACTAGGTCACCTATTTCAAATGTCCTGAAACGGGTGGAGGAGTTGGGGTTTTTTTCTGGTGTATAGTTTGGGTGCAATCTGTCTAATTGCGACCTCCGTTTTCTTCCCATTAGTAATTCCGCCGGGCTTTTGTTTGTTATAGTACTGGGTGTGATATGATGGAGGGTGAGTAGGTGATTTATTTTATCTTGGACATCCCCAATGTCCATTTTTTCTAACCCTTCTTTGGTAAACCTGACCATTCTCTCTGCCCTACCATTTGCAGCTGGGTGGACCGGCGCGGTTAGGGCATGTCTTATACCTAGGGAGGCTAGGTATTGTTCGAATTGGATACTCGTTAATTGTAGCCCATTGTCAGACACTAGGACGTCCAGCAGGCCATGGGTTGCGAAGAGTTTGTCAAGTTGTTTAATAACAGTTTCAGTTGTCGTAGATGGCATAATTTTAACCTCCAGCCAATTTGAGTATGCATCTACGACAATTAGGAAAGTATGCCCCTTAGTAGAACCCGCAAAGTCAATGTGGATTCGTGACCAGGGGCCTCGTGGGGTTTCCCAGTCCTTTATGGGTGCTTGTGGTGGGGAAGGCCTGTTTCTTTGGCATTTGTTGCAAGAATTTACCCAGTATTCGATGTCCCTATCTATACCTGGCCACCAGACATAGCTTCTAGCAAGGCTTTTCATTTTAACAATTCCAGGGTGGCCTTCGTGAAGCATACCCAGTACCTTAGTTTGTAATTTGGAAGGGATAACTACCCGATCACTCCACAACAAACAACCTTTTTGAATCAAGAGTTCGGTTTGTCTGGTCCAGAAAGGTTTAAAGTTCTCAGTTTTTTGATTTTCTGGCCAGCCTTTACCTACCCAGTTCAGTACACGGGCAGTCAATGGGTCCCTTGCGATGGCTCTGGCGACATCATTTGCAGATATTGGTAGATCGGGGCATGTCTCTATCTGCAAGGTGGTCATCGTCGGTGCCGGGTCTTCCTCTATAGTCGGTAATGGTGTTCTGCTCAACACGTCTGTATGGGAAATTTGTTTCCCGGGGTGATGTGTCAGAGTATAAGAGTAGGCTGCTAGGAATTCTGACCATCTAGTCATTCATGGGGACAAATTGTTCGGTGTTGGCTTGTTTCCCGCCAGAATTCCCAGTAGCGGTTTATGGTCCGTTACTATCAAAAATGTTCTTCCATATAGATATTCGTGGAAGCGTTTCACTCCGGCGACAATTGCCAGGGCTTCTCTGTCCAATTGACTATAATTATGCTCGGTTTTAGACAGAGTCTTTGAATAGTATGCGATGGGTGCCTCTCTTCCATCTGGCAATTGGTGGCTCAGGATGGCACCGACTCCAAACGGTGAGACGTCGCAGGTCACCGTCAATGGAAGTGTGTTACTAAACTGGATAAGAACGGTGTTTGATGTTAATAAGTTTTTTATTTTTTGGAAGGCTTTCTTTTCTCTATAACCCCAAGTCCAAATTGTTTTTTTATCCAGTAATCGGCGTAATGATTCCACTATTGTCACTTTGTGGGGTAGGAACACATTATAAAAATTTATTAGGCCCAAAAATGCCTGCAGCTCAGTTTTGTTCCTTGGTTCTGGTGCGTCTTTAATAGCTTTGACTTTTTTGTCAGTAGGGTGTATACCCTCTCCGTCTATTAAGTAACCCAGGAATTCGACGCGATCAGTCATTAAACAGCATTTTTCTTTTTTTCCTTTTAGGCCAGATTCTCTGAATTTAGTTAGTACATCTTTTAGTCTTTTTTTTACCTGGGTTGCATCTTTGGCCGAAATTAGGACGTCGTCGAAGTATGGTACGACCCCTTTTATACCATTCAACAGGTGTTCCATGAGGCTCTGGAAAATGCCTGGGGCTACACTCACTCCAAATTGGAGTCTGTTGCATTTGAATGCCCCTTTGTGGGTCTCTATTGTTTGTGCTTCAGCCGTTAAGGGGTCTGCTGGAAGCTGTTGGTAAGCTTGAGCTAGATCTAGTTTAGCGAAAACTTTTCCTCTCCCGAGAGAATGTAATAAGTGTTGTACGACTGGCACCGGGTATGCGCTTTGTTGCAATGCGTGGTTCAGGGAAGCCTTGTAGTCACCACAGATTCGAACCGACCCGTCTGGTTTAATTGGTGTTACGATTGGTGTTTCCCATTTAGCATGGTCAACAGGTCCTAAAACCCCTTGGTCTATTAATTTATTTAGTTGTTCCTCTATTTTTGCTTTCAGAGCAAAAGGAACTCGTCTGGCCTTTAGTCTTCTAGGGGCTACCTGGGGGTCTAGACTAAAGGAAATTGGGGTTCCCCAATACCTGCTTAGGGAGCTGTTGAAAACGTCCTGGAACTCTTGGATCAGGTTTTCTTCCGAGTCAGTTGCGGCCACCCGGTCTACTCCGGTCATCCCGATGCCCAATGGTGCGAACCATTCGATGCCCAGGAGGCTTGGTCGATCTCGGTCGACTATTGTCAATGGTAGTACTTCGACATGTTGTTTGTAGGCGACTCGGAAATGTCCTAGGCCTTCTACAGGAATTCGGTTTCCTTGGTAGTCCTTGAGGGTTAATTTTTGTCTCTGGAGTTCTTTGAGTTTGATATCTGGGACCAGTTGTTTGATGGTGTCCCATGACACCATTGATAGGAAAGACCCAGAGTCTACCTCCATTTCGCAGGGATTGCCTTCTATTTTTACAATTATTTTTACTTTCTTCCCGCTTTCCGTTTGAGCACTTCCGATAGTGAAAGTCTGATGTGTTTTCTCTCGGTTAGTGGCTCGCTTGTTCCACTGCCACTTTCTCTCGGTTTGTTTTGGCTCAGCTTGTGCGGGGGAGTTGCTGCGTCTGTTTGGGCTGTAATTTTTTTTATTCCTGCAGACTTTCTCAATATGCCCCCTTTTCTTGCAAGCTCTGCAAATGGCATCGAGGAATCTGCAATCGGCTCGAGGATGGTTTCCTCCGCAGCCAGAGCATTCCCGCCAATTTCTTTTTTCACACCCTTTCTTGTTGGCATATAGGCGGTGGACTTAGTCATCTTCCTCCCCAGATTCTGACATCTCATCAAAATCTTCGTGGTGAGTGGTGGTGGGAAATTGTTTCTTCCCTCTGGCCAGGCTCGTTTCGTCGTTGTTCGCGTTCATCTGTTTCATTTTAACTGCCGATTTTTTCGCGGCTTCAGCGGCTGTGGCTTCTGCGATGGCTTCGGCTACAGTTATGTTGGGTTTATTTAGCAGCTTGCTCTGTAAATTAGAGTCTCTTAAACCCAGTATTACTCAATCCCGCATTGCTTCATCTAAATTCAGAAACTCGCACGCTCCCCCTATTTGTCGGAGGGCTGCCACAAAATCAGCGATGGTCTCGCCTTCTTTCTGGTAAAATTCGTGCCACTTGATAAGGTTTGACACACCGGTGCATAGTGAGCCTTTAGCATTCTTTGGAGCTCTGGCCAAGTCAATTGTTTCACATCTCGGGGCTTCGCCAAAGCCTTGGCCATTTTGAAGATTTTGGGCCCGCAATGTGTCAAGAAAACAGCTCTCTTATGCTGATCTGAGATCTCGTCCATCTCGTTACTTTCCAAATACATCTGGAAACGGTCTACATAGGATTCCCAATCCTCTTCATTGGGATTGAAGGGTGCGGGTGGCGCGTTATTTCCAGCCAGTCTGGTTTTATTGGTTGCTGCGTGCTCAGTCTCGCGTTTAGGACGATCCCATCCTCGTCGCCAGTGTTCCATCCAGAAAAATGCGAGGTAGACCGGGTTCCAACAACAAAGTCTTTATTAGTTAACAACAGTTGAGAAACGGAACATTGGCTCACGCCGCAGCAGCCTTTTTATAGGGTTTTGCCTGCCGGCTTGTAGCCAATGACAGGTATTTAGTTTTGCCACCTTTGAGCAGCTTCGTGGATTGGTTCCTATTGAACCAATCCCCATTCAGGTTTTTTAGCCAATCAGAATCCTGTATTAGGAGTCTACTATTCTTTATACAGAACAGATAGGACTTATTTATTGGTAGTAGATGCCTAATAACATGTGCATGGTGCCTTTAATTATGTGTTTTGTCTCCAACCTCACTCTGGAACTACACCAATATCAATTTCCCTGGAATAAATTCCCTAGAAGTCATTAAGCTTATTTTCCAAAATGCCTTAAAATTGATGTAGCTTTTTCTTAAAGGTAGAACAGTTCAAAGTCCAACTCCAGCTGGCAGAAGATACCCATGCAGATGTTCACAAAGAACTCACTGAGCTTCACCAGAGACTGCAGGAGTCAGAAGAGGCGTGTGATCAGAGACAAAAAGAGCTACTGGAATTTCACAGGGCTGTAGCAGATGAGAGCAGAGAAAAAGAAGCACTTCAGAAGTCCAATGCTGACCTCAGAACAGCTGTCAAAAAAACAGAGAATGAGAAGCTCAGGTCAGTAGACTTGGCACAGTGTCAGGCTGGGAGAAGAAGCTGATACACATTGATGGAACAGACATATGTTTTTAGCAGTGACTGATAATAAACACTTGACCTTTTGTAGACTGCAGAGAATCAAGGAAGAACGAGAACAGAAGATTGCCATTCTGGAAGAAGCAAAATCCACAGTTGAGGTAGAGGTGGGAGAGCTCCGAGTAAATCTACGGGAAGTAGAGAAGGCACACATGGAAGCCAGAAGGGAACTTCAGGAACTATGCAGAGAGGTAGCTTACAAACAGACTTTCTTGTTCAATTCAGGTCCAAGAATGTAACAGGTTGATGAAGAGAAACACTTGACATGATCAGTGGAGGTTAGGAAGGGTGTATGCAAGATCATTTGACATTATTGTTAATTCCTGAGATTGATACCTAAGTAGAGTGAACTATAGCAATTTAGTAGCATCATCCTAAATGTACTTATTGCTATTATTTGAAAATCATTTGGAAAGTATCCTGATATTGTTTTTCCATGTAATGACTATCTCTTCAATTATGATGTAGTTTTGTCCCTAGAACTCCTTTTCCTTTTCAGGCCTTCCACATATCATGACACATATGCAACCTATAGGCAGTATGTTCTCACTGAAGAATCTGTTAGTTTTCTATTAGCCTTCTATGATTGGGGTATGATACAGTCAACCATGGCAGTTAGTTACCAATGATGGCAATACTTTTATGCAAACAAGTCCACATGTAGATTGGGAATTTGGGGCATATATTCTGAATGGAAGAGTAGCTACATCCAAATTCTTCCTGCACAGGTAAAGTCCCTGGAGAGCAAGCACAGCAAGAAAACCCAGGAGGTCACTGAATTACAACATCAGTTGCTGCAGAAAGAACAACAGGAACAGCAGAACAGCAAAGAGGTCCTGGATCTTAAACAGAAGATATCTACTCTGGAGATTGGCCATGATTCTGCTCACAAGGAGGTAACAATGAGATAATAGCAAAGAGCAATTATTTGATGGGAGAAAAATTGAAGATAACAGATAATCAGAGTTGGAAGGGACCTTGTAGGTCATCTTGTCCAGCCCCCCACCCAAGCAGGAGACCCATACACCAAGAGTAAGTTGAGACAGTGAAAGAAGGCAGCATTTTGTCAAAGAATGCAATGGAGATAAGATGTGTGATAAACTGCATATTTAATGGGATAAGGATGTAATTGTGAAGACCAACCCATAGAGTAATAGATATTTTTATGTGTAATGGAGATGAAGTGTCCTTTTGAGTTGAAGTTGACTTGGTGACTTATAGAAAAATAGAAACATTGATGGCAGAAAAAGACCTATGGCCCATCCATGTAATTTTCTTAACAATAGTATATGCTAAGAAATAATCTGCCACTAATTTTTTTTTTCTGGGATTTTTTCCCATTTCCCCATTTAAAACTCCAGCTCTGTAATTTTCTGGAATCTCTCCTCCATATATACATTGCCCTCATGACTTTGTTTCCTTCCAGGTGTTGAACTTGCAGAAGAAGCTGTCTTCTGCAGAGATAAAATCCCAACTTCAAGAGCAGGATTTAAAGCACAGCCTTGCAGAGAGTTGTATCAAGGAGAAAAAGTGGAAGGATGAACTCCATAGCCTGGAAGTGAAGCTTCAAGAAGCAAGCAGGTCAAATGAGAGTCTCCAGCTGCGCCTTAGCACCTGTGAGGGATGTATCCATGGCTTAGAAACAGAACTAGCCAAAACTGAAGCAACCAAGAGAGAGGTTGAACTGAAGTTAGTGGCAGTCCACTCCACTCTCCGTCGCACACTGGGACTTGGCAGTCAGAGTCCATCTCCCCAACGATCCTTGTCTCCAGTCAAAGGTTATTTTTAAAATTCTTCTCACTGCTATGGGCTAAATTAGATTAGCAACTCAGAATCTTTTGGAGTGCACAGTTATAATAGATTCATAAATGTAATGAAATAAATGAACAAACAACTGGATAATTGCTGTATTCTGAACCAGGGGATTGAAATACTCTAAGGGTCAGTCTTTATATTGTCTAATACCATAGCTTTAAATATGATTAATTGAATAAATCCAGAGTTGATTTATGGCACTAATCCATAAATCATGATTTACAAACTACAAGGGCAGAATTTGGAAACTATACTTATCAAAACTATGTATTTGATAGCTTCTTGTCTCATATACCTTAGCCAAAAATGAAACTCTCCATAGCTAAAAGGCAGTTTGAAAGCTTTGTGGACAATGGTGGTATAACCATCTGAAAAGATGTAAGTAGCTAATTATGGTAATATCTTCTCCTTAGGAACAGAAAGCTTCTACAAATTAAAAAATATAAGATCTGTTAGATAACCTTATTAATTAAATGAATGAATGAATCCTAAATTATATAGTCTGTTAAGTCTTTTCTTCTGGAAATCCATTTCAATCTTGTCCTTTGGCTGAGACCAAGCAAGTACTTGTTTTTTTTTAATAGGAACCAGTGGACACCAAACACCTGCATCTCGCACTGGTTCACCTGAGAGGAGTCGTTCCCGTTCACCATTTTATCGAACTTCTCCCCTCAGGAGTGAGCAAACCACAAGTGAAATTGATCCAGAAGTAGTTCGAGATGCTTTGAAAGACTTCCTCCAGGAGCTACGGGATACCCAAAGAGAGAGGGTAAACAATGTCAAACATTTCTTCTAAGTTCTACCCCCATAGATTTAAACGGTATAAATTCATGAACTTTGAAAAACTCACAGCTATGAATTTGGTGTTTTATAAAACTATAAGAGCACATTCACTAATTTCTCATAATCTGAATGCAGGGCAACTTTATTTTAATAAAGCTAATGAGAAGGAGTTGTGGCAAAATAGCATCTTTCTTTTTGTGCTTCTGTTCATATTTTACTGTCAATACAAAGAAACATTGTCATATCAATTGAAGGAGAAGTTAAAAATAAAATCTATAATTAGGTGACTATTAAGAATAGGTTTTATAATCCATTGATTTCCATTAGATTATCCATATTCTTTCAAATCTTTGTTCAATTCCTTCATTCATAGGATCAATCCAGAGAAAGTGGAATATTCTAAGGTTGAAATTCATTGTACAAAAATTGAGACTTACTTATGAACATATTGAAGGTCTGGAATTATGCACTAGAGCCGTGATGGTGAACATATGGCACACGTGGCACAGGTGGCACACAGCACCCTCTCTGTGGGCACATAAGCTCCACTGCGCATGCCTCCTGCCAGCCAGCTGGTTGTCGGATCTCTGCTGTGCATGTACAGGAGATGGGACATGTGCGGGGAGTAGAGTGGGGGTGCACACGCGCATATAGGAAGTGCATACAGTGGATAGGGGGCATGCACATAGTGGTTGCATTTGGGGGGTTCAGGCAAGCCCATCTGCTTTGGGCAGTCCGTCAGGAAAATATTAGCCATCACTGCACTAGAGTCTCTGTTCTGCTCTTCAGACTATGTAAGAATGCATCCCTTAAGCATGTGTTTCTAGGCATCCACTTGAAATAATATGCCATGCTTTTTTTCAGTATCCTGTTAGCTTTAAGGGCGTTTACTAGAAATTATTATCAAAGTTTCAGCGTGATTATTTGAATGCCAGGAGAGCATTATGCACATAAATCTATCTAATCATTTTGGATCAAAGCCAATATTGGCTTAAAATATGTAACAAATAAATTAGTCCATTTCTTTTACTCACAGCAAAAATGGTTTATTTTATGTAATGCTATCTTTTAGCACTGATAATCTCCACAGTTGTCATCATCATCATCATCATTTCTAGAGCATCAAGTGCTTAAGGATTTTTGATAATGTACAGATAAAATACATAATAAATAATAAATAAACATGCAATAAAAAGACAATATAAATAAATAAAAAGTACACAAATACTACTGAAAAATTAGTAATTATATTAGGTGAATTAAACCAAAGTAAATAAACAAGGAAATTAATCTGAGGAGCTTCTGGAAGGTAAACAGAGTGGAAGCCAACCAGATTTCCATTGGGACATCATTCCAAACAGCTGAAAAGTAACATAATAATGCTTTGCCACTCTCACTCCCCTAAATTTCCTAACTACTACATCATTAGTACTTTTTTCTGGTGAATCAAGCTGGTTAGGCCGATTCCAATGAGAAAATGCAGTTCTGCAAATAACTAGGTCCCAAATTATGTAAGGCTTTATGGACTAGGACCATGACTTTAAATTGCATCCAGATGACTATTAGAACCAGTGCAGGGCTTGCAATGAGTTGCTCCCATCATCAAACAGTGTCCAGTTATAGACCACTTTCCTCTAAACCAGAGGTGTCAAATTCAATTTCATTGAGGGCCACATCAGAGTTGTGTTTGACCTCTGGGGGCATGGTTGGGGTGGGTGTAGCCAGCTCATGTTGGGGTGCCTGTGGTAGCCCAAGCACTCTACCAGCGAAAACTGGCCCCCGAGCTCTGTTTTTGGCTGTGACAGCCTCCTGTAACCCTCTGCCAGTGAAAATAGAGATCGAGAGGGTCACCCACGGCCGTCATATGTTCTGTTTTGGGCTGTGATGGCTTC
Organism: Laticauda colubrina; assembly: GCA_015471245.1. Classification (NCBI taxonomy): domain Eukaryota; kingdom Metazoa; phylum Chordata; class Lepidosauria; order Squamata; family Elapidae; genus Laticauda; species Laticauda colubrina. The sequence continues at coordinate 3,175,437 of BLBF01000053.1, forward strand.
CTGCAACCCTCTGCCAGCAAAAATGGAGCTCCGGGGGGCCACAGGAAGCCCTTTGGAGCTCCATTTTTGCTGGCAGAGACACTGCAGACCAGTCCTTTGCTGTTTCCAGGGCAGCCATGTAGACCAGATCTATGCACCCTGCAGGCCAGATCTGACCCCAAGCCTTGAGTTTGATACCCCTGCTCTAAACCAACTACAGTTTCTGAGTGATCTTCAAGGCAACCCTATATAGAGCATATTGTCATAATCTAAGCAGATGGTGATAAGAATATGAATCACTGCAGCATGATTTCCCCCTCCCCATGAAAGTTTATAACTGGCTAACTAGCCAAAGCTAGGAAAATTCTTCCTACCCAACCCCCAGGAGTCACAGCCTTAATTTGCTATTCCTGAAAAATCCCCATCCATGAACCTGTATCTTCATGAGTAGTACCTTCCCATCAAGTGATACCACTGGAGCAGACAGAAAACCCCATGGAGAAACAGTAAATCCATTTTAAAAAAATTCAGTTTAAGCCTATTCTCTCCCACCCATCTTTCAAAACTGAGACTTCAATGGTATAACCAGCCTGGGGTAGCAATGTGAAGCTGGGTATTATAAACATATCGATATTAGAGAACTGCCAGCCAGGCTGGCAGGAGGAATCAAGTGAAAGCCTAACTTGGAGTTATTGCATAGTCACAAACAGCATAAGCATCACCTCCCTCTAAATCCATATAGCCTTATCTGGTCAGTTTCAGGGGAAGGCAAGCGATCTGGTGAGATTCTTATGGCACTGTATTACAATGCAGGTGATGAACAATAAATTTCCAGCCTGAGGTTAACTATGAGTTTTCTGGTTGCTTGAACCTGAGATTTGATGAAACCAATCCCCAAAAACTTTTGATGAACTTGCCTGATGCCTTCATGTAAATGTTAAATAGCAGGAGAGAAGTAAATAACAAGCTGTAAAAAGCGCACTGTTGCGAGGTATAAACTGTTACTCTTGGGAATAAAAGACTTTTGTCCCAATCCCAACTCTGCTATCGTTGGGTTGATATATAACATGATACTATTATAGATTTTGTTTGTTTTGGCTTAGTATGAAGTATGCATCTTTCCATTATAGCTGGGGGGTTTTTTGAGCAAAAAATTTGTGAAGGCATATTGTTTTTAAAAAATTGCATTTATAGTTTTGTGAACCAGAGAGGGATATTCAAAATTCCTTCCAATTAATTTATCTAGAACTGAAAATCATCTAGCTATTCTAACTCCATTTTGCAAGGATCTTATGAGCCAACTTAACTTATTGTGACCCCAAGTTGACTCCCAAGACATATGTTTAGCAACATTCAAGGGCAGTTCAGCCCTTTCTCTGTCATGTGCTATTTATTGCTCAAAAACATGCCTCTTGTAAAAATGAATAAATATTTATAATGTACCAGAATAATTTAAAAAACATGGCTTGTCACAGTAATCATAGCATCAGATCATCCAACAGCCTTTCTGACAAATGAAGAAATCAGTTAATTCTGGGCTACATCACATTTAAAACATTCCTTGCTTTGTTGTCCTGTCCACCAAGATCCTGGAATTTATTGTTAACTTGTGTAAACTAGAAAGGAAAAAAAAGGGGAAAGTATCTACAAACAATAACAACATTTTTCAGTTAACACTTTAGGAGCTATAAGAAACTCAGTGTTCTTGTACAGTAAATAACATACTTATTTAGTTGTAAAGAAAGCTATGTAGCCTCGAAACTGAAAGTGCTTTGAGTTAGGAATAATTGTTTCCAAGGCCGCTGGCCTTCGCTTCAAGGAAGAAGCTTCAAAGCAGGATTTGATTTGTACAGTGAGAGTTTTTTGATAATACAGAGATTGAAATTGAATTATGCTGTCATTTTCCAATGCCCAGGAAAACTGCCTCAGACAGACCCTTTTGGGCAAAGGTGTGCAATGACGGAGGATGGTAGATCCTCCACATTGAGGAAAACGGGATAAAACCTGAATTTAATTTAAATGTAAATTTAATCAATTAAATAGGTGATACGAATTTCTCCAGGCACAAGGATTTTGCAGGTCCCCCTCTTTTTATCACTTCCAAATCCAAGGCATTTTGGATAAGCAAACATTGTTGATAAACTGTTTAGTTCTTTGGGGATAGGCAAGGCCATACTTTCAGAAAGGAAGAGTCTTCTGCCAAATTAAGAGCCTGATATACATAGCAGGTAGTCTATTTCTGTCTAAGACTTGAGCAACACTAATATTTCTAAAATATGAAGGGCTACTTCTTTCATACCATACAATTCAGTAAAATGTCTTCAGGTACAGGTGCCGAACATGAAATCAGTTTTTTGTAAGGCAAGAAAACCATTTGTAGAGTATGACAATACAATATTTAATGCTTGCTTATGTCTCAAGAGCAATAAAAGTATGAACTAGTTTGGTTGAGAATTATTTCTCTGAGAAATTATTGGCAATATTATGTGTCATGTTATTAATAATAGTCTGATTACCGGTGATCTATCATTTGTTGGAAATGCAGTTACTTTGCTGTAATTTTAAATATGTGTTTTATTTAATGTTGATTTTAGGATATGTATTGTTTGTAGTTGTAGTTTCAAGATGGACTACATAGTTGTTTTAACAGTTGTCCATATTAAAAATTACCATTGTGGCTTAGTAAAGCAAATTATAGACAGTATAAAATACATTTTTAAAAATAAATGTATCCGGTGTGAGCTTTATATCTTTCCTGATGACAAGGCAATGATATCATGAATATGTCCTATCTCTTGTTTCCAGGATGATCTAAGAATTCAGGTGATGAACATGAGTCATCAGCTGAATGAAATGGAGACTGACCGCGACCAAACCCAAAGCCGTATCCTGCAACTCCAGAAGTATTTAGCAGACTGTGAGGAAGGTCTGTTCTTTTTCTTCTTCTTCCCTTACTTTATCCCTTTATCCATAAGAATTTCTTCACCTATCTGTTTTTTCACCTCTGGTTTTTTGCTTGTTTAGTTGGATAAACACAGTCATGTGGCAAGTTGTATACAAAGCAAATGAAATGAATCCCTAAACTTCTTAAAAAGTTGCTTAGAGACTGCTGCTTTAAGTGAAAGAATAATGATCTCAGATGTTTGATCTCCACGCCAGATGTTTCTCTGCTATGAATATGCTTTTTTCCACATATGGATCAAGATTTTGTGGATTTAGACATTCAATCTGGACTGAGCAGTAGATTCAGAACATGGAGAGAGGTCAGGAAGAGGATTAAGCTTATCTCTGTTTTAATTGCTTTTCTTCTTAAAATTGCAGCTCCAAAAGCTGCTTGTCATTTAAAAAACAAATGCTCAGAATTAGTTACATATACGTGCAAATCATATTTACTCCTCATGACGATAATCAAGTGGGCATCCCAAACAACTTTAAAAACAAAACAAAATCAAATATTGTATAGGACCTACCTGTGATTTTAATACCCCAAAAGATTGTAAACCAATGCCAGGCAATTCTTATTAGAGGGAAATCGTAATTGTACCACGGTTAGACATGTGAAGCTCCCACCTAATTTTCTACTGCAGGTAGTGACTTACAACCATTTGTTTACTGACTGTTCAAAGTTGCTGCAGAACTGAAAAAAGTTACTTACAACCAATCCTCACAACCATTGCAGTATCCCAATGCCATGCGATCAAAATTCAAGCATTTGGCAACTGGCATGTATTGATGATGATTTGCAGTGTCCCAGAATAATGTGATAGCTATTTGTGACCTTTCCAGATAGCTTTTGATAATTAAAGTCAATGGAGGAAGCCAAATTCACATAACAATCATGTGTTTTCTTTAACAACTACAGTGATTCATTTAACAACCATGGTAAAAAACTGCAAATGCACAACTCAACTTAACAAATACTTAGCTAGCAATGGAAATTCTGGTCCCAATTGTACTTGTAAGTTGAGGACTACATGTATAGTTGTCACAGAAAGGTTTAGGAAAAGGTAGGGCCATCTGAGGGTCTTTTTCATTCATGGCTGTTTTTACCATATAGCATCATTAATAAATGAATGCTTTATTAATTTGGAGATTCTGCCATTCATAAGAAATGACTAATTATGATTGTTCAGGTATCACTGCAAGCTGCCTATGTTTTCTATAGTGTACCATAAATGTCTATTTTTCATTAAAAACAACCAAAGATGCTACTATGTTTATTCACTGATGGTCGAAACATGATTTCACATGATATGGGAGGCCTTTATTATCTAGGAGTTTATTGCATTATTTCATGTTTTAACTGATCAGGCATGTACAATACTACTACTAATACTAGACAAGACTCTATAGTGGGTAGGCCATTTGGTGTTCTTTTGATGGTTTGGATTACAACTCCCTGAATCCTTTGCCATTAGCATGTTGCTTAATGAGACTATAGCCCAAATCTTCTGAAGGCCACAAGCTTTCCCACTCATACTGCAGAACAGTATTTCTCAACCTCAACACCTTTAAAATGTGTGGACTTCAATCTCAGAATACTCCAGTCACCATTCTGGGAATTCTGGGATTTGAAATCCACACAAAATACACTCAGGTTGAAAAACACTAACATAGAATAAATGATTTCACTGCTTAATCCTTGCATTTTGCAATTTTCTATATTTAGGTAAAAGGGGAACAGATGGCCGCCTGAGCAGTGCACAAGTAGCACTGATGCTGCAAGAGGAAACTATTCGCAAAACAGAACAGGAACGCCAGGCATCTGCAGAACAGGTGCTCAACCTGGAACGCAACTTACGTATTTGTCAGGATAGGAACAAAGAATTACAGGTGAGCATATTTTCTCTTTCAGTGAGGAAAAACCATTTCAGGTTATAACATAGCATAACTTCCTTTTCTATGACATTCTGCTTGCTACTCAACAGCCTAGCCAGCTCTTGAAAAGTAAAGTAAATATACAAAGAGCTTGCAAAAAGAAAAAGATTTAAAGGCCCTGTCACACTGCCCAACGGATGCAAAACATTAGTAAAAAGGACACAACAGATGAGAAAAATGTTCCATCCGTTGTTATCCGCTCTCAGAAGCGGCGAAAATTTGCATAACCGGAGCGGATAACACGGAAAGGAACAGACGCAGGGAGGACACAGGGCGGATGGAAAGCGGATGTGGAACGGAAGCCCAGCAGATGGAAGTGGATGGGAGCGGATGTCACATCCGCTAGGCTTCCGGGGGACCTCAGCAAAGCGGACGCGGAACGGATACAGCGGATGCACAGTGAATGCCGAGCGGATGAAGCAGATGCAGAGCGGAAGCCTAGCGGATGCACAGCAGAAGCCTAACGGATGCCTAGCGTTAATTGCGCATGCGGGGAGGATGCATTGCATAAGCCCCACGGATATAAGGGAAGCAGCTCGGAAGCAGGCCACCATTCAGAGGAAAGACCTGCTGCCGGATGGATTGACAGCCTTGCCTGCCTTGCCTGCATGCCTGCCTGCAAGCCTTGCTGTCAGCCGCCCTGCCAGCCTTGCTGTCTGCCTGCCTGCCAGCCTTAGTTCATGCCTGCCTGCCAGCCTTTCTGCCAGCTTTGGTGCAAGCCTTCCTGCCAGTCTTGGTGCCAGCCTGCCTGCCAGCTTTTCTGCCAGCCTTGGTACCTGCCTGCGTGCCAGCCTTGGTGCCTGCCTGCCTGCCAGCCTTGGTGCCTGCCTTCCTGCCAGCCTTGGTGCCTGCCTCCCTGCCAGCCTTCCTGCCAGCCTTGGTTCCTGCCAGCCTCCCTGCCAGCCAGCAACCCCACAACCATGCGGAAGCACAGCAAGCCTCAGCCATCTGCTGCCAGCCCTTGCAAGAGGGACAGGGCTACCATCCCGCCCCCTGGCCCTCACTCTGGTTCTGCTGGGGCTTCTGCAGCACGGGCTCACTCTTCTGGGGCTGGGGCTTCTGCTGCTTCTGCTTCTGGAGGAGCTGATGACAAGCACTCCAGCACCAGCCACCTCCACAGCACCTGGACCCTTTACCCCTGAGACTGAACGACCAAGAGGAGTGCCAGAGACTCATTTTTGTTTTATAGCTTGTTGTTAATAAAGTCTGTTTTTGATTCACACACTTGCTTCATTTCTTTTTTTTTAATAAAGTCTTGCTGGAAACTTTTAGAAATAGTTTAAGCCTTTGCTTGCTTGTGGGATGGGTTAAGATAGCAGTGGGATGGGTTGAGATAGCAGTGGGATGGGCAGGGATACCTTTGGGATGGGTAATAGCTGTGGGATAGATAAATCTCCAGTGCAAGCATAGTGGGACTGGGTGGTCCACCCTCCCAGATGCCACACCTATGGCCCTTTATTATCAATAACAATGTAATCAATCATCAACACATTTCAACATAAACAGAACTCTTTATTAAATGCCCTGTTCATTGTAGGCCCACCCAACATACATGGCCCAATCTCATCCATGTGATGAGACAGGCTGAAGGAAGCATCCATTAATCATCTATCATCCTGTCTTGCCACTCCACTGCTCCAGCTGGGGAGTTGCATCAGTGTTTCAGGAGGTTGCGCTGCTTCTTCCCTTCACGTGAGGCTCTGTTGGGGCCTTGCACATCCTCAGTGTCTATCAGGTTTCGCCCTTGCCTCCATTCCCCAGGCTTCATGTCCCCATTGCCTTGTTGGAGGTCCACGAGCCTGTTCTGCAAGAGTGGGTAGTGGGTACGCATGAGATTGTGCAGGATGCAGCAAGCTTCCATGATGCTCCTCACGGTCTCTGGGCGATGCTGCATGGTGGTGAGAAGTACCTGGAACCTGTTGGCCAGGATGCCAAAGGCGTTCTCCACCACCCGCCTTGCCCTGGACAGCCTGTAGTTGAAGATCCTCTCTTCACGGGTGAGGCATCTGGAAGTGTAGGGCTTCATGAGGTAGGTTCTGAGGGAGAAGGCGTCATCCCCCACGATGAAGTAGTGTCTTGTGTGTCTTTAGGCAGGGGGTCTGGATCTGGTAAGCTCATGATGAGGTTGCATTCCAGCCCCTCCTTGAGGTCACTGGCGTTGTATACCTGGGCATCTGAAGATGAGCCGTTGCCTGAAGCACCGATGTACATGAACTTGTAGTCAGCATCGACCATGGCGAAGAGGATGATGCTGAAGAAGCCCTTGTAGTTGTGATAAGAGGACCCTGAGTTGGCTGGCGCTTTGCAGGCCACGTGCTTGCCATCTATGGCTCCAACAGTGTGGGGGAAGTTCCACTTCTGATACCACTGCTCTGCAACTTTCTTCCATCCTTCTTCAGTGGAGGGGCACTGGAGGAGCTCCTCCTTGTATTCTTCGATGATGGCCTGCACCACTTCTCTGACCACAATGCTGATGGTGTTGGGTGGCACCCTCCAGCCGTACTGCATGCTCCTGTAGGTGGTCCCTGAGGCCAGGTGGCGCAGAGTGAGTGCCACCTTGAGCCCAGGTTCCAGGCTGGGCCGGAAGTTGGTGTTTGCCTTGGTCAACCTGGGTGTCAGCCGCTGCACAACTTCGTCAAACATGGCTGGAGGCATCCTCATGAAGTTCTGGAATGCCCGAGTGTCTTCGTTCCTGAGCTCCACCATCAGCTTGTTGTACAGTCCGTACTCTGCTCTTCTGGCGAACCATCTTCGTACCCAGACGCTTCTTGGCCACCTCTTTTTCTTCCCGTAGTAGAGTTCACAGAGCCTGTAGATGGCTTTGCACTGTTGCAGAAGGATGGTGTCTGCCAAAAGGACTTTGTTACGATCCACGGTGGACATGACTGGATGCTGTGGAAGAGGAAGAGTCAGATGAAGGCTGCAGAGGTCTGCACCGCAGGGCTGCTGTTCTGAAAGTGAGATCCAGATGAGTTGCTCCCCCTTTTCATAGGCCATATAGGTGTCCCTTTGCATCCTCTAGGCATCCTCTAGACATCCTTAATATCCGAGATAGGTCCCCTCTGAGAATGTTTTTTCCGTTTTAAATGCTTTGTTTCCATGCTACATCCGCTAGGCATCCATTCTGCATCCGTTCCACGTCCGTTCCGCTTCCTCCCTGCGTCCAAGCGGATGCGAGTTGCGCGGATGCAGAACGGATGCCTAGCGGATATAGCAGATCCATAATGGATGCAGAACGGATGCCTAGCGGATGCCTAGCGGATGCAGAACAGACGAATTGGATACATTTTCCGCGCAAAAGTTTTGAGTAGCTCAAAACTTTCTGAGCGGATGAAACGTCCATAAACGGATGCTGGACAGATAGAGAGGAAGCAAAACGGAGGCAGTGAGTACAGAACGGATACATCGCGTTAACCAACGGATGGCAAGCTTTTTTGTCCATTTTACATCCTCTTTGCATCCATTGCTGCAGTGTGACAAGGGCTTTAAGAAACCCACAAAAGGTTTAATGACAAAAAGGCATTATGAAAAGTTGGTAACGCACACAAGTTACATTGTGGCCAAAGATGCTTTTCTAAAAAATGCATTTTTTGAAATACAGTAGGATTTACCTGAGGAAGTCCACTTCATACTGTGAACAGGAGACTGAAGTAGAGTGACTAGTACTGACTTTGGAAGTAACAAATACTGAAGAATTTTGTAAAAGCTAGTTCACAAATTTAGTCCACATAAATTTTGAAGAATTATCATTGTAAGAACTGTAATATTATCTCTTTGATGGGGAAAATTGTCGAAAAGCAATTACATCCTCTCTTCTAATAGAGGTGCGTATAAATGAATGCAAAAGAATCTCATAGAAGGATTGCTGATTGGAAGGAGTCACTGGAGAAGAGCCTAACACTGGGAACGATTGAGGTCAAAAGAAGAAAGGGACAGCAGAGAATGAGATGGCTGGATGGAGTCACTGAAGCAGTCAGCGTGAGCTTGGAGGGATAGTAGAGGACAGGAAGGCCTGGAGGAACATGGTCCATGGGGTCGCAATGGGTCAGACATAACTTCGCAACTAACAACAAATTGTTTTTATTCAAATTGGCACTCAGCATAAAACAGTTTGCAAGGAGTTTTATCTAGTATCATCTGCCTTTCTAACACTTTTTCTTTTCTTTTCATTACTCTAATGCTGTCATAAGGCTATTATGTGGTAAGTTTTTATGTAAACTGTTGTATTGCCATGTTGGTCTTGGCTATATGGTAAACGCTTTTATCTGGAGAAAAGATGTAAAGATGCAATGAGAAGCTGCCTGAAAAGGGACCACTTTGAATAGTCACTGCCCTTGACTTTACTACGGTTTCTTTCTCGGTTAAGTGTTTCTTAACCGAGGGCCCTTTAAGATACTTTGCTGGCTGAGAAATTCTGGGAGCTGAAGTCCTCACATCTTAAAAGACCTTAGGTTGAGAAACACTGCTTTACTATATTATTCACTACTCATCATGTTCTAATCTATGTAACATTCTTAATTTATAAAGAACAATATTGATGTAAATATTTTTTAAAATGCATTGCAGTTAATTTATTTCAATTATGATGCTTGTTTTGTTAATTAAGATAGAATGTCCCCAAACCCTTTCCCCTTTTTTCTGGTAAATTTCTCTTTTTATTATATCTTACATTCTTGTTTTGATCTGATTTACACAAACATTGTAATTTTACTGCCCATCTTTTGTTCCCTCTTCATTTCTCTAAAATTGAGAATTATGTCAATGCACTGCACACAGTTTTAGAACAATGAAATCTAGGGATAGTGTTATACTTGCTTTTCTTTGTACTGTATAGCCAAACAGAACAGGAACTCATATAACTGTAACCATTAGGAATTATATCCTTTCTTAATTTCTAATGCATGACTTTTGTTATATTGTTGTTTTTATCCACAAAGAGAACTTTATTATTAAGCAGTTAATAAGGAAAAGTATTTAGCAACGCAAAATGTTGCCATATCCAGATTCTCTGTGACTAATCCAAGCAACTTTCTAAAAGTAGAAGCCCCAAGTGGTACCTACTAGAGGCCAAAAAGCTCAGCGAGGACAGGTCAGCAAGGCAACAAATCTGCAGCAAGAAGAGAGCCCAAAATTGCAAAGTACCTCCCAAATTCATTAAAAGAAAAAGATTGAGTGGGGGGAGTTTGCACCCTATCTTTAAAGCCTCTACTGAGATAATATCCATCAGGAGTGGGTAAAGACCAGGTTCTCTTAATTCTCTGACATTGTCAGATGAGTGGGCATTGCATTAATTTGCTTTCTTCGACTAGATACTGAGTGATGAAGATAGTGCTAGTAGTCAGCAAAATGAGGCTTTAGTTGACCTCTGCAATAACAATCCTAGGTATAAGATGTTCCCATAATTTAATATGAGGTAGTCATGTGCCTCTTTAGATATGTTTCCCAGGAAGGGAGACATTGACTAAATATTCTTCTAACGTTTACATTTCAGGATTCTACTGTGGTACTTTTGTAGTTAAGACTCTAATGTCACCTGGCATTGGTGGCCAGTCCACCAAGTTTATTCTTTTATCCTCATCTTAGTTGCTCTTTTCGCAAGGTTGTGGAATTTAAGATGTGGTTTATATTATAGGAGAAAGTCAAAGCATTTAAAACCAAGGAAGCAAAGCTGGAAACAGAAAAATGGAAGCTAAAAGAAGTTCTAGAAGCAGCAGAGAGCAGGGCCACTAAACTGGAGCTGAGCCACAGAGCACTGGAAGGAGACTTACAACGAACACAAATGAGCTTGACTTCGAGGGATGAAGAGATCCAGTCCCTGTTGAAGCAAATCCAGGAACTTCGGTGCCAGTTAGGAGACAGGGAGAACAAAACTGCTCTACTGCAGCGAGAGCTTGACCACCTGACTCATTCTCTAGCCAGGACTGAAGGCACTGAAAATCACTTTAAAGATAGGGTGCAAACTCTGTCTCAAGCACTCTCCAGTGCTACAGCTGGAACTTCCTCCCTGCAGGAGAACATCTCACAACTCCAAAAGGCCCTGACAGCTGCAGAGCAAGACCGTCGGCTACTTCAGGTAGAAATTGTTTCAATCAATCAGTCATCCTTGCCTTCGCATCTCAATTAAGCAACTTATTTTCTAAACTCCAGCAAAATTGTGCTATGCAAATCAGTCCCATTCCAATACTAGGTATCTGTTGCAAGTCCCCTGCTTTCTTTGAAAAAAAAAAGGCATGTTCCAAAGTATTTAAATGAATCGGCTGATATCAGAATCCAAATTCAGTCTCAGCATCTCTTATATGTAACAACCCCTTCAAAATGTCATTGATATCATGCTCTTTTTTGTCCAATAGCCCAAATTCATGTCTTGCTAATATGCTTAGTCTTAAACCATAAACTGTGATTACTAACTTTTAAAATATCCAGGAAGGTATGTAGTAGAGGACATACTTTGCATGCATATTGACCCAAATTTAGTTCTTATCGTCTTCTGATACAGCAAGTCTCCTACCTGAAACTTATAGAGTTACTGTCATCAGTATAAGCAGTTATAAACTTGATGGGTTAAAGATCTGACAAATTAAAGGCAATTTTGTGTATTCCTAATCATTTCTGAAAGAATAAGTTCAAAGAAAAAAACATACTTTTCATTATTTATTGCAGTACAGTTTGTTCCTTTCCAATGGTCTGAGCTGGGATGGAAGCAATGGAAGGGGCAAGCTGGCTTGCCAGATTATTTTTAATCATATAAACAGTCACTACTACATGCATTTAACCAAACGTCTTTGAATTATTATTTCAGCAGATTTCATTTCAGGTTGAATAACAATAATAATATTTTCCAGGATCGCTTCGACTCCATGCGACAGGCATTGTCAGATAGCAAGAGGCAGAATCATAGCTTGACTAATACAGTACATTTGTTACAAGATCGACTGGCTGACATGGAACTACAGTACAGAAATCTGGAGAAGGAGAAGCATCATCTCCACGAAGTAAGTGAAGATGAGAGAGGAGGATTAATTTAACAAAACAATCTTATGGCTGCATGTTATCTTGAATCAACTTTAAGCCAAGTGGGACTCCATCCTTAATTAAAGATTATATGGATTATAGTAAGCCAAGTATCACAGGAAGCTCCGTTTGGAAAGTGCATGTGCCATCATTGTTAAAAAATGGCAGAACCTTTTTCCCTAAAGCTGTGCATTTTTATGAATTATGTTTGTATTTCCAAATTTATTGTGGGCTCCCATTTTTCCCTATTGAAATATTCAACCAGAAGAAACCTTACCAGTACTTTTAACAGAAAGAAAGAAACCACACTCTCCAAATTCTAATATATATTAGAATTATATATTATATATCTAATGTTTCACTGTCTCATATCTTTCTTTATTCTTCATAGTTAACTTCTCCCAGCTCAAATAATATTTCCTGCACTGAAAAAACATTTTTCTTAAGTTCTGATCCACATTTCTTGGCAGAAAAGACAACTTAAAAAATTTCACAATTTTTTGTCAAGAATTGTGGTATTTCACATCTTGGAGAAGCAAGACCCAGTTTTACTGGAGAGAGAGGATTGGCAAAAGAGTTCCACAACTCTTTTCTCTGAAGTCAGGGTTTGTCCTTGATATGCTTCTTGTTCTAAATTGTTCAGGGATAAAGCAAACAGATGTAACCTGATAATTTTTCCTAACAGTTATTAGGTTCTTTTTCAATGCAGTCATTGCACTAAAGCATTGTTAATAACTAATGTTTTTATTCTCATTAATTTAACATAAATATACAAATTACAATATGGAAAAGGAAAAATTGCACATAATAATTATTTCTATAGGGTTATATGTTTAGTGCCCTAACAAAAGGAGAAGTAAGACAGATATCTGCATGTATCCATTCTTTGTTTTATTCATAAGCACTATAATATAGCAGCAAGCAGTTTAAAAAACATATTCCCATTTGCATGCCTTATTGACAATATTCCTATTGACAAATAATATTGATTGTCATTGGGTTTGGGGGGGTTGGTTATTTTTATTTTCTTTCTTTTCCACCTAAATTCTATGTAATTGTCTTTGGCATCATTGTAAGCCATTCAGAGTCTTTCTTGAAACTGAGCAGCATATCAATTGCAGGAATAAAAAGATAAAGTTATTATAAAATGTGAAACATGTTGTTTTAAACAAAGATTTTTAAAAAGGAAACTTTTTATGCTTACAGGAATACAATTTCTATTCTTCCTGGCAAATGAAAATATTTGCAATCTTTATTTTGCAATTCCTCTCATATAATTTCGCTATACATACATGATTACTGCTCTGATGTTCTTTGAATGTAATCCAAATAACGCACAGTATTCTTCCTTAAAGTAAAACTTCAGATTTCACTTACATATGTACATTTTTAGGTTATCTGCTTTCCTTGACTGTTCAGAGAAGTAACTAACATACAGCATCAAGGCACTGGTTCAAATTCACAAAACTCATTTGTCACACATCTGTTTGATATCAGCAGAGGCACTCTTGGATTAGCCTAATTAGCACTAGCCATGTAAATGCATAATCCAAACCATCCGGCAGAACCTTCCACTGAAATTAATGTGAGCATCTTCTCAGTGACCTTTGTAAATTCCTCATATAGCTCTCAAAAAGGGTTATATCTACCATCATTCTCGTCCCATTTTCTATTTTAATACCAATTAATCTGAGCAACATACAGCATTTCTTCAATTTTTTCACTAGGTAAGGGTTGTTTGAATATATAACTTTCTGCAGGACTAATTGCAAGGTGGAGTAAAATGTCAGGAATTTTGTGTATTTGGATATCAGACTTTCACTGAGAATTTTCTCAGATTGTTATATGGAGAAGCAGATATTAGTATATCGCTCTTATTCACATTTATGGTCATCTGAACTAGAATTGTTGGGCAATTATGGTCAGTAATCTGTGTAAGTTGTGATGTCAATAATTTCCTTCACCATAGCTCTGTTTTTGGCTTTGTGACAAATCATGCTAAGCAATGCATTGTTTATGCAACATACTAAGATAAAACCAAACCTATCATCTAGCTTGATGTATGAATGCAGACCCTGATACATTTATATTAACCATTGTAGATGGCTACACAAATATGCCATCTCAAGATGCATTCACCCTAAAATGAATGCACCAAAAAAAAATCAAGTGGAACAAATCCAGAGACACTGTTTGACTCTGCAAAAGGATAATGTTGGCATGCCACTTTTATTCAGTTTTCTATTCACAACAGTCTCTAGAACCAGCACCTATTCTAGTCCTCTGTTTATAACTGCTAGCAGTTTTTATTCTAATAGAAAATGTAACTTATGATTTAACAGTTGATTTTTTTCATGCTCTCTGAGCTAGGTGTTTTCTTGCAGACTCAACAGGTTAACATCATCAGTGGGTTCAATATGCATGCAGTGGGGTTTCCTGGTTGTTTATATACAGTTTGCTCTGCCACTCTTGTTTGGAGTGTGACTTCCTCCTTTATGGTTCCTTGATAATGGTAATGTTTCTTCCCTATATCTGGTACTTCATGTTTAACTGGGTGTTGGCTGTTGGTGGGAAATATGTTCTAGGCTGTTTATTTCCTTCCTAGACTTTGGATTATGTCTTTTAAATGATATGTAAATAGCATTCATTTTACATGCATATTGATGGCTGATTTATCTGCCAAGCTTCCAGGAAATCCTTAGCATTTTTTGGATTTGGTTTGGTTTGATAGTTTCCCAGGTGAAACTCTGGTTGAGCCTGACCATGTGTTGCAAGACTTTCAACTCATCTTAAAACTGCCATTTGGTATTCATTATATGGTCTGTCAGTCTTCTACCTGTTTATATTATGTAGTGGCTGTTATCATTCTTACCCTATATCTTGTAGGTATCTTTTGAGACTTCAGACTGAGATGACACTAAAGGAATTACTAGGGTTCAGACATGATTATCATACTGAGACAGCAATAGTTGCACTTACTGATAACATTTGGAGGGATCAGAATGGTGGCAGGTGCATTCATTTTGTCTCTTCTTTCCATCTCAAGCTTTTGATACCATCAATTGTAGTATCCTTCTGGACTAGTTTAGGGAGATGAGAATGGGAGACACAGTATTGCAATGGTTTTTCTCCTACTTCCAGCATTGGTTCCTTATTAGTTGTGATAGAAAAGAACAACCCTAAACATGCAAGATGTAGAATTCCACAAGGTTATATTCTCTCCAGGTTTTTTTAAATATCTACCTCACACTGTTAGGTGAAGTCATATGAAGGTAAACAATTCGATATCATCAGTATATACTAATGACATTTAATTCTATACCTCTGCCTCAGGTCTACCAAGTAATATTATCAAGGTGTGTTTCAGTGCCTGGAAAATAGGACGTGGATTGGGAGAAATAAGATCAACTTCATCACTGGCATTTGAGTAGCTGTAAGGTTTGAAACTACTCACAGGCAGGGACTTATTTTTGCCACAGAATGGATTAGCCTTCCTCTTCATAGTACTTGTGTGCAATTTGAGCATTTTTCTAGACTCCTTATTCCTGCTTGAGACAGGTGGTACTATGGCTAGAAGGGCCTTTCCATACTTCTATCTTGTGTGCCAATTGTGCCCATTACTGTACCAAGAGATCCTGTACTTTGATTGCCTCCAATGTGAATTAATGTTATCTGTTCTACATAAGGTTGTCTTTGAACATCACTTGGAAGTTGCAGCTGGTCTGGAATGCAGTGGCATATTTTATTTCATTTTATTATTTTATTGTTTCATTAAACAAATGGCTGCCAAACTCACACATAATGACTCCAATAGCTTGCAATGTTACAACATCAGACCATGTAACACCCCTATTCTGCACATTGTACATGTTCCCAGCAGAATTCCAAGCGTGATTGAAAGTGCTGGTCTTCACCTATAAAACCCTTTATAGCATAAAGCCAAGTTATCTGTGGGATCACCTGTCTCTACTTCTTCAATGACTGGCCAGGCTGGCAGTACTTTGATGGGGTTATTATCTTTAAAAAATGTACCATAGGACTCCCTTTTGTGTCCTTTCAGAAGGAGGAAAAACCTTTCTCATTTTGCAGCTGTTCTGACATTCTCTGGGTCCAAAAGCTTGAAGGCAAATTACATATTATTATGTTTAGAATAAATTTTAAAGAACATGAATGCAAATTCTGGTTAACTACCTTTTAACCAATTTCACATGTAAAGTCAAAATAAACTTAGGGTGCCATGCAGAGCAAGTCATAGATATTCCTTGCTATGCTTCAGATTTGATTAATTTAATGAATCTTTTGTCATTTGTGCTAATTTAAATTTAATTTAATTTTTTTTGGCTTACTTGTTTTTCTTTAAAATTTTGAACTAGAAGTTATTGTGATTTTTTCCTATGCTCTATGTGTAAGATTTTTATTTTTAAAATTCTGAACTGCTTCTGTGGCCATGATTATTCTATTTCTAGCTGTTGTGAGTATCCATAGAAAGGGTTAAAAATGCTGTTGCCAGGTCCCTCCAGAAGTGATAGAAAAGGTCAGGCCAGGCATTTGTTGGAAAGTATTTATTGTTCTTAGATTTTTCTAGCTGGAGAATTGAAGAGGGTGACGAATGTGCTATTTTTCTGTTATGGCAAAATAATGTTAGAAGCATTTATCTCTGCAAGCATAAAATAGCCATATGTATAGTGCCCCAGAATTCCCCTATGTAAAACCTTTTTCCCTGGGCTGAAGAAAGGGTAGATTCTAGTTAATGAGTTCCAGAACATCAGGCCAGCGAAGGTAATTCATATCAACCTCATAAAAACTCTTTATTGATGTCTCCAGAGGGGAAATCCGGATGTGACCATTTATTTATTCTGGATTTTGGCCATGTATTTATTCTGGATTTTACCTCTCTCTCCTCTATTTAACATTTTCTTCTAATGAGTCTTAAAGGGACAGAATATCCCTTCTTCCAAGCTGTTATTTGGAAATTTTTTCATCTGGCATAGAAGTATATTCATTAACTCTTGCAACCCACAGCCAATTCATTCTTTGCTTCTGTGTCTCTTTCAGTTTGAGAAACATATTTTGCAACATTGGGAGGGATGCTTTTTCTTCCCCCTCCCTTTGGATCACAGTCTCAGTATTGTTCAGAATGGTTGAACTAGTGCAAAAATAAGGTTTGAGATAGGATGCCACACGGCTTTCCATTATAATGGTGTTATCTCTACTGCTAGATGTTTGGCTACTTCTTATGTGATTTATTAAAACTACCATGTATATTATAAAAATACAGCTATTTGATTATTGCAAAGAGATATTTTAAAAACCCTTCTCTTTTCTGCAATACTCTGAAGTTTGGAAGCCCACATACCATATTCTACATTTACTAAACTTATCTCAATAGATATGAATCTAGATTTAAGGAATGCATCCTACAGAAATACAACACCTTTTTCCAAAACTTTCCTTTTTTTCTCTTTTAGAAAAGTAAGTTTATATATTAGCTGTCTGGCTTACAGTAAGTCAATCCCTAGGCTAAACAACAAGACCAACTGCAACAGAGAAGAGTCAAAATCCCCACTTAAGTTTAAAATGAAACAAAGCAATAGACCTAGTAACTAGCTTTAATCAGACAAAAACATTTAGGAATGTTATTGATTCTGATAAAGCAGTTCCATAAGATGTTGCAGTGGGATGTGCCAGACTTTTAAAGATAAAATAAGTTCATCAAACATGTGTCCAAGAACAGCATCCAAGAAAAAAAAATAGTTCAGCCAATTTTGATAGCCTGATCAGATGTCTTCTAGGGGATTCCTACTGTACCTTTTTGGCATGAGGCTGAGTAATATGGAAATCAAATGGAGATATAGATTCATATGGAACGCATTTACTCTATTTGCCAACATTCAAATAAGCAAAGATCAATGCCAGACAAACGATCAGACAGAAAACAATAATTAAGAGGCCATCAGGAAAAAAACTAAAACTGGCAGGGCTAGCTACTGCAGCAAATCTCACACTCACTTACACTGATGATGTTACCTACTTGGGTAATGAAATAACTATAAGCAAAAGATCAAGCTCAGGGACCACTAAGAACTCCATGGTAACTGAATCTGAATTATATTTCTCATCCGTGCAGCAATACCCACAAAGAGGTTTCAAAATAGGAAAGGTGACAGTTGTGGCACCATAATTGAAGCCTATCCATTTATATGTAGATGCAATGTTAATAAATGTACTAAAAGAACCATGTTTCTTAATGATGTCATGACCACCATCTTACCTATTTTGACAGCACCTGCAAATAGTATCCTCTTTCCTTACTTCTCATCACCATTGAACATAAAACATCCATACTTCTTACATGTCATCCTGTTCAATGTTCATCTTTGTACCTTAAGTGCTCATTCCACTATCATGCTTGCATCAAACGTTCTCCGAATATGCAGTGCAAGAAAGATGAGATGGGAGAACAGAACCAATTATGACCATTAAGAACCTGATAGAAAACAATTATTGTATACGAGAGACTATATTATTAAAACAGAAACAAGCAAAATGGAATTGCATTGTATGATCAATGTGTGTGATTCCAATGCCAAAATAAAGCTAAAGTATATGAAAGCAGCACACTGGCAAATACAGATACTGGTTTCAGTTGTGCTCAGCTGGTTTGATTCACACCAATGTTAAGCCACAAATTATGGTTCATAAACAGTACCTCAAAATTATGTTCACAGATTGTACGAAGCAAGAACCAAATAATTTCTAATTTAACATTATCTTTGAATAAGGAATTTTGGTGTCATTTTTGTAGGCAGAACATGAGAAATTTGGGAAAGAAGATGATACTTTTAGACTCAGTCAGATGAGAGGACAGCTGAATCGATCCGTGAGTAGCCTTCAGCAGGAGATGGAAGACATCATGATGCAAAATGAACACCTGCAGGTTTGTTGAATTTATTGAAGCTAGAGGTTACTAGACAGATTAATTATTCATAAAGTAGTGCTATGGAGAGCTTTGTAAAATAAAAATATGTGTACCTCTGCATTCTTATTTACTAGTCTGAAAAACTTACAGCTTGTTCTAACAGCCCATCTATCCTTTGGCTGGTATGTTGATGAACAGCATAATTTATTTTTTTATCACCTCTTCACAGTCGCTTCAAGCACAATAATTAGAGGAGAAAGCAGCCAATGCTCATACCTAACACTCAATTTCTTTAAAAGGTCATGGATCATATTCTACTGCAGAAGAGAAGAAATGATTTCTCTAATTATTATGAACTAAGTTGTAAAGACAGGGTGAAATGAAATCCATGAGCAACTGGCAAGCAAACAATTGTCTGCATGCTTTGGGGGATATTTTTGGTGGAGATTAATATTAATTCTGGTGAATTGTATTGAATGGCAAGAGGAAGGCAGCTAAACAAGTTCTAGTTATGCTTTTTTTCTTGTCTGTTTTCCATTTGTTTTCCAAATGCACTAAGATCTAGGTAGGACAACTCAAGGGAAGGACAAGCAAATTGCAGCGGGCTTTGTCTTGCTTTAGATTTAAACCTTCTCAAGCTTGCAGTCCTCAAGTCTGGGCTGAGTTGCAATTCTGTTCTCCCTAGTTTGAGTGATCCTGCATTGAATTTTCCTGTGGCAAGTTGTCTGCAGACAGTTGGATGAGGAAAGTCAGCTGGGAAGAGCCAGCCAGGTGTGTGTGTGTGTATGTGTGAATTATACCATTCTGCAAATGCAGACATCTGGGTCCAAGTAGCTATTTTTCATGTCCACATTTATTGTGTCTTGACATTTTTGCTTGGGTCTTGCTTAGTTGGGAGAGAGTGAGAAAATGACCCTAGAGCAGGGGTGTCAAATACAAGGCCTGAGGCTGGATGCAGTGAGCAATGTGGTCACATCCAGCCCAGGGGGCCATCCTGGAAAATTTAAGGAGACGTCCCGCATCACTTCAGCCTGGTCTACCCAATGCTGAGAGGAAAAAGGCCAGCAGTTTGTCTGTTTTCCATTTGTTTTCCAAATGCACTAAGATCTGACATGGAGACACAGATTACAAAATCCAGCCCATGTAGATAACTTAGAGTGTCAACCCCGAAGCTGACCTGACCAAAGCCATTTTGACTGCTTCAGTGTTGCCACACTGGAGCTGAAGGTCATGGAGAGGCAATGTGAGATAGAGGGG
Source organism: Laticauda colubrina (assembly GCA_015471245.1). NCBI lineage: Eukaryota > Metazoa > Chordata > Lepidosauria > Squamata > Elapidae > Laticauda > Laticauda colubrina. Next base: position 3,195,481 of record BLBF01000053.1, read on the forward strand.
ATTTTGTAGCCAAAGCAAAGTATTTTCTCTTGGGAACCAAGGACTTTCTCACACCTGGTCAGAGGAAGGCATAGTGATGCTACCTAGTTGCCATATCACACTGTGATTGGACCATGTGACTGATTGTTTTGAGAAAATAGATTTTTTTAAACTTTTAATTTGGTGAAAACCACGGGAGTTTTCAGAGTCAGTTTTCACCAGATATGTGCCAAAATGATAGTTCCAATAAAGTTATTCTTTGAGGAATCTACTTGCCTTGGAATTTTGCTTGATATGAATCTATTACTTAGAACCCTGACAGAGAGAAGGAAATACAATACCTATTAATGTAGGTTTTCTTCTGTTATAAGAGACCAGTTTAGGCTTGTGGTGAACATGCCCTGCCCCTTACCTGCTGCCTGCAAGAAAAAAGAAAAATCACTTTAAGAAAACAGGAGAAGAATCAGAAAAAAGAAAAGGAAAAGGGTATTATCAGAGACAAAAAAGATCCTTTAGCCCCACCCACCATTTGCTTCATGTTAACAGAGTACAGGTAGTCCTCAACCTACAGCACTTCATTTAGTGACCATTTCAAGGTTACAATAGTACTGAAAAAGTGACTTACGACCATTTTTCATACTTATGACATTGCAGTATCCTCATATGTCACATGATCAAAATTCAGATGCTTGGCAAATAGTTCATATTTATGACAGTTGCAGTGTCCCAAGTATGTGATCACCTTTTGTAACCTCCTGATAAGCAAAGTCAATGGGGAAGGCTGATTCATGTAAGAACTGTGTTACTAACTTAACTGCAGTGATTCACATAACTGTGGCAAGAAAAGTCATAAAATGGAGCATAATAAATATCTTGCATAACAACAGAAATTTTGGGCTCAATTCTTTATTGTAAGTCAAGGATAACCTGTTCCTTGTTGCTAGAATGGTCGTTAGAATGCAGTATTGCAGCCAAACTCTGTCCGCAGTCTGGAATTTGAACCTGACAGATTCAAAGTTAATTGAGCCTTCCATCTTTTCAAGGTTGGTAAAATGAAGACCCGGATTGTTGGAGGCAATATGCTGGCATTGTATGCTACAGAGATTGCTGTAAAGTGCTATTGCTATCTCTGAAGGCATGCAACCTTCAACAACAAAACAAAAACACTGCTAACCCCTGCAGTTACGAAGCTCTGGAAGCCCACTTTACCAACATATTCAACATCACAGCCCCATGAAGCTATGAAGCCCCATGAAGCTTCATCCACAACAATATAAGAGCACACAACAGATACAAACTCAATGTAAACTGCTTCAGACTCGATTGCAGAAAGTACAACTTCAGCAACAGAGTGGTCAATGCCTGGAATGCACTACCTGACTCTTTTGTTACATCCTCTCACTACCACTCCTTTAACCTCAAACTAACCACTATTGACCTCACCCCATTCCTAAGAGGTCTGTAGGGGGCATGCATGAGTGCACAATTATGCCTACCGTCCCTGTCCTATTGTCCCCATTTATTTGTACCTATTTCCTGTATTCTTACTCATGTTTATACTTATATCTATTATCTTGTAAGCGGTTGACAAATCAAATAAATAAATAAACAAACTAATAAATAAATTATAGGTTCAGATTGCAGAGCTGGAACAAACACAGGCCCAGCGACTAATGGAACTGACATCACAACATCAGATAGACATGGAACTAGAAACAGAAAGATTACGCAGTGCTCAACTCCAAGCTGAACGGACATTGCAATTCCAGGAAAGAACCCATCGGCAAAGGGTGAAAAATTTGGAAGAACAGGTATAATATAGGTGTAGGCTGACTTTCTTTTCTTAATAATGTCTAAAATCTGTAAATAGAATACTGACATGCACACTGAAAGGTTTATATAAATTTCCCATGTTTGTATGCATTGGGATAATGGTTGAAAGAATGAAGAAAATCCTGAGGATTTGGTTTGTTTAAAGACATCAAGGAGAAAAGAGTTTATTTTTTTCCAAATTCCTCTGTGAACGAACATCAGTCCAAATATCTTAAAGCAGGGCAGAAAAAATCATTCTGTCCATTGGATTTTCTTGATGAATATTTTTTTTTAAGTATCTGAGTTTAGGAAATCTTATTAGTGTTACAAATGGATGGATGGATGATTGTAGTTTATTCAGTAAGCTTTGGTTAATCAAGCTTCGGTTCAATGAGCAAAACTCATTCTTCTAAATCATTTTTGTCTTCATCATGATTTGAAAATGCCATAGGCTGGATTTACACATGAATTTAAGCCAAAACCAAACAAACTATGTTACAGTTTATGAATGCACATAAAGAACCCAGCCAATATATGAGATAAATGAGGGCTTCCAGGATAAAATAAGGGAGGAATAAAATAAGATGATGGAGGGTGCAAAGTTCAATTTTGATTTATGCTCAGCACAAGAATGTCTTACAATAGGAACTGCAGCTGTACTTAATAGGATTGTTTGGTGATCCTAAACAAGAAGATTCAATGTACTGGCATTAAAAAGGTTTGTGAGCATTTTAATATTCACAATACTTGAGCCATTTCCCAAAGAAAGAAAAGGTATAAGATTTCCTCCCACATTGTAGTAAAATAAATCTAAATTTGAATTTATACTTTTTTTTAGCTTGATCATACAGTATTTGATCAGCACTGCCTCCTAATCATAATTCAAGCTAATTATCAACAAGAGAAAATAAAGTAGGAGAATCACATCAGGACTGTGTGCAAATACTTATAAACAAATTACTATAATTTTCTATCTGAAGCTCTCTCATTTGTAAACAAGTTTTTAGAAGTGAAAAAAGTGATGGAATGAAGTCATAGAAAACAAATAAGGGTGTTAATTAAAACAATTGAACATAGTGCTTATGATATCCCTGCAGCTTTGATTTTAAGGCTAGGTCACATCGGCTGACGGATGCAAAACGTATGTAAAAAAGACACAGCGGACGAGCAAATTTTCCATCCGTTGTTATCCGCTCTCAAAAGTGCCCCAAATTTGCACAAAGAGAACGGACAACAACGGAAAGGAACGGACGTGGGGAGGACGTAGCAAGAAAGTTAAGCGGATGCTCAACAGAAGCCTAGTGGATGGAAGCGGATGGAAGCGGATGACACATCCGCAGGGCTTCCGTGGGAGAACAGCGAAGCGGACGCGCAGCAGAAGGAGCAGATGCTGAGTGGATGCTGAGTGGATGATGCGGATGCATCATGGACGCCTAGTGGATGCATAGCAGATGCCTAGTGGATGCAAAGCGTTCACTGCGCATACGGGGAGGATGCATTGTGGTTGCCCCGTGGATATAAAGGAAAGCAGCTCGCAAGTAGGTCACCATTCAGAGGAAAGACCTGCTGCCAGACACATTTTCAGCCAACAACCATGGGGAAGAAGAGGAAGCCTGTGCCTACTCCTGCCAGCCCTGGCAAGAAGGCAAGACAGGACCACCATCCCACCCCCTGGCACTGACTCTGCTTCTGCTGCTTCTTCTGCAGCTGGTGCTGACTCTGCTGGTGCTGGTGCTTCTGCTGGTGCTCTCCTGGTGCTGGTGCTTCTGCTGGTGCTGACTCTGCTGGTGCTGCTCCTGGTGCTGGTGCTTCTGCTGGTGCTGACTCTGCTAGTGCTACTGGTGCTGGTGCTTCTGCTGGTGCTGACTCTGCTGCTGGTGGTGGTGGTGCTACTGCTGCTGCTGCTGCTGCTGCTGCTGCTGGTGTGGTGGACCAGCCCCTAGAACCTCAAAGCCCTGCTGATGAGGGCCCAGAAGGCCCTGCCAGAGGGAGGAAGAGGTATTCGCGAGAAAAGGAGGAGAAGAGACAGTACTCCATTGCAGAGGAACATGAGGAGGAGGTACTCGAATGGCTGAGGGAGAATGAGTACCTCTGGCGGAAGGGACACAGGCTCTATCAAGACACCAAGTGGAAGCAGGTGGTTTGGAGAGAGAAGGCGGAGAGCCTGGGCTACACTTCGGATGTCCTCCTGGGGTGGTGGAAGCACATGCACACCTGGTACGGGAGGCTGCACCTGAAGAAGTCTGGCCAAGCCACGGTCAAGCTCACCGACCGGGAGACCTATGTCATGGCAAAGTGCAGCTTCCTGGAGGGTGAGGTCCGCCACCGAGGAGCAGCCCCTCTGTCTACCTTCACTCTCAGGCAGCCCACAGAGAGCCAGTCCTCTTCTGGCCAAGAGTCAGCTCCTGTGTCCAGGCAGGTATCTTTGGAGTGCCCCACGATGGAGACCCCTCCGACAGCTGCACTCCCCATGCCGGAGCACATGGAGGACCCCCTGATGCAGATGGAGCAAGAAGAGGCTGCTGCCACCAGAGACCAACCCACACCCACACCCAGCTCCCCCTCCACAGAAAGCAGGCAGAGAGGCAGATCGGAGGGGCAGAGCCATACTGTCCTCTTGGAGATCAGGGACACCATCAAGAGTAGCATAGATCTCCTCTCTCAGCTGGTACACTTTGACATACCATCCTCTAACAGAAAGCCCTTCCTCACATACATGAACCAGACCCTCATGGAAATGCCCGAAGCCCAATACCAGGTGATCAAGGAGAGGATCACAGGTCTTCTGCACCACTCTCCAGGCCCAGCTGAACATGCTCTGACCCACTCCAGGTCTGGTCCTCCACCCCAGGTGATGTCACGGCCCTTCCAAGGCTTTCCACAGGCCCTCACCTACCAAGGCTACGGCTACCAGGAGTTCCAGCAGCACAGACAGCCCTTCCCAGTCCAGGCACAGGTACATCGCACACCACAGGTGCCACCGATACCATCGATGCCACCAACGCCACAGATGCCACCAACGCCGCAGATGCCACCAACGCCACAGATGCCACCCACGCCTCACCTCGCTCACCTGCAGACCAGACAGCCCCACTACACTCCTCCTTCCTCCACCCCACAGCCAAGCCCGGCCTCAGAACATCTGTCATTGGTCTTGGGACTGACATCCCATGTCCTGGAGGAAGGGCCTCTCAACATCACAGGACTGAGCCAGCTCTCTGAGAGCTTCCTCCACACACCATCCCCTGTTGTCCTCTCGGGGCCAGGCACCCCAATGGCACCTCAGACCAGCACTCCAGCCACTGCCACCTCCACAGCACCTGGACCCTTCAACCCTGAGACCAAGGGCACGCCTCAGAGTGACTGAGAAGAGTGCCAGAGACTGGATTGTTACCTGTTGACTTTATCTTTGCTTGGGACACTTTTCTTGGTTCATTTTGCTTTTTTAATAAAGTCCTACAGTTTGTTATTAATAAAGGTTATCTTTGCTTCACACACTTGGTTCAGTTCTTTTACTAAATAAAGTCTTGGTGGAAACTGTTAGAAATGGTTTAAGCCTTTGCATGCTTGTGGGATGGGTAATAGCTGTGGGATGGGTAATAGCTGTGGGATGGGTAATAGCTGTGGGATGGGTAATAGCTGTGGGATGGGTAATAGCTGTGGGATAGATAAGCCTCCAGTGCAAGCATAGTGGGACTGTATGGTCCACCCTCCCAGCTGCCACACATATGGCCCTTTTTTATCAATGACAATTTATTCATTGATCAACACATTTCAAAATAAACAAAGCTCTTTATTAAATGCCCTGTTCATTGTAGGGCCACTCAACATACATAGCACAATCTCATCAGTGTGATGAGACAGGCTCAAGGAAGCATCCATTAAGCATCTACCAACCTGTCTTGCCACTCCACTGCTCCAGCTGGGGAGTTGCACCAGTGTTTCAGGAGGTTGCGCTGCTTCTTCCCTTCACGTGAAGCTCTGTTGGGGCCTGTCACATCCACAGTGTCTATCAGGTTTAGTCCTTGCCTCTATTCACCAGGCTCCATGTCCCCATTGCCTTGTTGGCGGTCCACAAACCTGTTCTGCAAGACTGGGTAGTGGGTGCGCATGAGATTGTGCAGGATGCAGCAAGCTTCCACGATGTTCCTCATGGTCTCTGGGTGATGCTGCATGGTGGTAAGAAGTACCTGGAACCTGTTGGCCAGGATGCCAAAGGCATTTTCCACCACCCATCTTGCCCTGGACAGCCTGTAGTTGAAGATCCTCTCTTCACGGGTGAGGCATCTGGAAGTTGTAGGGCTTCATGAGGTAGGTTCTGAGGGAGAAGGCGTCATCCCCCACGATGAAGTAGGGCACATCTTGTGTGTCGTTGGGCAGGGGGTCTGGATCTGGTAAGCCCATGATGAGGTTGCATTCCAGCCCCTCCTTGAGGTCACTGGCGTTGTATACCTGGGCATCTGAAGCTGACCCATTGCCAGAAGCACCGATGTACATGAACTTGTAGTCAGCATCGACCATGGCAAAGAGGATGATGCTGAAGAAGCCCTTGTAGTTGTGATAAGTGGACTCTGACTTGGCTGGAGCTTTGCAGGCCACGTGCTTCCCATCTATGGCTCCGACGGTGTGGGGGAAGTTCCACTTCTGATACCACTGCTCTGCAACTTTCTTCCAGCCTTCTTCAGTGGAGGGGCACTGGAGGAGCTCTTCCAGGTATTCTTTGATGATGGCCTGCACCACTTCTCTGACCAAAATGCTGATGGTGTTGTGTGGCACCCTCCAGGCGCACTGCATGTTCCTGTACATGGTCCCGGAGGCCAGGTGGCGCAGAGTCAGTGCCACCTTCAGTCCAGGATCCAGGCTTGGCCGGAAGTTGGTGTTTGCCTTGGTCAACCTGGGTCTCAGCCGCTCCACAACTTCGTCAAACATGGCTGGTGGCATCCTCATGAAGTGCTGGAATACACGAGGGTCTTCGTTCCTCAGCTCCACCATCAGCTTGTCATACAGTCCATACTCGGCTCTTCTTGTGATCCATCTTCGGACCCACACACTTCTTGGACGCCTCTTTTTCCTTGCGTAGAATAGGTGAAAGAGCCTGAAGAGGGCTTCACACTGTTGTAGAATGATGGCGGCTACCAAAAGGAGTGTGCAACGATCCATGGTGGAGATGACTGGATGCTGTGGAAGAGTAAGAGCAAGGCTGAAGAGGTCTGCACACCAGGGCTGCTGGACTGAAAGTGAGATCCAAGTGATTTCCTCCCCCTTTTGATAGGAAATATGTTTTCCGCTAGGTGTCCTTCTGCATCCTCTAGACATCCTCCAGACATCCTAAATATCTGAGATACGTCCCCTATATGAACGTTTTTTCCATTTTAATGCTTTATATGCAAGCTGCATCCGCTTTCATCCTTTCTATATTCGTGCTACTAACGCTGCGCGGACGTTCCGCATCCATTTCGCTTCCTCCCTCTTTCCATTTTCCACTGGAGCGGATGCGAGTTGCGTGGATGCGCAGCAGATGCTGAGCAGATACAGCGGACGTGTAACGGATGTAGAACGTTTGTTCCCCGTGTGTGTTGCGGATGTAGAACGGACACGGCGGAAAGTTCATCCACTCGAAAAGTTTTGTGCAGCTCAAAACTTTTTGAGCGGATGAAATCTCAGTAGACAGATAGAACGTATGAATCACGCACGCAGTGAGTACAGAATGGATGCATCGCGTTAACCAACAGATGGCAAGCGTTTTTCTCCATTTTACATCCTCTTTTCATCCGTTGGTGCAGTGTGACATGGGCTTTAGAAAACTGAATAAATGTGAAGATGAAGGATTGGTTTAGGCCAGTGAGAACTGAATCTAAATCCATCCTCATTAGAGTCATGAAGCACACATAGTCACTATGACCGAGTTGCAATGACTCAGCTTTAATACTTACGAGGCTTGTGAAGTCAAAATCTGAAAACTTTTAAGTACTAGAAGAATATAGCAAGAAGGATGATTTGTCTCCAAAATTCATTATGCCATTCTGATGAATCTGAAACTGGTTGCAGTTGAAGTCATAACTCTGAATTAAATTATCTATTCATATTTATCTTTGCCTATGCTTATGTTTTTGTAGGTGAATTCTCTGAAAGAGCAATTGGATAAAGAAGTGAGAAGACGGCAGGTGTACCTGAGCCAGGTGCTTCATACAGTAAAATGATGAATAAGCCAAACATTGCACCTGGATCTCAGATGGCCCAAAAGCAAATCCATCCTTCAGCATGATTCTTACACTCAAGATTTGGATTCATTTCTTGCATTAGGGCACTCAACTGAAGCACAGTCAGAGAAATTAGAGATCCAAGATGAGCAATGCTAGCATGCAGTATTTCTCCACCCAAATAGCACATACTCTGAACACTTGGAAGGCACAGTAAAGATACCAAATAACTAGGCAGCAAAGTGCCAAGAGGAAACCCTGCTGTGTGGGCAGCTGTTCTCTTTAAGATGCTTGAAAGCCAGGGCACCAGTGCTTAACTAATTCAGTTAGAACATCTGACAGGGAGGGGATTCTCATTTGTTTGGATCTTGGGGTGATATATCCCTGCATGATCTCTTAGAGCTTTCAGTACTGGCTGTACAAACTTTGAAATTCCAGGTGTCTGCTAGGAGCACCCTGCTATTTATATATCTGCATTTCCATCAGTTGTCAGATTATTTTCCCTCTTGCTGGCAAATATTGTTTGATGCACTGTGCAAAATTATAACTTCCTCTTCCTGCATAGTAGTTATACAAAAGGTGGCTATTTGGTTGCAGTCACTCAGTGTCACTATTAACCTGTGCATCATACCAAAGTACAGTTCTGCTAGCACCAAATTCATAACACAGTATAGAGAAATTAGGAAGAATAGTGAAAACAATACCCAAAAACTGATCTAATGTTTGCTGTGTCTGTGAACATCAACCCATTTTCATGGTGGCAGGTGGCCAGATTAATTCAAACCTGTCATTTTATGACATGCTGGACTCCAGATATGTTAAAGTGTTAACATTTGACATCCACCCACTCTGCCAGCTGACAGGCTCCAAGAAATCCCTTCTGGAATCAAACGCTGTTCCCCTGGGAATGATAAGAAGCCATCTTGGAATTGCTGTAAACATCACCTGTTATCATTGTTTCACATTTTTTCCTTATGAATATTTGATTTTCCGAATCAAGTTGGGAAACGCATGTTGCCAGTGAGTAAAATAAAGATATAAAAACACATTTCCTAAATTGAGGAAAGCAGTTTGCATAATTTTATAAAGAAGTACAGTATACAGTTTGTTTGCAATAGATAGCATTTAAGATGTAGTAGCCCTGAAATTTGGACAACTTTTAACAGCAAAAAGTTTTGTGGTAGATTTGTTATAATATAAGCTGTCAAGCCGGCTGAAGATCACTTATGCATCTGATGATGTGGACTGTAGCCAATAAAACTTTTGTGGCAAAACAATCTGTTTGTCCTTCTGATATCCCCAAATCTCTTTATTCAAGTATTCTTGTTACAACAGCTAAAACAGCCCCCTAAAACTCCCTATTGCATTAATCTCTTTCTTGATTAAACACAGCATAAAGGACCCACTGTCCAAATTGAATCCCATACAGTGCGTCATACTTGTATTACAAAGTAAGATCCAAATGTATTCATCTGATATGATTACTAAACAAATAACCTGATACTTCTATAAAAGGAGGTTAAGGATTGCTAAGAATTACTGGAATCTTGAAAATACTCTTCATGGTTCTTTAGAGAAAATCTCTGATGGCTAAAATCTGCTTAAAGCTGACTTACTAAAGGCCCTGTCACACTGCCCAACGGATGCAAAACGTTTGTAAAAAGGACACAGCGGACAAGAAAAATGTTCCATCTGTTGTTATCCGCTCTCAAAAGGGGCAAAAATTTGCATAAGCAGAGCGGATAAAACGGAAAGGAACGGACGGGGGGAGGACGCAGAGCGGATGGAAAGCGGATGCGTAACGGCAGCCTAGTGGATGGAAGCGGATGCAGAGCGGATGCGTAGAGGATGCGTAGAGGATGCAGAGCGGATGCGTAGAGGATGCAGAGCGGATGCGTAGAGGATGCAGAGCGGATGCAGAGCGGATGATGTGGATGCGTAGCTGCATCCACTTTCATCCTTTCTCCATCCATGCTACTAACGCTGCGCATCTGTTCCGCTTCCTCCCTGCGTCCGTTTACCGTTGGAACGGATTTGAGTTGTGCGGATGTGCAGCGGATGCCTAGCGGATATAGCAGATGTGTAACGGATGCAGAACGGATGTCCCCCATATGCCTAGCGGATGCAGAACGGATGCATTGGATACATTTTCCGCTCAAAAGTTTTGAGCAGCTCAAAACCTTCTGAGCGGATGAAATGTCAATAGACGGATGCTGGAGGGATAGAGAGGAAGCAGAACGGAGGCAGTGAGTACAGAACGGAAGCATTGCGTTAACCAATGGATGGCAAGTGTTTTTCTCCGTTTTACATCCTCTTTCCATCCGTTGGTGCAGTGTGACAGGGGCTTAAGGTTACATGCTGCACATCAAGAATCAGATGATGAAATTTGCAGTCATTTTTATTAATGTTGATTTGTATACATATTGCTTTGACTCCAGAATTACATCCATACCATGGCATATAAAGGCACCAATGTGCCTGTAAACCCTTTCTTTCTTTGGTGATTGCCAAAGGTCATGTTCCACTTGAATTATAGCATCTAAAAAGCTTTAAAAACAGGAAGAGTTAGTGTTAGGAAACACCACTAGCAGCCCAGTTATTTCCACAGATGCCTACATTAGAGGGATCTTATTCACTTGAGGCACTTTGTTCACTTGCTTTGTATGTTCCCCTATCTAGAAAAACAGAAAATATAAGCTGGAATGGTAGAGATGGAGTAATAAAGACATTCTACTGAACCGGTGCTTTTTAATCTATTGTATTATCTGTGACTTCAGTTTTATGAGTGAAGATGACAGCCATTTTATAGGATTGATTTCCAACATTTTATCTGAATTCCTGAGACTCCATATAAAGCAAAATATATATATATCCACAAGTTTAGACCTACTTTTATGCTGGCATGAAATCCCAGTTCTATTGTTTATGAAATGCAGACATGCCTATGCCCATAATGTGGTTGATTTATTCATTCTTTAAGCTTGTCTAAATCAAGATTAATTTAGCCAACCTCCAAGGACCACTTTCGGCCCTGTCTCTCATCGATAAGACTCAAGCACTAATGATCCTTTTTTTTTGTTATTTTATAAAATAACATAAATCATTACCCTTAATGCTAGAACATTAAGTGCCAAGCGGCAAGAGGGAGTTTGTTGTATTCTTAATTTCCACTAACTGGTTTTGACCTACGCCTGGGCAAAGAGCTGGGAATCCCAGAAAATGGGTATGCATTGCTAACACAGTCAGCTCCAGTGAGGGAAAGTTTCCACGGGTGAATTTAGTTAATCTGATGCTGAGCCCTGCTGTTCTTTTTCTACTCAGTTTCAGTTCTTACACAGGAATCTGTTCCTTGGCCTTCATTCAGCGCTGAAACAGACCTTGCAATAATTACCACAGCAGATATTTCTACTGCCTTTTTTTAGTATTGAATACAAGCAGCTTCAAAACAAGGTCCCGGTGGAAAAGAGCTTTATCTTCCAAACACTGAAAGCTAAACATTCCCCTTGTAGCTACCAACAAACACTGTAACATTTTGTTTTTCTACAAAATGTATCATAACAGTTGCCATTGTGTGAATGTGGAAGTTTTGAAAGGTGAAAAAGGATTAAAACAAATACCAGCTTTGTTAAGCCATTTCATACTCCACTTGGATCATGATCTCCACAGTATAATTTATAGTTCAGACTACTGGAAGTGGAGCTTTAAGAGGGATCTGACTTACTTTACATGAGAGCAAGTCAAAAAGCAACCAGAGTTACTTGATATAAATCCAACAATAGTTTGTTGAAATTAAGATATCTTACAGATGTGTCCTGGAAGCATGTCCCAGGGGATTCATAGGATCTACGTTTGAGACTCTTCCTTTGAAAGCACAGAATGGGCACACAATTATGTCCTACTTTTATTAAATAATACCCACATATCAATCGATTTATTTCTAGGAAAGTGTATGATTGATATGTTAGTCATGACAATTTAACTTACATAGTACAACTCAGCAACTTTTGTTGGGTCATGTAAAATATATTTCATAAGGGAATTAATCTGTCAATTTACTTGCTTATTTTGACAAGATAAAAATGCTAGTAATTGAAAATATTACCTGAAGTATTAGGTACAACTTTCTTTGCAACCACATGAGCTTCTTATGACTCTGCTTCATAAACACTTTTTTTTTTTTTTGCAAACTACAAGAAATACCTATCTCCCTTGCTATCTTTTAAAAGGGAAAACTCTTTTCAGGGATCTGAAAAGCAGGGTATATTGGCCAAGGAGCATGGCATGTAGTCTTAAGAAGCATGCTATTATTTTGTCACTTTGACTTGTAGAAGTCACATTTCCAGAGGAGTGGGGATGAAATATCACCCTTTTCCATGGGGAGAGGGAGAGGGCTGGGATGGAATGGCATGTTTGAAGGGACATGGGTGTATCCAGCCTTAGAAATTTAAAGCAAAGTTTTAAAAGAACCAAAAAGTCAGGCCACCAGATTTGGGCTCTGTTACTAAAATTCACCAGTGTGCTATGCAAATATGAGTAAGGGTTACATATAATTCAGTCTATGGATTCTGATTTCTTTGCTAACCTAAGGGAACATTGAGATACAAGCATCAACAAAATCAGTTAGCACCAGTGAAGATGATCTGGTTGCCTCGTCAGGCATCTTTTCCACCTTGCATACCACAGCAATTTCATGAGGTTTATAAAAAAGATAAATGCAGGAAAAGAACAATACAGAGCAAACAAGAATGGGAGCAAATACTTGTTAACTAAAGAGGCAAGGATTAAAGATTAGTTTGTTCTTTGGAAACAAAGTATGTGCTTGCTTAAAGGTTCACTGTTTATTCAGCTAATTCTTGCACAACTTTGTCAATTAGTTTATAACTTTTATTCCTGAGTGGTAAGCTGCATAGGTGGATCTTAATGAGCTTTTGTGTATCCTCTAAAATATGTCCCTAGATAAAGCTGGAATTAAATTGGAATAAGCCTCTCTTTATGTGGCAGGATAGCCAAGTGACATACATGGGTTCAGCTGTGATTCAATTAGAGGAGATAGTTGCATTTGCGGGAGTAAAACTGTTCCAGAGCTGTATGAATGACAAACAACATACAATGCCATCATGGTATACAATCCTATGTATGAAAAGGAAATGAGATGATCTCATACTCGTGGCACTTGTTTCCCAGGAGAGTGAAGCCACAAAGTGGAAATATTAGAACTTGCTTTTTAAGTTAATTTTCACAGTACCATATGTTGGAATGAATTTATTGTTTTAATTAATTCAGTTTCCAAGATACTAATGAGAAAAATAATTGTTATATGTACAGTATGTTCTTAGCCACGAACTTCCTATATTGTTTTCCAACTTCCAGGGGAAGGAATGGCTTCTCAACATGTGGATTGCCAACTTTGCTGTCAAGAAGAAAAATGGTCTAGCTGGCTGTGATGCTTCCTATTAAAATGTCTCAGGAAGATGGATAACCTATGTAGTTGTTTATTTGAGAAGCTTTATTTGTCCTCATGATCTAATCTGTTGAGAAATGAAGATCATCTCTACGCTGAAAAATACTGAGCTGTATTGAGGTATTCCCTATTAGGAAAATGAGTGCACTCAGGGCAATGTAGTAAGAGTGGTATGAATAACATACAACCAGTACACAGATACACTGAATAGTAAAATGTAAGTTTTACTTCCAATAGACAGGTAAACAAAGTCCAACCAACAGTCCAAATCAAACACAGTTAAAGCAGGTAGTATTCAATACAATCAGTCGAGGGATAATCCAAAAACAAAGTCCAGTATCATAAAGTTCAGTAAACAGAGTGTGCTAACAGTTGCAAGACTCACAGCAATCCAAGCACAACAACGATAGGCAAAAAGCAACAGGGAAATTCAAGAGAGAACAAACCAGGTTTCTGGCTCCATCTTATGGCCGTTGGAGGAACCTCAGCTAATCACAGGTTACAACATTCTCTTAAAGATACAACAGTATTAAATAACTATCCTGGTTTATATATTGCCAACCCAACTGTTAGGTGACTATCATTCCTAACAAGCTGCTTCACGCATACCACTAAGCCATGGTTCATTTAACCAAGACTTATTGCATAAAGCATACTTGGCTAGGCTTGCACGTCACATTTAAGCATTAACTGGCGACAAACCACACTGTCTGGGACTACATGTCTTCTGATTTATAATGACAGATAAACAGACAGACAGACAGACAGATGTCTGAAGCCCATTAACATCTAAGACAGTGATGGCTAACCTTTTCCACGTTGCGTGCCAAAAGTGTGCATGTGTGTGAATGCAGTGCACTCACCTGCCTGCACCCATGATGCAATGCATGTGCACTCCCCTGCCCCATGTGCATGTGACCCCCCTGCATCACACCCCTCCATGCATGCACACTCAATCTCCTCCCACACGTTGCATGCATCTGTGCATATGCATGCATCTCCCCATGAGCATGCGCATGAGATACCTGACAATCAGCTGGCTGGTGGGAGGCACATGCACATGTGCAGTGGGGCTTTTCCAGGAGATCTCTCATGTATCAGAAGTGGCTCTGCGTGCCACAGGTTCGCCATCACGAACCTCTAAGATAATGATTTTCAAACTTTTCCTTTATTACCCCAAACTGTTTTTTTTAATCCAATATACATAAATCAATCAATGTAAATGCCCTAATTATGATTGGGTAATGGTTTTTGTGTCATGAAGCAAAGGAAAACCAATTTTACCCAATTTGGGTAACTTATCCAGGTTTGGGAAGCTCTGCTGTAAAGGATCTGAATTTTTTTTTAAAAAATCATACGATATAACAGGGGTGTCAAACTCGATTTCATTGAGGGCCACATCAGGGTTGTGTTCGACCTTGGAGGGACAGGGTGGTGTGTCCAGCTTGATGTCATTCATGTTGGTGTGCCTGTGGTGGCCTGAGTGCTCTGCCAGTGAAAATGGGCTCCTGAGCTCTGTTTTTGGCTGTGACAGCCTCCTGCAACTCTCTGCCAGCAAAAACAAAGGCCTTCCTGAATTCCATTTTTGCTGATAGAGGCATCACAGGCCAATCCTTCACTTATTTCCAGAGCAGCTCTGCAGGCCAGATCTAAGCACCTCGCAGGCTGGATCCGGGCCCTGGGCCTTGAGTTTGACACCCCTGGTATATAATATCATGGTATGTTTGGGTTGGTGAGACACTGTCTGGCTCAGACAGTGGGACCAAAGATTTAGTTTTATGAGCTTTCAGATTCATGCTGGGGCCCATCCTGAGGTAACTTCTTTCTTCACATTCTAGTAAAGTTCCCTGAGGATGAGTTCCAGCATGAGTCCAAGAGCTCAGAAGACAAAGCCTCTGGTCCCAGTGACCAACCCAGATTGGATCCTGCAACATTATCCTGGGACATGTGTGGTATTTGCTTTCATTTGTGAAAAAGCCATTGTTTATTGCCTAGTGTTGTACGTGACTCAGGCAACAACAATCTATCTATCTATTGATCCTGTGTGTATGTGCATGTATATTGCTGTCATTTAACCTTACTCTGATCTAAAAGTGTTCATCAATGTAGCCAAAGGGTTAAGATTTCCCACAAGTACTCTGGAAAATACATTTTTGTGAATATCCTGATTCTTGAGAATTCCACCAGAACCCTTGAATTCTTAAGACTGGTTTAAATCTTCAGTGCAGCTCTACTCTTCTAGGGAAAAATGGGACACCTGTAAACATTGCAAGTCATGACAGTTAAACTAAACACAATCAAATTGATGCTTGTCCAACTAAAGTTCAGTGAAAATCTCATTCTTGAGAAGCCTGTTAATTTGTACAAAGATTTAGTCATCAAATAAATATATCAAAATTAGTGGGATTAATTTAAGTATTTCCTGGAATTCTATTTGTAAATTATTCCTTCAGAAGGCTATGCCAGAAACCTCTAACTTAGTTAGAGGCCATACCCAGAAATACAATGTTCATGTTAGGAAAAAAAAATTCATTCCTAGCTATATTCATCTTGTCCTTGACAAGTGTCAAGGTTTCTAGAGCTGATACGTTTGTTTTAAATGTGGCAAAGGCCATATAAGAATTAATGAAAGAATGTGCATAAGAGTTATCAAAAAGAAAGTAAAAATATTTTGTTTCCTCTTCTAATACTGGCACGTTGCTTTCTTTTTTTCTTTTTGAGATGCTAAAAATAAGACCAGGAAATTCTTTGTAGCAATATGTGTTTTAAACTACATGCCATACTCAAGTAGCTCTTTGTCTTAACTTTAAAAAAGACAGCATTTATCTTAAGCAAATTATTTTATCAGACAGGCTCAGAAAAGTTTCATTCTGCCTCAGAAGTAGGAAAGCCCAATAGCACTCTCAATTATAACACAAAAAAATCTAAATTCCGTTTAGAATCAAAGCAGTCATTTTTATACATATTGATAATTAAAAAACTGACTAAAGATGTGAAGGTAAACAAATATTTGAAGCTGCTCCTGGATGTAGATTTTTTTTTCTTATAACTGAAAGCAGGATTAGAACTTTTCGATATAATATAATCTCTTTGGATTTTATTTTTATATTATAACCAAGTCTCACTTACATATATGTGTATAATTTGGTAAATATCTGCTCACTTAGAAAAACCAAGTATGTGAAAGCCTAGAAAGTCAAAACGATGTTCTGTCCTGCTCTCCGCTCTTCTTCTAATTTTCTTTTTTTTTTAAATAAATTTTTTATTTAAGTTTTCACAAGACATACAAATACAAATAAAATATCTTTTTTTGAGAACAGCGTGGCCCTGGGTTATCATTTCTCCATACAGACATAAACTCAATACATATTTATCTTATACGTTCTAATCCATATCTTATAACTATTTTCACAATTTTTTCAATAGCTTTTCCCTTTCTTTACTTCCTATAGCCTTATTTTAAATTATCTATTTTCTTTCTTAATTAAATTACATATATTTTTCTAATTTTTAAAATCTTTCTAATCAATGTTTTTATACTTTCGTCTGTCCTGTTTACAATTTCATATTATCTTTTCACATAAAACAAATTTTCCCCTGTAATTACTAGGTTGGAGTGTAACACCTTTGTATCTTTTTTCAAATCTTATTTAAAAATTTAAGTTACATCTTTACAGTTATAACATTCATTTTCTAACCTCTATTTTATAACACATACCTATTTTCAATCGAATTGTGCTTGGTACATTCCTTTAAAATACACACTAAATTCTTAAAAGAAAAAAGTATATTTGTATACATATCTGTGTATATATGTATAATAATGGTAAATGGAATAATTATTCTATTTAAGTATAGCTCTGCCGTTAATATTAATAACAATCTTTTACATTTCTATTTGTTTTAACAAACATTACCTAGTAATATGAGTTGTTTTTCATTTTAATCATCTGTATTTCATATTTTACTTATTACTGTCTTTAAATAAAAAACCAAACAATAGTTATTAACAGTTGTCAATAAAGTTATTATTCTTATTCAAGTTCATCTTGTCAACTGATAAAAATCTTCCATGTTTCTTTTCAGTTTTTTTTAAATGTTCTTTTTAAATCATTGAGAGCCTTATTCTCTTTACAAACAAATATTCCACTACACATCAACAGAAAATTTTTCTATCACTTTAATCATCTATTTTCTAACCCTTTTCTGTTTCTAATATAACAATGCTATCCCATGTACCCTTGCAGAATCCTCTCCTTAAATTAAATTTTAACCATTGTCTCTGTGTCTTTTAAATAGGTTTATACCTTTAATTCTTGTACGTTTTTCCTGTACCTCTATATCTTGTTTCTGTCTTTTGTAGCTTCTTTTCCTTTCCCTCTTCCCTTTCTTTTTCTCTCTCCCCTTTTTATTCCCTTTTCTATCTGATTCTCTCTTCTGTGATCCTCCCTTCTGCTTCTTCCTGATATTATGATTACATTTCTAATTACTCTTTAATTTTGATTTTGATTTAATTTTGATTTAATTTTAATTAATTTTGGTTGTTGCTTCAGTGCTTAAGTTTTTAACTCCCCTTCCCCCTTTTCCCTTTTTTACCCCACCTAAAATTGCTTGGTCATTAAAGATGGCTTCTTCACTGTCCCGCCCTTCTTGTTCTGCCAGTGTTTCTCGTTGTTTTTCATAGTTCAAGATCTCTATTTCTAAAAATTGAAATACGAAGCCAAAAGATCCTCTTCCGTCTTGTGCTTCTTCTTTTTGTTCTTTAAGTCTCATTTTTAACTCTTCAAGGAGTGATGCCATTTAAAAAAATTTAAACAACCCCCAGTTGATTTTATTTTACTTCATCAGGATCCTCCATCCAAAGTTCCAGGAATCATTCAATAATCCAAAACTGTTTCTTGCTTCTTTTATCACTTTCTCTTTCCAGGGGCTTTGTTATCTTATAACAAAGTTTCAGCTACAATGTATCTTTTGCAAGCCTTGTTAAAATTCCACTATCAATTTTTATTTTTAAGTTCCATGTGGTCTCCTCCATTTTCCAGATTCCACTCTATTTTCCTTTTTCCCTCTGCTACTTTCTTGCTTTTTTTAAAGAAAATTTTTAAATTTTCCAAGAATCTTTATCCCTTTGACACTTTATTTTCAGCGAGAAATAGCCTATTAATGTCAAAGTAGATTAGTATCAATTTCTTATTCAAATCTCTTCTTCTTCATGTTCCAAGCCAGTTAAAGCTGTCGATGTTAGAGGGAAAAAAGCCAATTCTGTTTCCTTTCCCTTTCACTTTCGCAGCTTAAAATCTTTTTTAGGAATAGTATTAGTCTTTAAAATTCAAGTTCCAGGTACCTTAAATAGATGTTCTCCATTCAACCTGGTCAGTCAAACTTTCTCCTTTAAGCTTCCTCCTGCACAATCTTGTCCGGTCGGGTTCTTATTTGAAGTGGCCATTTCTGACCACCGCTGCAACCGCCTTTGGGAAAGGGAATCATGGGCAACCAAGGAGGAGAGATGTGGCTCTCCTCAACCCTGCTGATGGCTCCCCCTTCTTTACCACCTCTATGGGGTGGCTTCATCCCTGAACCCGGGTGGTTCGGGGTGCTCCAGTGGCGAGCATGAATCAAAACCATGGACGATCATGGTTTCAGTCCATCGCTGAAGAAGCCCAAACCAGAAGTCCACTCTGCTTCCAATTTTCTAATATTAAATTTGTGTTCCTTTTTCTATAACACAAAGATGGTTCAATCTGCCCCATGCAGTACACAAGTATTGTTGGATTTTGGATGCTTCTCTTCCTGGAACTGTTTTCATGTACTGATGATGTACCTAGCCTGTTAATGAAATGTGATGCAGGAAGAAAAGCACCTTCAGAGAACACCAAGATCCCAACAGTTCAAATCTGAGCCATATATATTCTTCATTGGAATTAGTAGGATATTATTGTGGCATATTATCATCTTTAGAGCACAGAGCTTTGATTTTATGATTGACAGCAAAAGTGACAGGGACATATAGCAATAGCATTTAGACTTATATACTGGTTCGCAGTGCTTTTATAGCCCTCTCTAAGCAGTTTACAGAGTCAGCATATTGCCCTTAGCAATCTGGGTCCTCATTTTACCAACCTTGGAAGGATGGAAGGTTGATTCAACCTTGAGCCTGGTGAGATATGAACTGCCAAATTGCAATCAGTTGGCAGTCAGCAGAAGTAGCCTGTAGTACTGCATTCTACTCACTGCACCACCGCAACTCTTTCATTTCTTATACTCCTTTCATTTCTGGATTCTGGTCACGTATGCATTTTTTAGCTTTAATTTGTCCTTTAATTCTTCATTGTATTCATAGAGATACACAACCATGATTACAAGAATTACATTATCAAACATTCAGATTTGATTCTTAGGACCCAGAGAATATTTACAAATCAAGGAATTGATTGACTGGGCTCAGTCATTGTACTAAACTGCTTTTAGTAGTATCTGATTTTTAGTATCTGATTTTGCGTTAGTTGTATACATCCATTTAATTGTTTCTCATTCAGTAAAATGTAGCTTGCCACAGTATTTAATTTTAAACCACATGACAGTGAGGGAAGACAGAAAAAGAAGTAGAAAAGTTACAAGGAGCTGTGGGAGGAAATAGTTCAAGGTTGGCTGTAGAATAGTGAATGGACTAAGAAGAGACCACCAGCACCTCAGATGAAGAAAATCTTTTATACATTTTTAACTGATGTATATTAAAGATCTAAGTGGCAAGGATTGAGTACTTACAATATACATTTGAATAAGATCTCCTTAGATTATCAACCAAGATGTTGCTAATCCTGGCTCAGAATTCAGGAAGACACTGCCAAATATATTAGAAGGTAAAGTATGGAGAGAAGCTGATAAAGAAACAAAAATGCATAGATTCACATATTATACCATGATTTGTTTAGTTCTGACTTTAAATATTAATTGAATTCAACTTTTTATGTTTGTAAACTTATAAATTACTATTTGTGAATGCAGATATTTTGGTATATTCAACAAAATATAGCTAAACTACAGCAAAGCTCAATGTGTCGACTATATATTTGCAATGTATATTTGCAACCTTTGAAACCTCATAATTTCCTTTAATCTTTCAACTATCTTCTTTTCGCTATTTCCTTATTCATAAGATACATTGAACCATAAACTAGCTCACCAGTTATTAATCTAAATGTTGTAGAAACTCATCCTGTGTAATTACTTTACAGTTTATGCAATAAACAGAAATTTGGGTTAAGCAAACAACAGTTATCTATGGTTGGTGTGTTTAATAGCTGAGAGAGCTTAATCTGCATTCTTCTGAGTATAAATTAGAATGCAAAACTAGAGAGCCCCATTGGAGATTGTAATCCTTTCTTTTCAAAGTAGAACTAGACAAGCTATGGGCTCCAAGGGCCACATGTATTTCTGGTTGAAAGGCACTTATTTACACATATACAACATTCATTCAACAGAAAGCTGCTCATAGTAGTAATCTTGTTCTTCCCAGCAATCCTATTATAGATCACTGCTTTCATACATCCATTCAGTTCAAGACCACTGGTTTTCTGCTATCACTAGAGTAAAAAAACCAATACCTTCTTTCTCTCAGCCCAGGTGATAAAACTGATAAAGTGAATGGCAAAGAATTGCAGATGGATGCAAGAAATCATTGTGTTAAGCCTGGGTTCCCCAACCAGGGTTAGGTAGACAAGCTAAACAGAATGTGCAGCGTTAGTCAGATAGGCACAGATAAATGAGTGAGCTAAGCTTGTATGTTTATTAACATACAGTAAAAATAACAGATACGCTTGTGCTATCAAGAATATAGTTTATTCCATTATAAGTTAATAGCATAGTCAAATAACAGTCCAATATTCATTTACCATGTAGTCAGTCCATTCAGGGGTATTCAGTTAGCAAAGTCCATGTAGAATATCCTATGTCAGTTCACATAAAAATCAGTCCTTTGTTGTCTCTCCCGTTCCAGCAATGCAGTCTTGATTCCAAGCACTAATCAGGGATCATCAAAACCAGAGAGCGAGCAAGCTGTAGACTTACTACTTTTAAATGGTTTTCATAACCACTCCCACAATTGCTATTTCACAGTTAAAGCTGTATACACTCTAACATACACTAACTATGATTCATAGTTATTATTTCACCTAAACCAGTTAGGGTAAACAATG
>BLBF01000053.1:3217137-3242976 GCA_015471245.1 Laticauda colubrina
TATTATTTCACCTAAACCAGTTAGGGTAAACAATGTTATCCCTAACACATTGCATAAGTAAACATGGAGTCAGACTCACCAAGCAAGTAAATAGGGAGATTGAATGGAGAAATTTGATCAAGGAGATCAAACTAACTAATTGTCTTCAAAGACAAGTTAAAAAGAATAAATGAAAATTTTCCACTGGTAGATTTGTCTTATTGACATGTGGCAAACACTAGTGAGCTATTCTGTAAGAACCTTTACAATTGGAATATGACAAGATAGAACAAAGCAAAACTTGACATTTCAAAATGGAAATATTGCTCTTTTACAAATGGAACTTGAGCTTGTTCAGAAGTTCTAGGAGGGGTACGTGGCTATGTTATTCTTATACTCTTGACAAATAAACAATATATTGTTTCTATTTGGGGTGGTCACTTTTGTCTATCAAGCATGCAACTTCAAGAGGGAAGGGGATATCTGCCTAGCCAAATCAATTTATGGCAAAATATTTATAGATATATAAGTTTTCACGGATACTTACATGTAAGCTGTTCAGCTTCCTTCGAGTATTATCCCACGTCATTGTACTTGTGGTTTTAAAGTTGTAGCAATGTTTCGGCAGAATCTCATCTGCCATCATCAGGCTTCTGTATTGAGTTCGTATGTGGGTCAGGCTATCACAGCCGTTAGTTTTAAATTTGAGGCTAGCCTACTGTTGTCCCAGGATGGTTTTTTCTACATCCTGATTGGTTGGTAGTCTTGGTCTGTGTTTATTGGTCTTGGAGTTTGTTTGATTGGAGTTTCTGGTTTCTTCTGTCTGTTTTGTGGCTTTGATTGGCTGGCAACACTCTGTTCCTGTATTGGAGGCTTTCAGTGCAGCTTGGCTTCGTGTGAAAGGACGGCTGTTATCTATTAGGAAGCTAGGTTTCATCTGGGTGCCTGGTTGGGGTGTGTTTGAGCTGGAGGTATCAGGGGGAGTCTGTTTGTGCCCAGGTGTTTGCCTGGCTTGTAGTGTGGAGATCTTTCTATTTGAGAGTGCAGGCTTCCAAATAATTGACAGTCTGGTGGAATCATCTCTTCTATTCATGCTTTCAGTTCTTTTTTCAATCTCTATGGCTTCTCTGATGATTCTGTGGCTGGGGTTTTCTATAGTGGCGAGGGTTTTGGTGCCATTGAAGTTGATGTTATGACCTGTGGCTTTCATGTGTTGGACTAGTGAGGAGGTGTGTTCCAGCTTTTTTACTGAATTTTTGTGTTCATCCAGGCGGGTACTTATTCTTCTATTGGTCTGTCCAATGTATGTGGCCGGGCATGATGCACAGGGAACTTCGTATATACCTTGTTTTTCTAGGTCAATTTTATCTTTGGGGTTTCTAAGGATGGCTGCTATTATTTTTTTTTTGTCTATTTTGAAGGCAGTCTTGATGTGATGCCTGTGTAGTATCTTACTGATTTTGTCTGTAGTACCTCTTATGTAGGGCAGGACAGCTGTTCCATAGGTCTGTTGATCTTCTAGGTCTCTATTATGTCTTGGTGTGTTTTTGTGGATCAAGCTGGTAATTTTGTTTTTGTGGAAGCTGTTGGCTGTCAGCTTTCAGTGCAGCTTGGCTTTGAGTAAAAGGACGGCTATCATCTATTAGGAAGCTTGGCTGAAAGCCACCAACACAGGAATACAGTGTTGCCAGCCAATCAAAGCCACAAAACAGACAGAAGAAACCAGAAACACCAATCAAGCGAACTCCAAGACCAATAAACACAGACCAAGACTCCCAACCAATCTGGATGAAGAAAAAACCATTCTGGTTCAACAGTAGGCTAGCCTCAAATTTAAAACTGAAATGGCTGTGATAGCCTGACCTACATACGAACTCAATACAGAAGCCTGATGATGGCAGATGAGATTCTGCCGAAATGTTGCTGCAACTTTAAAAGCACAACTACAATGACGTGGGATAATACCCGAAGGAAGCTGAATAGCATACATGTAAGTACCCACGAAAACTTATATATATATAAAAGAGAAACAAGGGAAATTAAATTGGATGTTTGAAAATAAACAGATGGAATGGGCTACACCACTTTAAATCAGATAATTACCTCGTACACTAATTCAGAGCACGAGATCATATTCAAGAGTGGAGCAAAAATGATATTGCTAAATGTATGTTCAGTTATAAACTGGTAAATTACAGAATCATGTCAAGTAGAATTCATAGTTATTCAATTAACACAAGTGTTGTGCGAGGCTATCCAGAAATCATAGATGCAATTATAGACATTGATAGATTTTATGGCAAATTATATTCAACATCAACAAATGATATAGTTCTACTAATGGATGAATGGGATACTAACTCTGATAAAAACAAAGGAACCTAGATTTCAGGAAAATTTGGATTAGGTAAATGAAGGAAATAAATTTATGATAGGTAGTCACTTATGCATATAGATAGGAGCCAGTGACCTAGAGCTTCAAAAGCAGTACACATCAGAGCCTTGTAGGCATATGGTTGCCATTTAGAGATATTTTGAATAAACCTGTTTGCCATTGATTCTCTCTTGTATTTGTTTTAACAATAGCAATAGCACTTAGACTTATATACGGCCCCATACTGTTTTACAACACTCTCTGAACAGTTTGCTAGAATTATTAACTTAGTATAAATATAAAGGTAGATTCTACAAATGTAGACTGTAGAAACTTCAATAATCAGATGTACAACATCAGAATAAAACAGATGATATGATAGGAAACCGAAAATGGGAAAGTGCAGCTAATCAACGATGCTTCTAGATGCAGACTGTGGAAAGGACTATAAATAACCTGTACCAAATATACAAATTACACTTAGATCCCAAAGGTTCTTTTCTAAAAGGTAACTGGACTTTCTTGGTTCTTTCCTTGAAAACTTTTCATTTTCACTTTTATCCAAGAAGCTTCTTCAGTTCTCAGGACTTCTGAGAACTAGTTCATAAGAATCATTCTTCCGAATCAGGCACTGATCCTTTGGAAATGGAAAAACAGACACTATGGGATAGAGGGCAGAAAGATGGATCTCTGAAGGGCAGGATGGATAACAGTTTGACCCTACAAGAAAGCAGAGAGGGAAAAAATGTACAATGACTTTCCCTTGGAAGGGATTAAAGCTGACCAAACCAAATGTCTGGTGCAATACATGCTCTTCCAGAGCAAAAGCTTTAAAAAGTAGCAGAAGAAGCTACAGATATGTCCCCTTTTTGCAAAGAACAACTACAATCCTATCAATGGACTTTGAAGAGGGAGATTCTTTGGGAGGGAGTTTTGCTCTTGTCCGTGTTCCCATTCATAGTACTGTAACTATTTGGAGGAAAACATAAACTTCTCACAGAGGATGAAATTTAACAGACACAAATGGAAAGTTCATCACTTAGGAAACCGAAATTAAACAATAGCTTTAGGATGAGAAATACCTGACTTTAGGTTTGTGCTGGCACAGGGACAGTTGACTAATTGTTTTTTTTAAGTACAGAAGTGCACATGATCCTCAACCTACCCCCAGACCACCACGAAGGCAGCTTTGCTTTGTCTTACTTCATCTTACAAATAGTTGTTCCAACTGTTGCTGACCAAGTGTGCTGTGTGGTCTATCTGCTGTACTTCATTGTAGGCAAATGTTTCCAATTGGCTACCATGCAACAGTTGCGGAATCTCCACTTCCTTTTGATCCCAGGTCACTGTCTTCCACAACCATTTGTGGAACCATTTTGTCCCTGACTATTTACTGCTTTCTATTTATTGCTCACAGTGCACCTTTGCTTTTTATTTTTATTTTATTTTTAATTTGTAAAACAGAGAAGCTGGGATTCTTGTTTGTTTCATTAATCTACTGTTGGGCATTTTAACATTTAAAAATACTAAAGCATTAAACAGTGGTGGTGCAGTGGCTAGAATGCAATATTGCAAGCTAACTCTGCCCACAGCCTGGAGTTTTACCCTGATGAGGCTCGAATATGACTCAGTCTTCCATCCTTCCAAGGTTGGTGGAATGAGGACCCAAATTGTGGGGGGCAATATGCTGACATTGTAAACTATTCAGAGAGTGCTGTAAAGCAGTATGGGGCCACATATAAGTCCAAGTGCTATTGCTACAGTCAAAACAAATAGAAGGAAGAATCAGCAGCAAGCAGGTTTAATTCAAAAGCTCCCTAAATTTTATCGGCAATATATGCCTGCAAAGTCCTGATGCGCACTGCTTTTGAAGCTCTAGGTCAAACTTGGCAACTTCAAGAAGTTGAAGTCCACAAGTCTTAAAGTTGCCATGTTTGGAGACCTCTGCTCTAGGTCACTGGCTCCTATCTGTATGCATAAGTGCCTACCATCATTAAGACAACCAAAGGACCAGTGTACCACTTAACTTTGTAGAACATACACATTCCAGTGAAATGAATCTCCTTTTGTCTCTTCCTTCCTTTCTTCCTTCCTTGACAAGAGTTTTGCCAGTTCCCTCAACTGCAACAGTGCTGTGATACTATCCTGACACTTGACAAGGCGTGGCCTAATAAAAATGTTGATTGCATGTTTGAACCTCTTGAAGCAATTCATTTTTTCCTGTCTGTGTGAAAGTGAAGTTACTTCTTATATCTACCACATTTGAAATTTGAAACCCTTTCTCTCATCTTTCCCCGTGGCTTACAGCTTGATTTTTAATTTTTCAGGTTTCACGCGAGGAAGCAATCAATTGTTCACATAGTCAACATTCCTACTCTGACAAACTGGAGATGAATATGAATCGCCATGTAATATGGTTTTTTTTTAAAAGGCAAATGTAATTTTCAGGCTGCATCAACTGAAGCATGAATTCTAGTAATAGTTCTGTACTGGTCAGCTCTTGCCTCAAATATTGTGATTATCTGTGGACTATACTGAACATTAAGAAAAAATCATACCAACTAAAGTAGACATGGAAATTGTCATGAGATGATTGGGGGGGAGGGGGGAGGTAGTCAATGTGGTGAAAGAAATTGGGCATGTGTAAGGGAGAATATGATAATACACTTCAAATATCTGAAAGGATATCAAATAGAAAAAAGGTCAAGTTTTTTTAATATTATTTAAGACAAGGAATAATGATTTAAAGTACTGTAATAATGCTCATTCATATAGGGTATAGAATAACTGATTTAAGGCAGATTCCCATTAGAATTACTGAAAAAAAAGCCAAAAAACCACTTCCCTACAGGAAATGTACTTCAACAAAAGAATCACTCACTATGACAGGTGACGGACACCTCTTTAATAGCTATGTTCAAGCAGAACTTCTGTCAAAAATGCTTTTATTAGATTCCTACACCAAGCAGAGTTGGACTCAAAACATAAATAACCCCTTCCAATTCTGATGATTCTGAATGTAAACTTCTGAATGTAAACAGCAATCTGACATCTCTCTCAATATATACAAGAATTATGATTTCAGGGGAATGCAAAGAGTATGGAACTAAACTTGGGTGGAACAACTGATCCCAAAAAGAAAAACTGAGGAAGTTATTTATTTCCCTAAATAATATAGATTAAGAAATACACACAGTCACAATTGTCATAAGCTTTCCATTGGGATATCTACCTAAGAAGTCAAAGGTTGAAGGTAACGGTACAAAGTTGATCCTGAAAATGTCCCCCACATACACGCACATAACAATGAGCCTGGCTATATTAAAAGACACAAAAATGGGGTGTGAAAAATAGAACAGCCACAAAACTTAACTAAAATAGAAATATACTGTTGTCTGGTACTCTATCAGATTTGGTTAGTTGCAAAAGCCATTAGAAATTTCAACATGTACCACTTCCAAAAAGCACCTTGAATACCTCAATGCATTTCTCTGTCCTTTTTATTCACACCCCACCATTCATAAAATCTTTAATAGCAACATTAATTCTCTATAGAAGAACTCCGCTGAGGATGCTTGGATACTTAAGTAGTACTTAATTTTAGAATCCGTGTTCATTAATTCTGCAGATTCTGAGCTTAGTTAACTGAACTAACTGCCCTATCTTTTTGTAACACCAGTCATAAACTTGTTAATCACATTGTAATCTAATGTTTAGTGCCATCTACTGTAATGGTTATAATTTGAGTGTCCATTTAGTGTAGTGGTTAAGATTCTGGCCTAAAAAAACAGGATATTCTGAGATATAATCTTGCCTTAGGTATGAAAGCCAGCTAGGTAACATTGGGCCAGTTACTCTTTCTCCACCCAGCGCACCTAACAAGAGTGGTTTTTCTGGGGAAAATAGGAGGAAGCAGGAGTCTTAGGTGTACTTACCACCTTATTTTAAAAAGTAATAAAAATGGGATAAAAGAAATCTAAAAAATAAAATATCTTTTACAGTCACAGGACATGCTTGCCCGTTATTAATACAACCACATTTTATTCACTCCTTTATGCTATTTTACGACAGAAAATTACAATAGGCTAACAGTACTTGACATGCTTGCCAATTTAGACTAAAGTGGCTTAAGGCCCTGTCACACTGCCCAACGGATGCAAAACGTTAGTAAAAAGGACACAACGGACGAGAAAAATGTTCCATCCGTTGTTATCCGCTCTCAGAAGGGGCGAAAATTTGCATAACTGGAGCGGATAACACAGAAAGGAACGGACGCGGGGAGGACGCAGGGCGGATGGAAAGTGGATGCGGAACGGAAGCCAAGCGGATGGAAGCGGATGGGAGCGGATGGCACATCTGCTAAGCTTCCGGGGGACCTCAGCAAAGCGGACGCGGAACGGAAAGAGCGGATGCAGAGCGGACGCCGAGCGGATGAAGCGGATGCACAGCGGATGCACAGCGGAAGCTGAATGGATGCCTAGCGTTAATTACGCATGCGGGGAGGATGCATTGCGTAAGCCCCGCGGATATAAGGGAAGCAGCTCGGAAGCAGGTCACCATTCAGAGGAAAGACCTGCTGCCGGACGGATTGACAGCCTTGCCTGCCCTGCTTGCATGCCTGCCTGCAAGCCTTGGTGCCAGCCTTGCTGTCTGCCTGCCTGCCAGCCTTGCTGCCAGCCTCCCTGCCAGACTTGCAGTCTGCCTCCCTGCCAGACTTGCTGCCTGCCTGCCTGCCAGCCTTGCTGCCTGCCTTCCTGCCAGCCTTGGTTCCTGTCTGCCTGCCAGCCTTGGTGCCTGTCTGCCTGCCAGCCTTCCTGCCAGCCTTGGTGCCTGCCTCCCTGCCAGCCTTCCTGCCAGCCTTGGTTCCTGCCAGCCTCCCTGCCAGCCAGCAACCCCACAACCATGCGGAAGCACAGCAATCCTCAGCCATCTGCTGCCAGCCCTTGCAAGAGGGCCAGGGCTACCATCCCGCCCCTTGGCCCTCACTCTGGTTCTGCTGGGGCTTCTGCAGCACGGGCTCGCTCTTCTGGGGCTGGGACTTCTGCTGCTTCTGCTTCTGGAGAAGCTGATGACAAGCACTCCAGCACCAGCCACCTCCACAGCACCTGGACCCGTCACCCCTAAGACTGAGCGACCAAGAGGAGTGCCAGAGACTCATTTTTGTTTTATAGCTTGTTGTTAATAAAGTCTATTTTTGATTCACACACTTGCTTCATTTCTTTTTTTTAATAAAGTCTTGCTGGAAACTTTTAGAAATGGTTTAAGCCTTTGCATGCTTGTGGGATGGGTTAAGATAGCAGTGGGATGGGCAGGGATACCTTTGGGATGGGGAATAGCTGTGGGATAGATAAACCTCCAGTGCAAGCATAGTGGGACTGGATGGTCCACCCCCCCAGGTGCCACACCTATGGCCCTTTATTATCAATAACAATTTAATCATTCAACAACACATTTCAACATAAATGGATCTGGGAAGCCCATGATGAGGTTGCATTCCAGCCCACCCTTGAGGTCACTTGCGTTGTATACCTGGGCATCTGAAGCTGACCCGTTGCCTGAAGCATCGATGTACATGAACTCGTAGTCAGCATCGACCATGGCGAAGAGGATGATGCTGAAGAAGCCCTTGTAGTTGTGATAAGAGGACCCTGAGTTGGCTGGTGCTTTGCAGGCCACGTGCTTGCCATCTATGGCTCCAACGGTGTGGGGGAAGTTCCACCTATGATACCACTGCTCTGCAACTTTCTTCCAGCCTTCTTCAGTGGAGGGGCACTGGAGGAGCTCCTCCTTGTATTCTTCGATGATGGCCTGCACCACTTCTCTGACCACAATGCTGATGGTGTTGTGTGGCACCCTCCAGCCGTACTGCATGCTCCTGTAGGTGGTCCCTGAGGCCAGGTGGCACAGAGTGAGTGCCACCTTGAGCCCAGGTTCCAGGCTGGGCCGGAAGTTGGTGTTTGCCTTGGTCAACCTGGGTGTCAGCCGCTGCACAACTTCGTCAAACATGGCTGGAGGCATCCTCATGAAGTTCTGGAATGCACGAGAGTCTTCGTTCCTGAGCTCCACCATCAGCTTGTTGTACAGTCCATACTTTGCTCTTCTCCCGATCCATCTTCGGACCCAGATGCTTCTTGGCCGCCTCTTTTTCTTCCCATAGTAGAGTTCACAGAGCCTGTAGATGGCTTCGCACTGTTGCAGAAGGATGGTGGCTGCCAAAAGGACTTTGTTACAATCCATGGTGGACATGACTGGATGCTATGGAAGAGGAAGAGGCAAATGAAGCCTGCAGAGGTCCGCACCGCAGGGCTGCTGTTCTGAAAGTGAGATCCAGGTGAGTTGCTCCCCCTTTTTATAGGCAGTATAGGTTTTCCCCTAGGTGTCCTTTTGCATCCTCTAGGCATCCTCTAGACATCCTTAATATCCGAGATAGGTCCCCTTTGTGAACGTTTTTTCCGTTTTACATGCTTTGTTTCCGTTCTGCATCCGGTAGGCATCTGTTCTGCATCCGTTCCGCATCCGTTCCGCTTCCTCCCTGTTTCCGTTTACCGCTGGAACGGATGGAGTTGCGCGGATGCGCAGCAGATGCCTTGTGGACATAGTGGATGCATAACAGATGCAGAATGGATGCCTAGCGGATGCGTAGCGGATGCAGAACGGACGAATTGGATACATTTTCCGCTCAAAAGTTTTGAGCAGCTCAAAATTTTCTGAGCGGATGAAACGTCAATAAACGGATGCTGGACGGATAGAGAGGAAGCAAAACGTATGCAGTGAGTACAGAACAGATACATCGCGTTAATCAATGGATGGCAAGTATTTCTCTCCGTTTTACATCCTCTTTCCATCCATTGGTGCAGTGTGACAGGGGCTTTAGATTTAAATTCTTCTCAATTATTATGCACCCTTAACCATGATTAACATTATCATGATAAACAACTCAATTTTCATAGCATCCATGATACCCTGAACTATAAAAGTGATCACCCGAGCTGAGTTTGCACAACTGACTAGACTAAAATTTGCGGCTTGGATTGTAGTGTAGTGGCTTTTGCATGTCCACCTTTGCTACCAGTAAACTGCAAATAGTCTTGAAACATCTTGAAACACTAGAATCTGTAGCTGGGGCTAAAGCCAAGAAGACACTGGCTTGGGCATCCATTACAAAGCTTAGGTGATGCCCAACATTGCCACTCCTGCCAAATCATTCAAAAAATACAGACTTTTGTATCATCATCAGGTGACACCATCAGTCACTGGAGCTTAAGGGCACGACATATCGTCGGGCAAGCCTTGGTTTGCAAGATCCAGAAAATAGCAATAAAGCGAAGAAAATAAGGGAGAATACTTAGTCAGACTGGTGGGGGGGGAAGTCTCAAGAGCTTTTTTTCTGTCATACTCCGACTCTACTTCTCACTGCTTCTTGCATGAAAAGGCTTCCAGATTCCATGTTCATGGAAGTGTGGTTAAAATCTCATAGAGTCTGTGTCTCCCAACCCTCACTGACAACAGTGATCTCGTTGAAGCAAAGGTGTATGGGAACAATATTTTCTTCTATTCCCAGAATCAATTCTCCAAGAACATTCTTCTTTCTCGCAAAAGATGATTTTAGGCCCTGTTGCCTGTTTTCTGAGCACCAGGAGCTCCTATGCCCAAGAGACACAGGGCAGTCATGTTGTCTTTGAGCAGGCTGGGTTCATTTGCAATCATACATTACAAAGCAAATTCCTTCCAAGCGCTCAGCTCGTCTATGGTTCGGTGTAGCGCAGAATCTTTTGCTTTTGTATCCTCCCCGCGAGGCCTGCAAGCAGAAAACCAGTTTGGGGTTTGGGAGCAAGAAGTTCAAAAGGATGCCAAATCCTGCTAACTCGTCCTTGTGACTTACGAAAAGAGCCGAGGGGAGGTGGGGGGGGGGAGGGGAATGCAAAGCGGCAGGCGGTCCCGCTCCCATCCTTCTTTCGGGAACTCACTCGGCACGGCAGCTTAAGGCTGCAAGACGGCGTGCCTGCAACTAACTCGCCCGACTTCGGCCGCCGCCGCCGCTCCGCCAGTCAGAGCCTCCTCTGTCCCCCCGACGGCTCTTCCTAGCGCTTTAAGAGAAGGCTGAGCCTTCGAACTCCGCCCCGAAGTCCTCCGTCAGATCCCACCCCAATTGGCTGACGAGGATATGAATATGTATGTCCTGACCTGTGTGAATGAGGCGCTGTGCCCTCCCTCGCCGCCGCACAGAGAGGCTGAGGGAGCGCGCGGGGCTTCGCTCGGGCAGTCGCTCTCTTCTTCTGGTCGCTCGCCGGGCGGCGGCTCTGCCACCGGCGTGTTCCTGCTGCCACACAGCCCGGGGATCTCCCTTGCCCCTTGGCTGCCGCTGCCTTCCTCCTGCCAGGCACGCTGCTTCTCAGCCGGCCCCGTCTCCACGGCTCCGACTTGGCGGCGCCTGCCGAAGAGATGCGGGGCCTGTCCGGATGGATGCTGCTGGTGCTGGTGCTGGTGCTGGGCAGCTGGTTCCGTCTGCGAGCAAAGGGCGCCGTCCCGCTGGCTGGCTTTTATCCCTTCGGGCCGGCGCAGGGAGACGCGGCCACCCCTCAGCAAGACGACGGCGGTTCGGGTCTCCAGCCCATCGGCGTCAAGTTCCCCTTCTTCGGCGCGACTCACACGGCGCTCTACGTGAGTAGTCGTCCCGTCGGGTGCGACGGAAAGTGCGGGACTTTTGCTCATCTCTGCGGTTCCTTCATGAGAGAAGTTAGTCCCAGAGGTGCTTTGTGGTTTGTTGGTTTGTTTTTTGTTTTGTGTTTTTGTTGTTGTTGTTGTTGTTGTTTTAAAGAGGCAACTGGACTTTCTGGTTGTTCTTTGAAGACGTTTCGCCTCTCATCCAAGGAGCTTCTTCAGCTCTGAAAGTCCAGCTGCCTCTTGAAAAAGTACCTTCGGGACAAGCAGGACCAGGATGACTGAGAATCTCCGTCGACGAGAAGTACTTGTGCTTGGTGTGGAGCAACAATGCCTTGACTGCGTGCACCAGCCCTAGCCCCTTTCTAAAATGTGTTTTATCTCTGAATATTTGTTAACTGCCATGCTTGCCATTGGGAAACTATTTTCCCATGATGTGCCTACCAGTTAGGTTGTACTGCTATGTCAGATGCTTGCTTTTTTTTGGTTTTGCTTCCTGCTCCAGGATGCTCTGTCTTCAAAGCATTGGGTACCGATCCTAATGTCTTACCCAAACACAATGGATCTTACC
The DNA here is from genome assembly GCA_015471245.1 of Laticauda colubrina. Lineage (NCBI taxonomy): Eukaryota > Metazoa > Chordata > Lepidosauria > Squamata > Elapidae > Laticauda > Laticauda colubrina. The sequence goes on from BLBF01000053.1 coordinate 3,228,723, forward strand.
CTTAACTGTAGTGCTTGGGACCCCAGCCTTTGAACCACCAAACCGGGTCCGAAGGAAACTCAGGTCTGAATTGACTTCCTAAAGATTAGAGCTGGAGGCTGATAATAAAGTTTAAACCTCCCCACAGTCCTCTTCTGCCTACATCCTTCAAAGAGGATGCTAGAAAGACAATGAGGTGTTATGAAAGATTACATACCGATCTTCACTGAACTGCTGATTAATGGTTATGGAAGATGTAGTATATAACACATTAGAAAAGAAAGCAAGTTAGGAAAGCTGTTGAATTCACATGGAATCACTCATATTAACAGCCAGTGTTTTGATTGCTCAGTGTGGCTAGGTAGTGACACATAGTTGAACTTGGGTGATCTCAAAAACTTGAGTGGGGCCAAGTCTGTTAGAATTTGGATGGGAGACCATTAGGGGAATTTCAGGGCCAAAAGTTGAACTGGAATTTTTATTTTATTTTTCAAAAAATCCTGGGAAAAGACAGCGGCAAACCATTTCTGTTATGATTCTAAGAAAATTACACAGATGTGTCTATGTGTCCATTACTCAGATTTGATGAGAGAGAGGTTTTGCATTTACTGGATGATTAGGATAGAGAGATTGTTCCACTTACTATGACTGTCACTTAATATGACAACTTGCATGCAAGGTGGTCAACTGTTATAATAAATTGTTAATAGTAAGACAGTGAAAACTGAAATAATATATAAGAAACCAGTACGAAAAGCTATCAATGGTTTGCAGGAGGAGATGAGACAAAAAGGAGATCCTGGCTTCCAGACCCAGTTTTTTATTGAACAGTGCTTGCTAATCAATCCTAGAACAGCGGTCGCCAACCTTTTGTATCTCAAAGACCGCCAAACTCATAATTTTAAATCCCGTGGACCAGAGACCCTGGGAAAATCCCAAAAAAAGTCTGCAGGAAAATTCCCCACCCTGTTTTCTTACCAATTGATTATTCTTTATTTGGGATTGAAGGATACCATCTCCAGCTCTGTTCTCAGGGGGAGAGAGAGAGAGAGACTTTTGGCTTCATGCAAGGAAAGCATCAGAAGCATCAGAAGTTTTTCTTTCTCTCCCCCGAACTCCACCAGAAATGAGTTTTTGCCAGCACAGCATCTTGGAGCAGGGTGGCTTGCAGGGTTCCAAAGACTCATTTCTAGCAGAGTTTGGGGGAGACAAAAAAAGACTTTTGCTGTTTTCCTTGCATGCAGCCAAAAGCAAAAGACAAAAAAAGTGGAAAGAAGTAGCCCAGTGGCCAGGTGAAGTGTGTGGGGCATGTGGGGCAAGTTCTCCCCTCCATCCTTTCCCCCTTCCCATCACTACCTCGTGTTGTTCGCAATGCAAGCGATGCAAGCTTTGTGTTCCCACGCAGCCTGGATTAATTGCTTTGAGGGGGGGGGACATTGCTCTATGGACCACCAAAATTTTGTCATGGACCACCAGTGATCCCCAGCCCACTGGTTGGCAACCACTGTCCTAGTGGGCAATAGGTTTTGTTTTAATGTAATTTATTTAAGTGTTCCAGTTTGAAAATCTACTCTTTGAATAATGTCATTTTGGGGGGGGGTCAAACTTGCGGCCCGCAGGCCAGATGCGTCATGTACTAGCCACGCCCACACCCAGTTTAGCGAATGGAGAAAAGTTACAATACGTCATGTGATGCCATCATCACATGCCAAACCCGAATTTGACACCCCTGTTCTAGATTTAAAAAGCACATGACAGTTCTTTGCGCCTGAGGGAGGTCACTGCTCCAGATCTAGTTTGACTATAAAAACAAATTCCTGGAATCTGCTTTTTCCTTTACTCTTATGGGTGTTTCCTAATCAGAGAATAAACCAAAAGGGTTAAAATTTATGAGTTGTAAATAAAAAAATCCTCTGCTCCCTTTTAGTTATTTTGGAAAGCATCTGTATTCAGTTGGGATGTTATAATTGGAGCTGGTAAGAGTTGTGCTCCAAAACATGTAGAGGACACCAGCTTGGCCAAGATAAGACATGATGATGCTATAAAATCACTAAGGAGTTGTTTAGCTTTGTTTTTTAAGACAAAACAAAAGAGGCAACGTATTTGTCTTCTTGGCATCATACATACTGTATTTGTCATGTTGTAACAACTTTTCAACTGTCCAGGAATTGTGGAAATTAAACTTGAATTCCTCTTCTTCTCATACCCCAAAGCAGATTTGTAGAATACATATACTGTATGTATATGTATACATATATACATATATGTATATACATATACATATATAAATACATATATTGAGCACTTTGTAAATAATATGGTTGACAACTGAAGGTTGTGCAGTCAACAAAAATCAGTATTACTCATAGCTACCCAAATAGTTGTCATAGCTTGGTGTTTAGGTTGATTTTCACAAATTCGTGTCCTTCAAAAGTATTGGAATCTTATGGGTTGAGATTTGTAGCTCCTATACAAATGGAAATTTACTATATTTTAAACTTTGGGATTATTAGGAATAATTATTTATTAGGAATAATGAACCCTTCAAACTAATCTTGTTTTCCAAATCATTTAGCACTAATCATCAGAGAGAAAGGCTACAATAGTTTATTATCTAATCTTGCTTGCTGGTAGCAGCAACAATACTATGGTGTGTATAGTGCTTTTAGATACTCAAAAAATTTCACAAACAGCCCAGAAGGTGATGTTCATAATTTTTCCTGGGAAAGGCACACTTGGCCATGCTAGGAGCCATACCCCCCAAAAGCAATTCGTAAATCCAGGAGTGAAATTGAATTTGATTCTATTCCTTTTAAGTATAAATAAATTGCAATACTATATAATCAGTAGAATTGCTTTTCAGTCAGATCAGTGGTGGTATTCTACCAGTTCAGCCCGGTTCTGCCGAGCCAGTAGCAGCGATGAGCAGTGGAGACCAAACCAGTTCTCTCTGCCCCTTTGCTGTTGGGCCCACCCGCCTGCCTGGGCTCCCATTTACCTTTATCATAGATACTCACCTTTATCCTCTGAATTTGAAGCACAGCTGCTTTCCGCACAGAATAGTGCTGCACGACAGCTGCTGAAGCGACAGGGATTGTGCAGGCTTGCAGGAGGTGATTTAGAACACATCTACACCTACGCCAATGCCTCTGCGCCTGTGCAAAGTGCATGTTTGGCACACACACGCTCAAAGTGTGTGCACGCGTGCAAAGCGCACCCACCAAGCCACGTCCACCGAACCGGGGGTAAAAATATTTGAATCCCACCACTGAGTCAGATATTAATAATTTTTGCCTTTTAAAAAAAGAAAGCACTTCAATACACCTTTTGGGATCTGGAGGAGCTGTTTTAAAGGCTGTATATTACCTGGTGCACAATCTGTTCATAATATCATACAGCATACAGTGTGGCAGTATTATTATTCCCATAATACAGATTTGGAGCAATAAGTTGCAGTCGTGGGGGAGGAAGAAACGCAGTGGTGGGATTCAGCTGGTTTGCATCGGATTGGGCGAACCAGTAGCAAGAATTTAGCGTAGGTCGCCGAACAGTAGTAAGTTCTGGCTGGCCACGCCCACAATCCAGTCACCCTCCCGCCCGATGCTCGCTTACCTGCCCACCTGACATTCGCCTAAGGTATTTCTTTTTTTTCCCCTCCCGACAATCAGATGTAGATAAGATCAGCTGTGCCAGGATTCTCCTTGCTGAGGCCCAGGAAGGCAAAAAATGGAGGGAGAAGCTCAGCCCTCCTCCATTTTTTGCCTTCCAGAACCCCAGAGGAGCCTTAGGGGAGCAAAAATGCCCCCCCAAAGGATCTTCTGAGGCTTGGAAGCTCCCAAAATGGAGCTTGGAGGAGTGCTGCCTGCCTCTCCCATGCTCTGTTCCTTTTCTTCCAGAGCCCCAGAGGATCCTTCGGGGAGCAAAAACGTCCCCCTCCTGGTGTGGGGGGGTGTAAAAAAGCCACACCCACCCAGTCACATGGCCACACCCACCAAGCCACGCCCACAGAACTGGTAGTAAAAGTTTTTGAATCCCACCACTGAAGAAATGGTGGTTGGTAAGATTATCAACAGGATGAGAATGGGGACTCCTAACTTTTTAATCTATCTCCTAACTGTCATCTTTCTCCAGGAAAATGAGTATTCAGCTCCAGTGCTTTAGATAACTGAACCGAAAGAAGTTCACAGAAAGAATGTTTTGTGATTCCTGTACAGTAGTCTCCTTTTCCCTTCATTATTCCTCACCTTACATTGTTGAAAGACAGACCACATAATCAGAGGCTTTTTGAAGTTTATGGAAGGACAGAGAAAAAAGAAAATGATTCTTCCATAAGTATCCTTAATGTATCCTATCCTAGGATCAATATCTCCAGCAGCCAGGCTTCAAATTTAAATCGAAGGGTTGGCCTCTACAATCTCCCTTAAAAACTCCTGAAGGAGCGGGGATTCCCATTCCCATTCCATAACAACTCCAACCTCCAATGTTACAAATAAATAGCTTTATCTGCCTGGTAAGATTTTTGTCTCTGCCTTTTTTTGTTGTAAAGTCACTTATATTATTCCAAAACCATCTGGATTTACTTGGGGACAGTCAAACAGTTTAATTTAATTTAAGGCATCAAAGCTGTAACAGGATGTTGAGAATCGGAGTGTCTTTGCTGTATTAGGCAATTGCACTCTGCAGCCAAGGAGGCATAATGGACTAAATATTTTGGGTTCAAGGAAAATCATCATAGTCTTTCCAAATTCTTCTGCTACCCAGATTCACGGGCTGATGCAACTTGAGATTCTGTAAATTTGGAGATGATTTGCACTCCAGTATGATACTTTAGAACTGTCACTTGCTTTGTTTTTCCTCATTGAAAACAATTCCAATAGTGTTTATAATGCTTCCTTTTTTAGGAACTTCTATCCTCTTTGAGCTCCTTTTCCCACTAGTTTCCTCTGCCATGGAATGCTACTTATCATTGCTCTGGGAATATTAGAATTTAGTTTCTTGAACTGGTATTTTCTACCGAACTTAATATTCTTTAACTTTAAGAACTCTACATTGCATGATCACATCTACCAATGTGTTTGCTATTTCCATCTCCTAAAAGATAGTTACTCTTATTGTCTTCCTCTGTTGTCTCACTGTTTTCTTTTACCTGCTATGATAGGAAATAGGAAATTATTTTGTGGTGCTGATCCAGCAAACCTCAATTTCCTGGAATGTTAACATTACCTCTGCTGAATCTGTTACTACAGCAATACACAAGTAGACTCAAAAGATGTCTCTTGCTTTGTCAGGAAATAGGTCAGTGAAAGATATTCCTTTAGCTAAGTCAACCCAAAACCTTGACTTTCTGGATACATTGTGATGTTTTAAATTTGAGAATCTGCCCACAGATACTGCTTTTGTCTTGCTTTTGTGATATGTGCCATAATCTTACATGACAACAACCAGATTTCTTGTTGTATTTGCATTATTCATACCCCAGGAAGTATTCCAGTTGGTGACATCTCACAGGGTACGTGAAATTTGTATGCATTTGAAAGTCCACAAAAAAAAATCTACAACACGGAGGTGATAAGTGTATTCAAAATATATTTTTATAGTGTAATAGCAATTGCAGCATCGTAAAATGCACTGAAATATAATTGTTTAGCTATCCCCAGGCCTGTGAGGATTATCAGCTTGTTGACATTTTCTTTAGAAATATGCTTGTTTATAAGGATAATTTTTGAAGAAATTCCATCTTGAAAGATGAGTTCAGCTGAAAAGTTTCTCAGTTGACCCTCCTCTTATGTTCATTAAAACATGAGAACATATTGAGTATTTGTGTTAACAAGGTTGGTTCAGAAATAGATTATACTCATATAATCTGAACGTTTGGCCTTATGCTAAATTTTTGAAATACAACATGAGTCCATGAACAAACAAAGGCGCTTCTAGTCCTCTCCCTGTTCAAAACCCGAGATGAGTAACAGTGAAATGCTGACATACATTGACAGGTGACTATTAGTCAAGTCAGCAAGAAAGACAAAGAAGTGTTAGAATATTTTCATCACTATTTTTCATTTTATAATGAGAGAGAGATTGCAGTTTCCTATGTGCAATGCTATTTTGCCTGATCCATTTTGTTTTCAGCTTCTCTGATCCCTGTTATGATGCATTTGGGGGTAGCATTGCAAGTAGATATATGGGAATAAACTGGCACAAAAAGGGGATGGTTGTTCTCGGACCCTTTTACTATTTTGGATTTGTCAACATCAAATGGCTTGACTTCTCTCAATTTTGCAAACAATTTCAGAGCTTTATGTGTAACATTCCACCTCTATGTGGACATTCCCAAAGATGATAGCCAGCAGTGTCCTGAAGCTGCCAAAAAAACCAGTGCAGCCCGAGGCTGCATCAGTAGAGGAATAGTATGATGATCTCACGAAGTGTTAATATTACTTTATACTGGTAAGACCACACTTGGAGTATTGCATCCAGTTTTAGTCATCATGATACAAAAAATACATTGAGACTCTAGAAAAAGTACAAAGAATTGCAACAAAGATGATTAGGGGACTGGAGGCTACACCATACAATCAATGGTTACAGGAACTAGAAATATTTGGTCCTACGAAGAGAAGGACTATAGGTCTTATAATAGCAGTTTTCCAATATTTGTGGGACTATCATAGAGTCAACCTATTGGAGGTTGACAACCATAGGAGGTCAACCTATTCTCCAAAAAATCTTAAAGCAAGACAAGAAGTTACGATGGAGGTTTAACAAAGAGAGATGCAAGCTAAAACTAAGGAGAAACTGTGGCTGATTCAACATTAGAGGTTTTTTTAAAAGGTTAGACAGCCATTGGTCCAGAATGGGATAGCGTCTCCTGCTTGAACAGGAATGGTACTAGAAGACTTCAAAGGTCCTGCCCAATTCTGTTATTTATTAGTTTGCCTCATGAATCCTGATAATGCAGTATATTTGCATTTTTTAAAAAAACATAGAAGGACAAAAAGCTTACAAGAAGGAAGGAGAAGTTCTAAAGCATCTCGGCATTTTAAGGTGGTATAATTATTTGGTAGGATGAACAATAGATAAGAGCATTTGATTTTTAAATACTTTCCTACATTGAAAACTCAGCTGCAGTTGGGAAGCTCAATGTTTTATTGGTTTAAAATATAGCAGATCATTCAAAACATCATCTTCTATTTACATAATCTGAAATGGAACTACATTTTATAACCTGTTTTCCACTAAATTATTATTACTCCTGCATTATTTCCAAAATTTAGAGATGAGTGAACAACCTCAAGGAAAGCAGATCAGAACTCCCCTACCCCCAGTCCATGGACCAGCACCAGTCCATGGCATGCCAGAAACTGGGCCTTGCAAACAAGCGAACCCCAGAGATGCAGGCAGCAGGTAACACCACACACACACCCCCATGGTCTGCAGAAAAACCTCTCTCCATGGAACTGGCCCCTGGTGCCCAAAAGGTTGTGGGGACATTGCTTTAGATCAGGGGTGTCAAACTTATGTCATTATGGCAGCGTAGCATGAGGTATCAGGACTTTTTTCCCCTTTGCTAAATCAGGCATGGGTGTGGCCAGCATGTGATGCATCTGGTCTGTGGGCCACGAGTTTGACAACCTTGCTTTTGACAACCAAAATACTAGCCAACTTGGGGGGCAAGGGGGAAGAGTTAGCAAAAGGACCAAAAAAATGCATGAAGTAGTTTGATTCTAAAATAATAGCTGGCACATTGACTATTAGCAAGGAAGAAGTCATTAGTTTTAATCATGTAGGTCACGCAAATGCATTTACTGTTTTCGAAATCAGAGAAAGTTTTAGAACTTTTGGATTAATGCAATATGTAAACCCTTTCATTTCTGAGTGGGGAAAAACTGCCCCACTCAAACTGGTTAAAAGTTTTTTGTAAAATAATAAAACAAGACTCTTGGATGAAGCTTTGTCATTTAGCAGATCCTACATGGGGAAGCTGGTACATAGGGCTGTTCTTGAAGACAACCCGGAAACTTCAACTGGTCCAGAATGCAGCAGCATACACAATAATGGGGCTTCCAAATTTTGCCCATGTTATATTTTCATTGCAGAAGTTTATTAGCTTCCAGTTCAAGCTCCTGGTCATCATTTTTAAAAGTGGCAGAGGTCAGGACCACCTCTTCCTGTCTACCATCCTAGCAGGTCAGATAGGATGCCTAGTTCCTTCCCCTAAATATTGAGTTTTGAGGGGATCTAGGAATTGTGCCGTTTCATGGCAGCCCCTCCCCTTGGGAACACACTTTGCTCTCTAAAGTTTGGCAGATCTCTACCTGCCTTACCTTCCTAAAGGTTTGAACCTGGCTTTTTCCTTAAGTGCTGGGATAAGATTGGATGACGGTATATTAGAAGTTTGATTTGGCGTCAGGTTTTGTTGTTTTTAATGTTTTAATGTGTTTAGTTTTATATCTTAATATGGTATTATATGTTTTAACTTTTGATTGGGGGCTGCTCAGAGTTGCTTATGGGTACCTATACTGTATAAATGTTTTAAATTAATGAAATAAATTAGTAAAGGGTTTTTACACCAAACCAAGTGCTCTTTGAAGTGTTGTGACTACAATTTGCAAAATTGAATCCTTAGAATGTGGACTAAAATGCATCTGGATAACATGTAAAAAATGGAATCAGATGACATTATTTGTAATGTCTCCATTGACTTCTGTATTTTTAACTTGTTGCAACAATGCAAGAAGAGATTAAGGTTGAAAATTCTGTCTATAGATAGAACATTGGCTAGATAAACAAGGTTAACTTATTAGTTGAAAATAGCCATTATGTGTGTATGTCAATAAGTAAACTTCATGATGGATATTTATTGGGAGAAAAACAGAGCTAAAGTTGGGAAAGGTATGCAAGAATCGTCAACTGATAAAAAACAAAGGAAACAACATCTCAACTCTGGGAAAGGAGGAAGTATGAGAAAGAGACTCAAAACAATGGTATAACAAAGGCAGAAGGAAATGGCAGGTTTTCAAGAAACTGTTACTGTATAATGGTATATAAACTACAAGAGTAAAGAGGTGTGGTGGCTCAGTGATTTATTGATGCTGGAGATGGTTTTTGGTCCAGCGGTTCAAGTCTTTGCACTGTATGACAAGGTGAACTTCCTTCACTCAACCTCAGTTTTTCTCCGCCTAACAGTTTAAAAGCATATTCTGTGCAAATAGATAAATAGTTACCACTTGAGTGGGGAGATGAGTTGGTGCTTCATGCAGGAAGTCAGATTCCTTGGATGATGCTGCAGGAAGAGCTGCTTGTCTTTTTTCTGGTGCAAAGCCAGCTTGTCCTCTTGTGGCGCATCGTGGGAACAGAACTGGTATCCTGGCAGCCAAACTACTACTATGCAATTGCATTGTAGAATCTTGGCTAATGTAACAACACCATACACTAATACTAATATATTATCTACAACAGTAAAGTGGAGTCTCCTTGCTGTATCTGTTTCCTAATTTGGCCTTTCTCTCCAACAGCTGATTTTGGCTAGTTCAAAAAAAGGAATGTTGGGGTATTTAGCAAAAGCTAAGACCTTAGTTTTTGTATAATGAATATTAAATACTTTCATGTGGTATGTGTGGCTAAGATATGCAAGGCGTTTCTTAGGCTGGTTGGCAATATGTATGTGTCTATTTGTGCATGTGTGTTTATGTGTATATGTATGTATATATGTGTGTGTACATACACACACATACACATATTGTGTTTCCCCAAAAAGACAACCTATCCCAAAAACAAGCTTTAGCCCAATTTTCATGCCTGCATCTAATATAAGCCCTACCCCAAAAAATAAGTCCTGGTTAAGCCCCACCATCTGGCTGTATGAAGTATGATGAGGCACAGGCATAAAAATCAAACTGGGGTGGAGGTGGAGCTGCCCCATGCACCCCATACCTGCTTATTGTAGAATTGCCACAGCCAGGCCTTCCACACCCCGACACATGTCGTGGCAAGGCCCAAATTCTGCAGCTGCTTATGGTCACTCGAGCTGGATGCCGGTGTCACCAGTAACACGTCCCACAAAAATAAATCCTGGTTCTTATTTTGGGGCCAAAAAGAAAATAAGACTGGGTCCTATTTTTGGGGAAACACGGTGTGTGTGTGTGTGTCTCACTATATTTAATTTGAATATATAATTAACACATGATTCAATATAATTAAATAACATTTCCTTCACTCCAGAACATGGTATTCGGTTTGGAAAATTTTTCCCAGCTGAAAGGAAGTTGAAGAAGAGCAAGATGACCTAGAGAAAGACCACAGGAATGGTTCTACTTCTCTTTATAGACAGTGATTCAGTGGATTAGTTCAGTGGCAGGTAGAAGGTTGGGTTAATTTGACTGCCTTTTACATGATAAGAACATGTCACAAAAAAGGTAAAGATGTTTTAAGAATGTCAAAAGATACAGCAATTTTACAAAAAAAAACCAAAACCCAGGTAATTAGTTATAAAACTGTGAATATCTTAGCTTTAGAATCTCTTTTCCTGGAGATAATAAAAAAAATGCCCATTCCATATTTTCCTCATGAAAGAGGTTACTCCATCCTCTTCTTATTCAGACAATAAAATAAGATTCTCAATATTTATGGTCTATATTTGACCCCAAGAAATCCATTAAAAATCATATTCAGGTGGGCATTTCATATTGTGTAATTCCTGAGAGGTTGAGAATCTGTTTTTTATTACACCTCTCTAGATTGGCAGGATTTAGAATTTAATTGCTCCTTCAATTAAATAAAGAAAATCATTTCTTCACCAAAAACTAAGCTATAACTTTATACTGCAGTGTCTAATTCTCTAATAGTGGGGAATTTTTCTCCACTTCCTCTCCTCCTCTGGCTGGATAACAGATAACAGATAATCAGAGTTGGAAGGGAACTTGTAGGTCATCTAGTCCTACCCCCCCTCCAAGCGGGACACCCTACACCATTTCTGACAAATGGCAGTCAAATCTCTTCTTGAAAGTCTCAACTGATGGCGCTCCCACAATCTCTTCTTGAAAGTCTCAACTGATGGCGCTCTTGCTCCCAAGAGCAAGCTGTTCCATTGGTTGATTGATCTCACTGTCAGAAAGTTTCTCCTTATTACCAGTTGAACCTCTCCTTGTTCAGTTTCCATCCATTATGCCTTGTCTGGTCTACAGGCACTTACAATGTTAAGATAAGGCTTATTTAACCATGGATTGCTGAATTGAGTAAGTTCTCACAATATACCAGGCCATATGCTGTTAATTAATTGCATTTTGCAACAGTATACAATCATCCCTTTAATGTGGATCATTAAGTGAAGAATGAATTGGATTTTTATTTAAGATATTAAACTGAAGTTTTATCTGAAGCTACAGTGTTATTTCCAAATCAACATAACTTCTGAATTTTCTTTATTCACAGTATAGTATGAAAGTGTTTATGAGGGGATTGTTTGTCTTCTAATATCTAATAGAAAGGAGTGCAGAAATTCAAGGACACATTGTTGAACAATCTGAAATGATTAATTTGGGTTTCTTATAACATAAAATTTTAATATTTCAGTTATTAATACTTAGACCAAATTTTTAGCAGCATGGACAGTTTACCATTTCATGTTATGATTTATACTATAAGTTCACCACAGTTCCTGACATTTATATTCTGTACAGAGTTTAATGATGATTTTTCAGGTTTTAAAATATAAATATGTCTGCAGCCAAGAAATTAAAAGACGCTTGCTCCTGGGGAGGAAAGCTATGGCAAATCTAGACTGCATACCAAAAAGCAGAGACATCACCCTGCCAACAAAAGTATGTATAGTCAAGGCTATGGTTTCCCAGTTGAATGTATGGCTGTGAAAGTTAGACCATAAGAAAGACTGAGCGCCAAAGAACTGAGGCCTTTGAACAATGGTGCTGGAGAAGACCCCTGTGCGTCCATTGAACTGCAAGGCGATCAAACCAATCAGTCCTACATGAAATCAACCCTGACTGAAATACTTTGGCCACCTAATGAAAAGGAAGAACTCACTGGAGAAGAGCCTAATGCTGGGAAAGATTGAGGGCAATAGAAGAATGGGATGATAGAGAATGAGGTGGCTGGATGGAGTCATTGAAGCAGTAGGCGTGAACTTAAATGGACTCCAGAAGATGGTAGAGGATAGGAAGGCCTGGAGGAACATTGTCCATGGGGTTGCAATGGGTTGGACATGACTTCACAATTAACAACAACAACCTGTCTGCAATCAATTACTGATGTATTGAAAAATGTAAATAAATGTCTATGATACTTCTATGATCAGCATTTTACACTTGTATCTTACTCTTCTACCCCTTTTTGTTATTATTTCTCTTGATGTATATGGGTGGGGTGGGTGGGTTAGTAGCTTCTGTGCCTGTCTGCTACTTTCTGATAGAATCTGGATTTTTGCAGCTCTGATACCGCTATATAGCATCTTAAGCTCTCTGTTTGGGAGAAACTTACAGCTGGAAGTAATTTAGCATTGGATACAAATCTGTGCAGTTGGTCACTCATCTTGGGAATAAGGCTCTCCAGAATGGCAATTCCAAAACCTGTGGCATGACAAGCTTCCAATTGAGGGATGGCAGGCAAGGTACATCTTCTGGTAAAAAACTCTGGTGTACCAATCTATGTAACCTTGAATCCTGGCTATCCAGCAATTGTCCCTCTCTCTCTTCAGACAAACCTCATTCTAATCCTAACCTTTGCTTCTGTATCTTTGACTTTGAATCTACCATTGGTCTCCAATTGATTTTTTATAATTAAAATTATATTTAAAAAAAAAAACTTGAACCTTTCAAGGTGTTGAGAGAATATCTACATTTTGAAAGATATCAAAGAAGATTGCCAAAATCTTGAGGAAATATTATGTACCAAGATTTTGGCTGTTGTAAAAGCATTTTTATGTGATGCCTTCACTGCAGTCTAACATTAGTACTCTTACATTTCCAAACCACACATTGAGTTCCATTGGAATAATAAAAATGTAGTTCACATTTCTAGGTATCTAATCTGCTGTCAGAATTTGACTATGTGCCCTACTGTAAATTCAAACTGCCAGTGAAGATGTAGAATAGTGCTTTCTCTTTCCTGGCATAGCCTCTTTGGATTCAAAGAAGTGTTCACATTCCCTTCTTTATTATGAATTTATATGAAAATGCAAATCAGTTTGTAATATTGGGCTCAACATATTCACAGTGTAAAATTATGAAAGCTAATTTAGTGTAGTGATTCAAGCACAAAGCTAGAAACCAGGAGACAGTGAGCTCTAGTCCCACCTTAAGAAAGCCAGCTGGGTGATAATTGACAAGTCACTTAATTTCAGGAAGAAGATAAACAGCACACCGTTTCTGAAATCATACCATTTAGAGACTTAGCCAGTCAATCATCAGAAGAAAAGATTGTTTCAATGACATACATCCAGGGGTGGGATTCTACAGGTTCACACCTATTCACTGGAACCGGTTGTTAACATTCTAAACAGTTTGGAGAACCGGTTGTTAGAAGAAATTACTGGCCTAATCCTGTAAGAAAGGAAGGAAGGAAACATTCTGGTGTTGCTTACAGAAACTGCCTCTCCGTTAACCCTAATTACATTCTTGGCAGGACTAGACTTCCTCTCTCTGGAACTTCTCTGGAGTTTTTTCCCCTCCTTTGCTGGTACTTTGCTTGTATGGAGTGACCATTCAAAGTTACGATGGCACTGAAAAAAGTGACTTATGACCATTTTCACATTTATGACTATTGCAGCATCCCCACAGTCATGAAGGCCAAGTGAGGAGATGCGTGCCTCAATGTGAGTGATGTTGAGTTGGCCACGCCCAGCCAGTCACATTACCACCAAGCCACACCCACCAACTAAGCCACACCCACAGAACCAGTTGTTAAAAAAATTGAATCCCATCCCTGCATACACCCATCAAAAAAAAATGGAGTAATGTGATTCAGTGCTGTGTTCCAAGTTGTGTGGATTCCTCTGTATCAATATTTGTCTCTGTATTTTTTAAAATCTTAGTTGTCTCTCGTGCAGCCAAGTACTGTTCTGACAGAGACCAGTTGATCGATTAATTTACTTACTTGCTTAATTTTCGCCCTAAAAATTAATTTCAATTGCTGAGGTGAATACATTTCTGCAAAAGGGCTAAAGGACACTCTCCCTTCCACCCCTACCATTTTGTTTTAAAATGCTATTGGTTCTCATTGTGAGAACTCTTTATTTGGGATGGTCAAAAATGCCCCCCCCCCC
>BLBF01000053.1:3247976-3278298 GCA_015471245.1 Laticauda colubrina
GTGTTTGCCTGGCTTGTGGCATGGAGATCTTTCTATTTGAGAGTGCAGGCTTCCAAATGATTGACAGTCTAGTGGAATCATCTCTTCTATAATATATGATATAATATATGATATATATAGATATGAAAAATATATATGATTAAAAGAGTTGAATTCCAAAAACATCTAGAGAGCATCAGGTTCAGAAAAGTGGCTTCAATATGAAACCTTTGTAGCTTCCAAAACTATTGTGTAATGCTTTTATAATCTGAGAACCTGCCACCACGTGTATGTGTATGTGTGTGTGTGTGTACAACCAATGCTGACTCGTATATTCTTTTTCTCTTTCACTGCTTCTTTTGTCATCAATTTTTTTTTCCAAGAAAAAGATTAAAGATTGCACACCCTTCTTGCATCACTCAATTCAACCCTGCCCCATTTAGACTACACTGGCTCAGCTCTAAATTTATATAGAATAGTTGTCAAATGTTTCTATTCTTTGTAACAGAGCCATATTTTAATGGCTTGCCTTCGGCTATGCTTTAAAAGGCACCATCAAGTGCAAAGGTACAGATGAATCAGGCTAAGAAATCTTGTGATGGATACATTTTTGGGATGTCATAATAAAGGCTTTTTCCTCCTTGTGGAACACTGAAAGGCTGAGAACCTTTTCTTCCTACTCTATAGTAGGCCATATAACTATATAGTCCCAACTTCCCATCACAGCTGCCCTCCTTTTTCACAGGAGGCAATGAACCACCTTCAGGTCTCCTTTAAGAAGAAAATGATGCTTGCAATATGTGGGAGGAATTGATATAAAATTTAATTTCTAATATTTCCCCAAAACCAAATTCCTTCTGTTCCATATGACAGGCAGAAATTGTAAGTGTTCTGTTTTTATGTTTTAAATTTGAGCACTCTTGAAAGTAGAAAATCAGAACATTCTCTGAATAAATAAATGTTTGTTCAGGGACTTTATCTTAATAGTAGTTTATCTGCTTTGTATAAAAATGCATAAAACATAGCAATACCAAAGTTCCTTAAAGTATAATAATAATCACTTACAATAAAGTAAAAGATGATGCCATACCATTATTCTCCAAATGCTCCCTGGAAAAGCTCTGTTCTAAACAATTTCTGCTGTGCCATCAGAATTAATGCCAGCTTAATTTCAGAAGAGAAGCTATTCCATAAAATAAGGACCATCACCAAAACATTGTTCAGTGTCCCAACCTTCCTCCCACTTTAAAGTGGGTAACTTCTGCTAGGATAAATGTTAGATTCTGATTTAAGAAATCTGTCCTGGAGAACCTGGGACTCAAACCATGCAGAAGTTTACAGTATAAGTTAAAAGCAGCACTATGGATCTCACCACAATCTACTGGAACCACAATATAGGCGTCAATAGCACAGAAGCTACAAGCTTACAACAGGTCTCAATCACCAATAGGTGAGTTGTTGTATTTTGCACCAACTACAAACTCTGAATGGAATTAAAAGATATAAAAAAGATATATATGCAATATATAATCCATTGCAATAGTCTAGCCATGTAGTGATAAGGGTATGAATTACTATAATTAGGTCCTCCTGCTCCAGAAAGAGGGACGAGCTGGTACATGAATGGAAAATGGCCTAAGGTCCTCCTGGACAGTGCTTTTCCCACAAGCTGTGAGTTCAAAAGGCTCCAAAATCATGGACCTGCACTTTCAAGGGAAATATCTATCTGACCTGGGTTAACACTGGAACTGATAGCCTTTCTGAATGAACATTACTTATGCCTCTATTTATCAAAACCACTATAGCATCTTTGATCCAGTCTAAGGTTGACATATAACTGAGTTATTTCAAGCATATTGATGACATTTATCTGAAACTGACAGATACCTCTCCTAGCAGTTTCAAGTAGTTTTTGTAAGGTAGAGGGAGGCAAACAACCTATAGGCATCCTTGTTGGTCAGACATCTATAGCCTCAGTGTACAATACATAGGTCTCTCTCCTTGGCCACTTGAAAAGGATTTGTGGGCTGCAGTCAAGGCCTGGGGGGGGGGGGGCGTTGGGTCAGGTCAGACTTTTGTCAGTTCTGCTCCTCTGTTCTAATTTTTTTTTTAGATATTTAGCAATTGAAAAGTAAACTGTAATGAAAGGAAGAATAGCAGCTTACCATAGTCACAGGAATGCTACCCTGCTTATATCATTTTTTAAAGTTAAAATATGCACTGATGGTACCAGTACATGCAATAGTGTTTATGGTTTTTTTAATTTTATTTGTTTGACAAGTGCAAGCAGAGAATTAGCTCTTTAAGAGTTCCACATACTGTATCTGGGAGATTATTGATTCCTTTGCCAGTGCAAGGATAATTTAAAATCTGAGTACATTTCCAGCTCAGGGCAAATTCTTAGCACATTATGCATATATTAACTTGAAAAAATGTACAGGATGAAAAGGAGGCACATCATCTAAATGGAGGAAAAACATTTTTCTGTCCAGCCTCTTGCATCTGAGAACTTAATCAGAATATCAGATTAACAAATGATGCTGAAGAGACTTGAAACAAGAGGTATTGTGTAAACCTATATCTCTCGCTGCGGAAACAGAGTGAGAATATTCTGCTCCCATTGTCATTAGGATTAAGAGCAGAAAGTTTTCAGCCTTAGCTTCCATTTGTGAATGATTTCAAACATGACCCCTCTGGTCTGCGTTACATATGTTCTCCTTAGCAATGTTTTATTTGGCAGCAATCACATGGGGATGACTCCAGGGAAGTAAGACGCACTAAAATGAAATAGTTTGATGCATGTCTCCTTTGGGAAGCGAGGGGTGTAACTTTAAAGGAGGATTTTTTTTACCTCATTAACATACTGAACTCTGGCTTCTACTGACAGCTGTAGTGGGAGTAGCTAAATGGAAGATTGGCCAAAGCTTCTTTTCCACACAAGCATAAAAAGCAGATGTCTGTGGAATCTTGCCTGGATTTTCATGATGGGCAGTGTTGATGCCCTTATGGTTGTGCTATACAAGGCAGAATTGGAGATAGAAAGGAGAAATCAGAGGAGCTAATGACTGATATGAAGTGTCTCTCTCCATTCTCAAACTTTGCTACTTGTATACAACAATGATTATTATGCGGTGGTATTAAGATAAAAATTGTTCCTGGCATGACTTACAACTTCTATGGAATGTGCTATTGAGATAAAGTATATCATCCAGTGGTGGGATTCAAATTCTTTTACTCCTGGTTCTGTGGGCATGGCTGGGTGGGCGTGGCAGGGAAGGGTACTATAAGATCTCCAGTCAGAGGTGGTGTTTGCCAGTTCTCCAAACTACTCAAAATTTCCGCTGCCAGTTTTCCAGAACTGGTCAGAACCTGCTGAATACCACCCCTGATGCCATCCTAGAAGATCTGCTTTCCCAGTCCTTCAGATTGGCAGAATGAAGAAAGAGGATTCAGAACAGACTCCACATGAAGCAGAGGATTAAGGTTTTAATCTTACTCCAAAACCTCCAGTTTCATTCCATTTTAAAAGGTTTAAATGACCTATCCTTTATGGAAGGGTGTACTTGTAGAGATGTAAAAGGAGATAAGAGATTGTTATAAACATTATATACAGGAATCTTTCTTCCTGGAATAAATAAATCTATTCTGGATTCTCTGTTCTGGAATAATAGAAAACAAGTCTTGACTTTCTGTATATTTTTAGATATTTTCAAGTGCTGTTATATCCATACATAAGGATAAACATTTCCAGTTCCTTCAGTCTGTCTTCAAAGATTTTGTTTACAATTTCCTGGTCATTCACATTGCCTTTTTTTCAACCTATTCCTATTTATCTGAATTAATTTTAAAGTATGCTTCCAGAATTGGACTCAATATTGAAAGAGAGGAAGGGATGATCAGTACATAATATTACAATTACTTCTCATTATTTTGAAACTCTTGAGTAAGCCAAAAAGTGAATTTAGGTTTTTTTTTTGTAGTAACATCCTACTGACTCATATTCAGCCTGTAATCAATTGGTATTTCAAGACTATTTTATCACTGATGTTACCAAGCTAGGTATTCAGAGCTGGCATTCAAATTTCTTAAGAACCAGTTCTGTGGGGAAGGCCTAATTTGTTCTGTGGTTTGGTCATGTGACTGGCTGGGTGTGGCTTGCTTAGTGAGCATGGCTTGGTGGTATGTGACTGGCTGGGCATGGCTTGTATGTAAATATTATAAATATTTATGTAAATATTGAATTTTTTATTAAAAAAAGAGCAACTTTTACCCAAAATCAGACAAAGCAGGCAGATAGATTGAGTTGCTCACAAAATCACAGATTCACTCAGAGATCTATCTTTCTGCCATCGGCTACCTGAGTCTCACTGAATAATAGAAACTTCAGTCCGAAGGAAGGTTTGGCTCTGCTTAAAAGCAGAACCAAGGAGCTAAAGATTAGCAACAATTTCCTGCTTTCTGGCTAATATAAATCTCCTGGCACAGCAGAACAGCTGATGGTCAGGGGGAAAAAAAGGAAAAATAGCAACTTAGCAGGCAAGTTTGATGGCGTGCATGCCAGTAAGGAGTGAGTGGGTGGGGCAGGGCCAGCTCATGGCGTGATTCTCCGGTTGGTAGAATCCCACCCCTGGTGAGAATGTATTTTGTGTGCGTGTGTAGACCATTTCAAAAAAACCTCAGCTGTGCAGCCCAGACAGCTGACAAGCGCTGTGCGTGGGTACACAGTGTTTCTCAAACTCCTCTTCTTTCCTGCTTTTTCAACTTCAGCTGTGCTGCGCAAAGCAGCTGAGATTGAAAAAGCAGGAAATAAAGGACAGCCAAGAGCTCGTGTGGGCAGCTGGTCCAAACAGAGCAGCAGACGCTGCTGCTCTTCAGAGCTACTGGTTCTATAGAACTGGGCCAAACTGGTAGCATCCCACCACTGTAAATATTCCATACTCTTCCTTTTATTTTATAAAGGAGTAACTCTGCATTGTTTTGAGTAAATATACAGTAGCTACATTCAGTTTATTTTTCTGATTATCATGGCCCATTTTTAAGCAGCATGATCCCCCTCCCCCCAAAATAGAATGGGCAGAGATTAGTTCTAAGAGGCAGTTAGATTTCATTTCCACCTCGAGGATAGTCCAAAATAATGCTGTCCAAAGTAGGCAAGTTTGGATAGTATGACAGAAAACCTGCATGAGGTTTTCTGTGCCTTCTTTACTCAAGGGGCCCAGTTCACCTGAAACAGAGTTGTGGGGTAGCATTCTGAAAATGCAGTAAGAGCAGAGAAGCAATGTTAGTTGAGGGATTACCTGTCTCCCATTTTATTTGTCTGCCCAATTTGATCTGGGTGCTCTTGGTTCTTTCAATTAAACAGTCATCTATTGGGTCTCTGGAATTTAGTCTTCTCAATAAAGCCTTCTGGAATGAGATTCCTCAAAATTTGAAGAGGGCCCACCCCACTGGTATTTTCAAATGCCCTCAAGGTCTAGCTCTTCATCCAGGCCATTGGCAAGAATAATTGATGCCCCTTTTTCTTCTTTTCCTTCTTCCCATTTGGGTTAGTTATCTTTGCCATCTTTGCTGTTTTTGTTTTCTATTATTTTCTTGTTTTAATTGTTTTATAAAAAATTGTAAAATAATCCAAATATCTGGGAATTGGGATGCATATAAAATAAAGTAGCAAAGCAGCAACTGAATGGCTTTAATGCTACAGTGGCTACTCATTTTTTATTATA
This sequence comes from Laticauda colubrina, assembly GCA_015471245.1. NCBI lineage: Eukaryota > Metazoa > Chordata > Lepidosauria > Squamata > Elapidae > Laticauda > Laticauda colubrina. The sequence continues at coordinate 3,253,679 of BLBF01000053.1, forward strand.
AAAAACAATCCTTTATTTAAAAAAAATCTGCTCTTCAGACTTATTTAACTTAATTGCTTACTTTCTTGCATTTCTCTTGAATTTTTCTTTGTAAAACAAAGCTATAAATATATTTTTAATTCTTACAAACCTCTTCCAGATTTACTCCTTTTTCAGTTTTCAGATTTACCCATCATTTTTTCCAAGAAAATATGGTCACTGCATTTATGCCTCTTCCAGAAATGTCACTACATTACTGGACGGCCTTCTATAACCCTTCCACTGATGAAACTAATAATTGTGGCCTCCAACCATAGAAATTTCCCATTGCTAATTTAGTATAATGACTGATGCGAACCCAGGATTGTGGCTTTAAAAACATGAGTTATTTATTTATTTATTTGAACTATTTATATGGCCACCAAACTCAAACAGCTGCAGCTTTGAGCAGCATAAAACTGCTAACTGTACTGTCTTGTGCATTGTGTAACTAGATAGTAGCTACACATGATATATTAAATTAACATGAGCATTCCTCTTCCCCCCCAAAATTAATAATGTTTGGTTTGTTACTTTTCTACTAAAACCCATAGAGTCTTGTGGGGAAATTTCAGATGTATTATGTGTTTCATTTGTTTGTACTAATGAAGCCACTTCTTGGTGGCTGGGTTGTTTGGTTTCTTGGATTTCTTCAATGTCAAAAATGCACCATATGTTTCCCAACACAATTATGTTTACTCTCTTTTTCATTTATGCCCCTCCCCATCATGAACATTAATAAGTTGTAGGGTTCACCCAAAAGATTGTACTGTTCTTTGCACCACTGCATGAAGCTTGGGGATATTCTATTTTTATCCCTAAAGCCATTGGTCTGGATGTGACCAACGCTCATCTGGAGTAAGTAAAAAAGTACATTTTATTGTGAAACTGTAAGATTTTTAGCTAGAGAAAGCTCTTAGCTACAAATAAAAAAGGCTTGTTATTCTGCATCAGTGCTAGCTGCCATTTTCCTGAGTTAGATTTTGTTTCTTGCCTGATTTACATGGGTGGTGCCTGGACTGGCTTGTGTATTGCTGGATATTTTTTTTCTAGAAGTTCAGCTTGATTTGGCTTGAGAGTGTTTTCCCCTCTGTGACGTTTCTGGGTTTAATTTAGATTCTCTCTCAGCACGCCCGCACATGCATACACACATGCACACACAAACATACACACACTGTTCTGCTTTTATTGGTTGTGTTTATCATTTTTCTTGTTAGTTGCCTTACAGATTCTGAAAACAGTTTCTGTTTGAAGTCACCGTTCATGGCACATGTAATCAGCAGGTGGTTCTCCAGAGTTCTGACAAATGGCAACAATTAGAAATGGGGGCTTCTCTAGAGAAAGTCTGTGACTCCATTCCTGATGTGATTTCTTGGAATATATACAAAGTGTGGATTTTGTGATTCATATACCTCTACTTTATGCATTCATAGAATGCATCTGCATTTAATTTGAAAGTGCATTTTAAGATAAGTGCATGGACTTTCAGAAATGGTTATTTATAAACTGGAAATCACATCTTAAAAGCTTTGTTTAAAATAATATACTGTTATCCAGCCAATTCTAATAGAAGATAAATGATAAGAAGATCCACTATGCAACTTTCCTTAAGTCTCACTTTAGAGGCAATTATATTTTGGTCTGGCATTTGTGAATTGTTGACTCAGTAGAGAATACAGATAAAGTGCAAGTAAAGCAAGTAAAGTTTATACTGGAAAAGTTTAGGCGAGAAATAAAGGTAAGGTTTTCTATCATATTCAGTTATACACTAACACCTTACAGTATATGCCTCTATGATGTCTATGAAAAAGTGAAGCCGTTGAGTGACAAATTAATATTCTGACAGCATATAGGATTGTGACATATTATACTAAAACATAGTTTTAATCAGTTTATTGAATACATCACAACTGGGTAAATTTATTGAGCATATTAAGTCAAATCATCCACAAATCAGTGGTTAGATTTTATAGAATTCTAAGCCACAAACAAGCCATCTTACTGGTTTAGCATACTGTGAATCCACTCTGCACATCTAGAAACTCATGAATGAGGACTGTCTTCATAGTAAACATCACTGAGCCTGGATTGGATTTCTGATCCTATGCACTAAAATATTTATTATTTCTTCGTTATTATTTATCTTTACATTCAGACTTACTTTGAAGTTTTTGTGGCAGTTTACATGGGGATCTTCCTCTCATTTACTCCCCCAAAAGCATCTCTGTTAGATAAATCAGCTAAGAGAGATCCAAAGTTATGACTGAGGCTAGACTTAAACCTCAGTCTTTCCAATCTAATCCAGCACTTTAATCATTGTATCACAGCTATAATTGGGAGATTGATCTTTGCCATTTAAAGCTGTGAAGAATGAATAGGCATCTTTGACATGGTTACATTTCTGTGTTATGATTTTGTATTATGAAAATAGTCACTCTGATTTTCCAAATCTGTATACATAAAAAAGATATCTGCACATTTCTATTGAGAATTCATGAATATATTAAGGATATATTTATTTGATATGAAGTGGTAAAATTCTTTTCTACATTGACAGCTTTAACAGTTCATAACATTCAAAGTAAGTGTTACTAAAACCATATGCTTAACTATTACTTGTTAAAAGTAAATAGTTTGATTTCAGCATGTAAATATGCTGAAATTGCAATGACTGCTTTTTATGATCCCTTGTTTATTGTATGGATATGGTGATAGCATCTAAATAACCTGAATTGCTTTGAAAATCTAGTTTGAAGCAGCTCTTTTAAAAAAAAATCTTGGCTTCTGCTTCATCCCATATTTCTTTAATAATAGGAAGAATGTTCCCATGTGGACATTAAAAGGTTACTAAGAATTTATGAAACAGTAATCTTATTCCCCTTAGTCATGGCAATAACTCAGCATATGTTTACACAGAAAGGTTGCCTTATACAAATGCTGACCTGAGGGGTTGCTATACCAAATTCTTCAAGAATATGTTGGGTAAGCAATGGACCTAATGTCCAGAATATGTAGAAGTTTTGTTTTGTTTTATGCTCCCCCAAGCTCGGAAGCAAGATGACAACAAACAGCAGTAAGTTAAAAGTATGTTGGTCTTGTTAGGAAAAGTGTGTACTATAGGTACATTGTTATCTGGATAACAATGTCAAGAAGGCGCACAAGAAGAATTATTTTGCAACTTATTCTCAGGTAGAATAAAGATTTGCTGCATTAAGTAGATCTTTAGTTATCCGCTGTGAAGTTTCTTATTTATACCTTTTCTAAGCTCGTTTATACTACGGTGTCTACATCAATTCAAAGAATTGGTAAATCAGAATGAACTATGAATATTTCTCATTAAAATCCAGCAGAAATCACCTAAGAAAAATTTGGATGATTCAAATGTCCAGAGAAGAAATGGTGAACTGAAAATGGCTCTGCTACAATTTGAAGCTGATAACCATGGTGGGGTGAAGAGCTGGTGAGGAGACTGGATCATTTGTAATTCCTCTCTGAACAAGGAAAGGATTGGAGTTTGCCCACAAGTGCTCCATACAGTCTCTTCTCACCAGGAAACCACAAGACAGTGGCCTCTTATGGGTTTAGATTTCTGGAAGATGAGGGAATAACCAAAAGACACTAAGTATTAGGTACTAATACCACTCTATAAAGCCTTAGTAAGACCACACCTACAGTACTGCATCCAGTTTTGGTCACCACATTGTAAAAAAGATGCTGAGACTCTAGAAAAAGTACAGAGAAGAGCAACCAGGATGATTAGGGGACTGGAGATTAAAACTATATAATATAAAGAATGGTTATAGGAACTGGGCATGACTAGTCTAATGAAGAGAAGGACCAGGGAAGACATGATAGCAATATTTCTTCCAATATTTGAGAGGCTGCCACAGGGAGGAAGGGGTCAAGCTATTTTCTAAAGCACCTGTAGGCAAGACAAGGAATAATGGATGGAAATTGAACAAGGAGAGATTTAACCTGGAAACAAGGAGAAACTTTCTGACAGTGAGAATAATCAACCAATGGAACAGCTTGCCCTCAGAAGTTGTGGGAGCACCATCATTTGAGACTTTCAAGATGAGACTGGACTGCCATTTGTCAGAAATGGTGTAGGGTCACCTGCTTGAGAAGGGGGTTGGACTAAATGAGCTATAAGGTCCCTTCCAACTCTGATTATCTGTTATCTGCTATCTGGTTTGTATACTTCTTTTTCTAATTCCTTTTGGAAATAGCTTGTTAACTGTTTTTCAGCTATTATGGTAGGAACTTTTGAATCAACAAGTTTTATAGATTTGGGTGAGTTTCCTTTAATCCTTAGTAAAATACAGTACATTTTAAAAACAAGTTTAAAATTTGGAATTAACAGTAAAAAGATGATGAGGACTTTGATTTTGGAAAGTTAAAAATGGATGGATAGATTTGAAAGATTTTGGAATTAACTGTAGAAATCCTTCCCGTGGGACAATGGTTTTGTTTTCAATTCTCTTAGAAATATGATGCCATAAGACTTTGAAGGTTGGACCGTAAAGGGAACTAGGAAGACCTGAAGATTACAATTAAAAGAGAAGAATACTTCAATCAAATTACAATTAAATTTGACTTACTATCACAGAATGAGGCAATATAATTTAACATTGGGCACACTAAAGGCTATTTTTGAACAGTGGAATGGAATAATGATATGGGAAAAAATGATGCATTGAAGATACAAAATCTGATGTCGTAATAATTAAAAGAACTATATAAATAATAAACTAAGCAAGTGACCTCAATAATTTCCTGTATTGAATTTACAAAAGAGGCTTGTTAAAGGTTTGAAGAATTTTGTGAGAAAATACAAAGAAAACATGAAAAGAATTCAAATTGTAGGCCTTTATTTGAAAGGACTAAAATTCAGGACTGTTAGAAGTAAAAAATAAAGTTAGTTTATTTGATCAAGGTTAAAAAAATATGTTACTATCTTTGGTAACCCTTAGTGGACTTTTCCTGACATTAGTAGTGAAATCATGAGGCTTTAAGGATTTATTTACAGATAAGAGTTGGAATATGGGAGGACAAGATCATTTATTTTATTGTAAGAGAAGATTATTTTTTCTTTCTTTTCTAAAGTTCTATTCTTTCCTACACTTTCTATTTTTCTTTTTTAGTTTTTATTAATTAAAATAACTAGTTAAAAATATAAAAATTGTAATTTTTAATAAAATTGCCATTGAAGAACTTCTGATGATTCAATTAACTAGTCATTTGAATGATATATTCATAATAATATTCTTGATGGCAATCAAATAAGTGATGAAAATGAAAAACCATAGCCATTTGATGGGAATCGTAATTTTGTATGAAAGGTAAAAGAGAATAACATTAAATTTGATTCCCATTTTTTAGAACAAATAGAAAATGCTGAGACAAAATAATTAACCCCATGTACCATCCTGAGTCAAGCCTTTGGTTGAAATTACTACAACTAGTACTGAAGAGAAGAGCATTTAAGGGCATATAGATGTATATTCCTTCACATAAAGCTATAAATCCTGACTCCATAGGCCAGTCTTTATCACATTAGATGCCTTCAAGATGCAGGGTCCAACTCTTAATTCTTTGCAATGTTCTTATTGGCTGGAGATTCTTGGAAACAGAAATCCACAGATACCATGATGAGGATGGCTGCTACCAATAGAAAAAAATGTAGAACTAGTTTGGAATATTAAAGGGCAGAGAAGAATGCTCCTGATAAAATATGGATGGATATTAATGAAAAAAAAAATGCTAACAGGCCTGTACAACCAAAAATATCCTTAACTAATCCTATGCAATGTATTCAGTTTAACTTTTTTTTAATTGAACTTTTCTGTAGTTAATTATTTTAGGTTTTTAATGGTGCATGTTGGGCAGAATTCCAGAGATAAACAATTTACATTCCATATGCAAATATATGAAAGTGTATTTAATAGGGATATTAAAAGTATGTTGTCTGATTATAGATAATCTGAAACATTTGTAGTGGTTTAATTAAAGCTGTTTTATGTAGTTTCCAAGATGTACAGAGGCATAGCTGCCATGGGCAATAATGAATAAAGAAACCAGACACCATTAGGGCATTACACAGTCAGTTAAATAAATAAATGATACATGGAATAAGGACAAAAAAAACAACAACCCGCTGCTTTCCTTGAAAATGGATCTTCTTCCGTCAGCTAAATCCTTGCCCATTGTTCACCCTCCACCCTCCTACCCACCATTAATTCTTTCTTTCTCTAATATAAGCAACAAAAGCCCATTGGTTCTTGGTCCTTGTAGAATTTGTTTCCATCTATAAATCTGAAGTGCCAGTCTGAAAGTGGATTAAGCCTATAGGGATGTTATGTTTTTATAAAGGCATAAGTATTGTTCTAAATCTGCCCAGTTAATGTTCTTAAATAATGCCAGAAATTATATTGGGTTTTTTTCTGTGCCAATTATTTTCCATGGGTCAAGATTTTTTTAGGCTGATGTGGTTTTGTCTTATACATCATAAACATATATATATATATATATTTTAAAGTTTTCGCGGGTACTTACATGTGTGCTGTTCAGCTTCCTTCGGGTATTATCCCATGTCATTGTAGTGCTTTTAAAGTTGTAGCAACATTTCAGCAGAATCTCATCTGCCATCATCAGGCTTCTGTATTGAGTTCGTATGTGGGTCAGGCTATCACAGCCGTTAGTTTTAAATTTAAATATATGTATATATGTTTTTTTAAGTTTTCGCGGGTACTTACATGTGTGCTGTTCAGCTTCCTTCAGGTATTATCCCATGTCATTGTAGTTATGCTTTTAAACTTGTAGCAACGTTTCGGCAGCTTAGGTATAGTTTTATCTATTGTATTGCTCAGTATCCAAAGCCATTTAGGGAAGCAATACATTACTCACCAGCATTCCTGAATAAATTAATTTATTAATCAAAATTCTGTTAGTCAAATTTGCATTGTTGGCTATCTCACAAAACATGACATTTGGAAGAATATAACAATCAAATAACAAATATCAAAACAAGAAATACATTTTAAAAAATCCAGACTTTAAAAAAATATTTTAAAAACAAAAAAAACACTTCAGCGAGAAAGGATAAGAATAGCCATGAAGCAATGAAGTCACAGGTCTGTTTATATAACCAGGTCTTGAGGGACTTCCAAAATGTTAAAAAAGACTAATCTAATCTAATTTTTTTTGGGGGGGGAGAGAAGTATATTCCAAAAGGTGAAGCAGTAATGCAATTTGGAGGTGACAAGGGCACGAGTGACTATAAGCAGGGCCTGCCAATTCAGGAATGGGTACAACTGATGAGCAAGACTGCCACCTGTGAGTAGGATTCACCAGTGTAGGAGGACTTCCTGATTGCGCACAAGATCTTCCTCAGATTCAACTGGTTCAAACCATTTCTAGATAACCAGGCAAAACTCCTCCCCAGGCATCTCCACTGCACCTGCAACAAGACCACCATCTAACAGGGAACAAATCCAAGTGATTTTATCCATCATATGCTGTGCAAATTCCTACACACTTCCCTGTAGGATGTTCTCCATTCCTCTTTTATCCAGGAAGACATGACCCACCCAAAACAGATGAGAGATCAAAGTCTGTAGTACGTAAGGGTGAAATAGTATTGGGGTTTCACTGCCCTTATAGTCACAAGATAGGCCTTAATAGTGGCTCTTAGGGTTCTCTTGAGTTTGTTCTTTGTTGAGTGTCAGCAGTGTTCTAGACACCTCTGTTTTCAATTTGCTCAATTTCTCCATAAATCATAGAGAGTGGCTGGATCCATGAGAGGGGAGAGGGTACACAGATGTGATTTGATCCAAGCCCTCAGCTACCCACTAATTCCAACCAGTAACCAAGGCCTCAAATAGACTATGCAGCAGATCACAGGGACAACCCCCCCCCCCCCCAGGTTCCTTTGAAACCCCCCCCCCCCATTCCATCAGTCACCTGAGGCAGACAAATTCACTTCTCTGACAGGAACAACTAACTTGGCAGGTAACTGCTGTACCAAGTTGGGTTCTGGGTGACCTGAATAGACCCATGGTTTTCATGAAAGCTATGAACTCCCGTGCCTATGAAAAGCGGATTAAAGCCTCCCAGAACTATAAACATGGAGAACTCCAGTGTCAACTCAGAAATGAGGTCAAGATTACTCAGGAAATTTGTTATACAGTAGGGAGCCACAACAACAACAGCCATAATCGTAACTGATCCCTAGAGCTCAGTTTAATTAACAGGGTCTCACAATCAGCATCCTTGAAAGCCGTAAGGGATTCCCTGATGACAATAGCCATATCTCTACTACTGCCCTAGAATCCTAGCTGATGCCACATTCAAGACCAACCCTGGAATATGCAAATTTGTCAAATACTCTAATCAATTAGAGTAACAGTTTGATCTTTAAAAGCCCAATTATTTAAAATAAAGATTGTATCTAATTAATTAGGCAGTATGTTTAATGTTTTAAAGTAATTAAAAATACAGCATACAGATGGCAATCGCTACCTTTAATAAGTGAATCATTTATTTTATCTCAAATAAATGTGATATTCACAAGTCTATGCAGTGGCTAAAAAAAACAATTGTCTTGCTTCAAAACTCATTGTTGCACCCTGCTTTTCCTCAGTCTACTGCCTTGCTAAGGTCTGAGATTCCCAACCAAGAGGCTCTTTAACAGTGTTTCAAGTAATTCTGAAAGCTCTTGTCCCTGAACACATATGAAAGTGTCGGTGCCTGTATTCATGTTTAATTGTTTAAAATTCATATGGTTGAGAAATATTTTTTTCTAATAGGTTGGTAGCTGTAATAGGCAATTGTGTGAAGGCTGCAACTGATTCTGATGAGTTCTGTTAGCTAGGTGAATTCCCTATTTCAGCCCTATATCTTCCAAGGTAGAAGGTGCACACTTCTAATATTACCTGGTTAATCTGTGCCCTTTATCAGTTTTACATCTACATAGGCATGGGATCCTACTTTACTGTGTAGCGCAGTGGTTAATGTACAGTACTGCAGGCTACTTCTGTTGATTGCCAGCTGCCTGCAGTTTAGCACTTCAAATCTCACCAGGCTCAAGGTTGACTCATCCTTCCATCCTTCCAAGATGGGTAAAATGAGGACCCAGACTGTTGAGTGTAATATGCGGACTCTGTAAACCACTTAGAGAAGGCTGTAAAGCACTGTGAAAGCAATAGATCAGTTTAAGTGCTATTGCTATTGCTACTTTGCCCTGTTCAACCTCACAGTGATGCTATTCTCAGGTTTTACTGAGATTGCAAACACATGACTGGTCACTTTGCAGAGCATACAAAACATTTTTTTACTTCTGAGTTTGCTTACCAGAGTTAAACAGCCTCCTCCCCCAACAAATGTCACACCTGCATCTCAGACCACATTCTTTCTATGCACACAGGCTCAGCTTCTTTCCCCAGCAGAATTTTTTTCCTGCTATTTGATGCACAGGCTAGAGTTCAGAGGTTTTGAGGTTTCTTCTAATTCCAGAGAATTGACTGATCTTTGTGTACACACTAAACATGAAAGAGGCACTGAGTCAGAGGGGGCTTCCTGGTGGTGCAATGGCCTAATTTGAGCTGCTTGATCCTATAAAAGTAACATTAGCAAAAGGAGAGAATGTAAAACATTGGTGTACACTCAATAACACCTTGCCTTTACCCCATACAAATATCATTGTAATTGTTAATGGGTCTTCATTGATTAGATGAACAAGAAATTTATACCATGGTATTCTTGAATTACCACACTAAAACAGCCATATATGAGACAGTACCCAAAGTAAAACCAAACTAATAATATTGTAAATTGTACTGCAGTGGGTATTTGACATATAAATGCTATTAAAGGTAAGTGTGATGCATTAGAGAGATGACTTTGGACTGACATAGGCAATCTTTGGCTTTATTTTTTCATCCCTACTTAACCAGCATTTCATGTAGATGTATTAACTACTACCCAAAGTTGCACAAAACAGAGACAAGCTGCCAGCAGCTCCAACAGGCTTAGAAGTCTAACAACACAGAATCTTATCTGGTGCTGCTAGATGAAAAACTACTTATGTTACTCTGTGGTTGGACTTTCAAGTTTGTGTATACATACATCTCCCTGCCTGCATGACACTCTTTCTTCCATGGAAGTTGACTGTATGGTATGTAGTTAAACTTCAATTAAATGAACCATTTGTGGAGAATTGGTTTGTATTATGTATGAATCTCCAAGGCAACCAAATTTACATTATTTGTATAATTTTGTAATTGATATTTGACATCATTTGAATCAGTTTTCCAGATGATGCAGAGTGATACAAATGACACAGTAGTCATTGATATAGCACAGAAGTCTCCAAACTTGGCAATTTTAAGACTTGTGGACTTCAACTCCCAGAATTTTCCAGCCAGCTGGCTGGAGAATTCTGGGAGTTGAATCCACAAGTCTTAAAATTGCCAAGTTTGGGGATCCCTGATATAATATAAATTGGTTTAATAAATAAATAAATTGGGCAAGATATGTAATTTAATTTAAATCTCATTTAATATATCAGTTTCCTGTGTTGTTTTGAACACAATAAACTTTGCCCATTGTTTGGAAATAAAGTCTAAAGTGAATTTTCGTCAGTTGTAACCAAAGTCTACATAATGGTGATCCAAAGAATTAGTGTACATGGCCTCCAAAAAATGTTTTTAAAAGGCATGAGGTTCTTAGGTGGTGGAAAACAATTATTCATGTCCTACTTCATTTTTTCATAGTAAGGAAGGGATAAAGAACAAGAAGCTTCATTTTTGTTGGAAGAATTCAATCATGGTAGTCAGAGGATTGAAACATGGGCAAAATCCATCTAATATAACCCAGGTTATGAACACTGGAAAATAACATAGTGTAGACTGTCCACTCAACTTCTATAGACCTGAACACTACTTTATATCAACAACTCTCTGCCTGACTGAAGAGTTCAGTATGAAAGTAAGATAGCATTTCAGTCTTTTCCCTATGAAGCTGTTTCTGTACATGTTAGGAGTGTTTTCAAGGAAAAAGATCGCATTTGGTAGACTTTTTACAATGGCATGAAACAGATTACAATCCATTCCACTATTATATCTTCCACTGAGGGTTCATAATGATTTTTGTCTTTAGATACAGATAATCAGAGTTGGAAGGAACCTTGTAGGTCATCTAGTCCAACCCCTCACCCAAGCGGGAGACCCTACACCATTTCCGACAAATGGCAGTCCAATCTCTTCTTGAAAGTCTCAACTGATGGCGCTCCCACAACTTCTGAGGGCAAGCTGCTCCATTGGTTGATTATTCTCATCATCAGAAAGTTTCTTCTTGTTTCCAGGTTAAATCTCTCCTTGTTCAGTTTCCATCCATTATTCCTTCTCTGGCCTACTGGAGCTTTAGAAAATAGCTAGACCCCCTCCTCTCTATGGCAGCCCCTCAAATATTGGAAGACTGCTATCATGTCTCCCCTGGTCCTTCTCTTCACTATACTAGCCATGCCCAGTTCCTGTAACAGTTCTTCATATGTTTTAGTCTCCAGTCCCCTAATCATCCTGGTTGCTCTTCTCTGTACTTTTTCTAGAGTCTCAACATCTTTTTTATCATGTGGTGACCAAAACTGGATGCAGTACTGTAGGTGTGGTCTTACTAAGGCTCTATATTATATAAAAAATTGTTTTTTTAAGCTTTCGCGGGTACTTACATGTGTCCTGTTCAGCTTCCCTTGGGTATTATCCCACATCATTGTAGTGCTGTTAAAGTTGTAGCAACGTTTCAGCAGAATCTCATCTGCCATCATCAGGCTTCTGTATGGATGTGGGTCTCACAGCTTCTGGTTTCAAATTCGAGGCTGGTCTATTCTGATTGGCTAAGAGTCTAGGTCTGTGTTCATTGGACTTGGAGTTTGATTTATTGGTGTTTCTGGTTTCTTCTGTCTGTTTTGTGGCTTTGATTGGCTGGCAACACTCTGTTCCTGTGTTGGAGGCTTTCAGTGCAGCTTGGCTTCGTGTGAAAGGACGGCTGCTATCCATTAGGAAGCTAGGTTTCACCTGGGTGCCTGATGGGGGGGGGGTGTTTGAGTTGGAGGCATCAGAGGGAGTCTGTTTGTTCTCAGGTGTTTGTCTGTTTTGTGGTGTGGAGATCTTTCTATTTGAGAGTGCAGGCTTCCAAATGATTGACAGTCTGCTGGAATCATCTCTTCTATTCATGCTTTCAGGTCTTTTTTCAATCTCTATGGCTTCTCTGATGATTCTGTGGCTGGGGTTTTCTATAGTGGCTAGGGTTTTAGTGCCATTGAAGTTGATGTTGTGACCTGTGGTTTTCATGTGTTGGACTAGTGAGGAGGTGTGTTCCAGCTTTTTTACTGCATTTTTGTGTTCATCTAGGCGGGTACTTATTCTTCTATTGGTCTTGCCCTACATAAGAGGTATTACAGATAAAATCAGTAAGATACTACACAGGCATCACATCAAGACTGCCTTCAAAACAGACAAAAAAATAGCAGCCATCCTTAGAAACCCCAAAGACAAAATTGACCTGGAAAACCAAGGCATGTACGAAGTTCCCTGTACATCATGCCCGGCCACATACATTGGACAGACCAATAGAACTAACTCTATACAGAAGCCTGAGGATGGCAGATGAGATTCTGCTGAAACATTGCTACAACTTTAACAGAACTACAATGACGTGGGATAATACCCGAAGGAAGCTAAACAGCACACATGTAAGTACCCACGAAAGCCTAAGAAAACATATATGTATGTATGTATGTATGTATGTATGTACGTACTTCCCTTGATCTTGACTGTATCCCTCTATTAATGCAACTTAGGATTGCATTAGCTTTTTTGGCGGCTGCTGCACACTGCTGGCTCACATTTAGCTGGTTGTCCACTAAGACTCCAGGATCCTTCTCACAGTTATTGCTATTGAGCCTGGTTTCACCCAGTTTATATGTGTACTTTTGAATATGTGTACTTCTGAATGAGATATTTCAATTCCTTTACATAGAAATCCTATGTGTGATATTAGTAGAATGCCATAATATAGCTCAAACATCTTTCTCTGTTTCTGAAATTGCTTTTGCTATTAATAACAATGTGTATCAAGAGGATGAAACTGTATAGAATAGTAAGAAATAGTGTATCAGAACAAATCATCTCTGGCCATAAAGTGTTTGCTTCTGCATGGAAGAGGTGGTTTGCCTCTTGATTTCATGGGTCTGCTTTTAGTTCACCCTGACAAATGCTGCTTTGAAAGAAGAGCTTCCACCTGTCTTCAGAAACGGTGTTTGTCTCTGAGCACCTTCAAAATATACTTTTCTGCCTCTTTAAATCATGACAGGAAATGCAAAGTTTGAGTGCATTTGAAGGTGAGACTGGCCCAAATGAACTTCACCTTGTTTGTTTAAATCACTGTGGCTGCTGCAGTTTTCTCAGCTGTTTCTCCTGACCTTGGCCCATCTCCGTAATAGAACAGGGTATGGTTTGTTCTGCATGCCTTCTTAGATCCTTGGGCGATGGCTTTCCAACCCTATTATGCAAGAGGCAAGCAGGGAGTGTGGTTAGAGGAATATCTGAAAGCAGAAGTAGATCACTGGCTATTTGTCGGTATACTTTTTCTTTTGGTTTAATAGTTGAGAGAATTTCAAGGTATGGTTTCTATAACAAGCACTGAGACTTATATTGTGGTGTATTTTCTGGATTGTTACATGGTTTCTGCTGTCTTTCTGGTGCAAGGTCAAATAAGGCGAAGGAGTTTGCTTTATTCCTAGTCTCTCATACCTGAGTATATTTTATTTTTTTACCACATCTAGCTTTTTTTTTCTGCCTAGGTAAACAACAATGGAATCATCTCCTTCTTGAAAGAGGTATCTCAGTTCACCCCCGTGGCTTTCCCCATTTCCAATGACCGACGTGTTGTTGCTGCATTCTGGGCTGATGTTGATAACCGGCGTTCAGGACAAGTGTATTACCGGGAGACCACAGACCAAGTCATTTTGAAGAAAGCCACTAAGGACATTGCACAGTATTTCCCAGAATTCCCAGAGTTCTCAGCCCAGTGGGTATTCATAGCAACTTGGAACAAGGTTACCTTCTTTGGAGGAAACTTGTTTTCTCCAGTAAGTATCAGGACCAGAATGTTGATTGATAGGTAATAAAAATAGCTTCCTCCCTGCCCCATTGTGATTAAGCTTGGGTAGAACAGAAATTGTAGTAAACTGTTGGCTTATCAGCAGAGTAATACTCATTTCAGATCCAAAGGTGCTTGTCCAAAAGGTAACTGGGTTTTCTTGGCTTTTTTCCTTGAAAACATTTTGCTTTTCATCCCAGAAGATGCTTCTGGGACAAGAAGCGAAACATTATCAAGGAAAAACTAAGGAAGTCCAGTTGTTTTTTGCAAAAGCACTTTTTGGGACAATCATAACCTGGATGATTGAGAATCATCTTCCTTCATTTCAGACATCTGCATTCTATCTTTCCTATAGTATGAGAGATCAGAGAATAAAATATAATACTCATTGCAGTGTTAAAAGAAAGAAAGAAAAAATACAAATTAAAACTATTTTAAAAGATAGGAATTAGGACACACAATATAGCAAGACAATAAAAAATCCATTAAGTTCAAAGGATGGTTGGCTCAGCCTTCCATCCTTCGGAGGTCCGTAAAATGAGGACCCAGATTGTTGTGGGCAATATGCTGACTCTGTAAAACCTCTTAGAGAGTGCTGGTAAAGCACTGTGAATTGGTATTTAAGTGCTATTGCTATTCTTGCCATGAATCAGTGCTCCTCAGAGCACTCTGCCTCTCTTGCAGCCAGTGTCTTCAGGGCTCAGAAAGACTCAATAACTATTGTTTGAGACCTTCTTGAGAAGGTTTTACTTTAGTATTAACCAGTGCTGCAACTTTCTGGATGTTGCCTACTGCCTTAATACTCTATGTGTTTTTTTTTCTTTGCAGGAAAATACTTTCCAGATAGCCCTCATCACTGATGGCCTGCTTTCCTTCACTATCTTCAACTATGAATCAATAACCTGGACCACTGGCATGCATGCCAGCAGTGGAGGAAATTTAGCAGGCCTGGGAGGGATAGCAGCCCAGGTAGATTACCTGATCACGTTCAAGCAAATCTCCTTTCTAATACACAGCAAACATTCTTGGAGAAGGTTGAGGATGATGTTTATTGTCTTGATATTGTCATCATGACCAAGATAATCCTTAGCCTCAATTTAAATGATAATCTTATTTTTCCCTTCCCTTCAGAGCTAAGACTACATAGGACCTTTAGTGAAGGAAACTGTAGCTCTTTATTTTGACCAGTGCTTCTGGGTTCCTTCCTTTCATTAGCCACCAACTTTTTAAAAAGAGTCATCCAGCAATGACTGCAGCAACTTACAACTTTCTCTTGGCATTTATATTTCATTCTATATGGTTTTTTTTCTTTCTTCTTTTAGTCGGTGGCTGTTCGGATGTGTGGATTTACCATTAATTGATCTATGCTTGGCCAGCTGCTGGCAGTCATCTGAGTTATCTCCAGTAAGCAGGAAGTTTCAGGTGTATAGGAAATTAATCTATTTTGAGCCCCAGAAATCCAGGAGTGTAGACTTTTATGACTGTAAACAGAGCATTAACCACATGCTTTGGGTACTGTACAGTGCTTTAGGAACACCCTGCCCTGGCTCAGCCAAAGGGGGGAGAGAGAGGAAGTTGAGGTTTTTCACCAGGCACTGGCCTCTGACCAAATTTGTGAGAATTTGCTGCTGTAATTCACAACACGATAGAGTGGCTCGGCAGAAGCACCTCGCAGCTCAGCATGGCAGGGGCTTCTGCTTGGCTTGAGCTAACAGATCTGTGCTCATTTTATGGAAAGCAGCAAGAGAGTCCAAGATTCTCTTGGATTCACCCTGTATAGATGAATGGGGATGAAAATAAGCTCAGTGTTTTGTGCACTTTCCAGACAGTGAGTCATGGATGAGTGGGGATTGCTGGGGCCTTTTGGTGCCAAAAGCCATTTGGGAAAAGAGTTGCACAAGTAGAGCATCTGAACTCCCTCTTCCCCTCCCACCTCCCTTTTTCCTTTTAATGATGACAGTTATCATGTGTTGTAGCCAAAGTCTTTGATCACACATGACATTCAAAACAGTAGGAGATGGCTTCTAGACTATATACGCTGCTTATTTTCTACTGGTCTGTCCTGAAGCAGCTGGAACAGGGGTCCAAATAAATGGTCCTGAAGAAGAAATGCTTTGCCTCAGCATAAACTTACAAGTAAACCTCCAGATGTTGGTGGCCCATAACAACGTTTGCTAATTGTGAACCAGTTTTAATCATTTATGAACTGACAACTGTATGATTGCCTAGTCAAGAGTTCTTATCCCAGAAGTCCTGACCCCTGGCTTATAAGAAAACAGCTACATTCTTGCTACATTTATTACACACATATCCCCTTTTTCCCCTGTGGAATCAACTTGATATATGCTGGGTTTCCATGGGGTTCCCATTTAGGCGTTGACAAGACCAAGAACCTCTAAGTTCAGGCAACGTGTTTCATCAGAATTAAATTCCCTGGGAAATTGAATGTTATGAAGTCCAGAAAGTGAAGATAAACTAGGAACAAGTGAAACTGCCATATGTCAAGTGAGCTCATTGGTCCCTTTTGCTGAGTTCTGTTAACACTAGCAATAGCATTTCAAGATTCTAGACCAAAGCCCTTCCCAGCCCAATCTGTGGAGTCAAAGGATGTTCCATATGTACAAAACATGTGACTTTTCACTGAACTACAAGATTTCTCCTTGTAAGGAATTTGTCAAAGGAAAACTTCTAGAAGAACAAACTATTATTTCCACTGAGGGATCAGAGGAGTTGTGTTGTGAGGGTTGTTAATGCCTCCTATGCAAAATAGTGGCTATTTAGATGGAAAGCAGAAACACAAAGCAATATTCAGGGAAATTGGATGCGTCCCTTCCTTATGTTCTTGCAGTCCATTCCTCTGCAGGGCACTGGGCATGGTGGAAGAGAGAAGTCCCTTGCATTTCCCCGCAGCTGCCCTGCTTTCCCCAGCAAGAGGTTTCAGTCTCTGCCCTTGTCTTCTAGGCAGGTTTCAATGCTGGTGATGGAAAACGGTATTTTAACATCCCCGGATCCCGCACTGATGACATTGTCGACGTGGAGATGACGACAAATGTGGGTATCCCCGGGCGCTGGGTATTCAGAATCGATGATGCCCAGGTGCAAGTGGGGGGCTGCAACAACACAAGTAAGAGGACAGCAGTTAGGTTTATTTAATGAAACCAATTCTTCCAGCCCTTCTCTTTGTCCCTGTGAAAGTTCTATGAAGGGCGGCAGCCATGCAATAGGAACAGTTATGAGTGGCACATAAACTTCTGAATACTGAGTTGTTATGTTAATGCAGTATAATAAATATGGTTAGCAAGATAAGGGGTGTACTGATGCTGAAACTGTGCAAGGTATAAATTTGGGGGATGTGGCTGTGCTACTCAGACTGAATCCCTTGGTGGCTGTAGATCTCTTCTGACTGATTAAGAGCTACTTAATTATTTCTTGATAATGAAACAAGTAAAAATAAGAGATAAACAGAATACCTCTGAAAAAAGTAGGTCTTTATATGAAAGGATGTTGATCCTGAAATAGAGATGATTTAATCTTCCCCCTTAAAAGTGAGTGAACAAATTCATCGATTATCTTTACTGTATTCTCAAGTAAATCCTAGATTCCCTCATTTTAACACTGAATTATTTGGAAGATGAGGGAAAGCTAGTTTCTTCTTAGTTAATACTCTGCTTGTTACAGTTCATATTATAGCATTCATCTCAACCATGAGCTGAAAATGGCATCTATGGTGCTTTCCTCTTCTGTTGGGCTGATAGAAATTGGCCCCCAATTATCTACTTAGATTCATGATGGAACTCAAGTCTTCTCATTAGTTCTTATATGTCAAAGGGGTTGGTTTAGAAAAAAGATCAAAGAGTCTTAAACTGTAAATTAAGCATAAATCCAAGCATAATTGCATGCATAAATCCATAATGTTTTCTAAATTAATTCAATCATGTCTGATAGGAATTGATCCCAGATATATACCAGTTTTCTCCAATCTGATGTCCCAAATCTGATAAGATTGCAGTTCCCAGTTGTAAGCTTAATAGCTGGAATTCTGGAAGTTGCAATCCCAGTGTAATATCCAAATGGATACATTAGATTCTATCTCAGGTTTAGTTGCAAAATGTTTAATGCTTGGGGCTCTGAGGTCACTAGTAGATATGTTTGCAAATCCATATGGGAAGTGATATCCATATCCCCCAGAGATTGGCTAAAACCATTACTAAAAGCTATCCATCGTGCCAGACATTATACTCCTGTAATGCTGAGGATTTGTTCAAAAACTGAAACTTCCCACAATCTGTGACCCATCAGTTTTGCAGGGTCTGCATGGTTTCCAGATAAAAACATGTATTCAGATTTTCCCAATCTTTGGCTTCTTAGAGTTAAATGACTTCTCTTCTAACTCTTTATTCTTAATTTAAATTTATCTCTTCATCTTTGAGATATGCATCTCTGCATATCTGTCCAAGCTATTGTTCCTTCTTTCTTCTCCCGCTCCCTGATTTCCAATTTAACAATTTTAGAGATTTAGTAGCTGTTTTCTCTGCCTGTTTTATTTCCTTGAACACATAATTCTGTTAAAATATTAATAATGTTGGCAAATTCTTCAATAATGGGAAATTTGTTGGTATTGATGTAATTCTTAACTCTTGGGATTGTCATAAAAGTATTACAATATAACAAAAGGCTAAGAGATGCCATGAAGATTATAGAATCAATCAAAAATATTTTTTTTTAAATTGATTTAATAGAATTACTAAAAGTTCACTTAATAAAAGGCTGAATATTGGTCTATTGAGGATATTAATGTTATTAGATTTTCAAAAAGATTGTAAAATTCCTACATAGATCAATAAAAGTATTGGCAATAGACAACTAAAGCAAAGAAAACCAACTTTCTTGATTTAAACTTATTTTTAAGTAATATGTTTATTTATTGTACATTTCAATCCAATTTATATGTGGATGATGAGTACATTGCATTGTGTGATTTTGAAACAAATGTGAACTTCTGCACATTGATGATCTAAGTTTGTTATAGAAAATCATCTAAAAGAACTAAGGAAGTTGGATTAGTCTAATACCTCAGCTGCCATGTAGAATCATAGAATATCAGGGTTAAGAAGGTATCTTGGAGGTCATCTAGTCCAACCCCCTGCTCCAACAGGAAACCTTATATCACCTGGATTATTTTGGTGCCTCTAACAGAGTTGATACCCCTGCCTTATATGAAAGCCATGAATTATCCAGGGATCCTACTCACAACTGACTAATCTGCCTCAGGGTGACAAGAATGTAGGTCATATTGGTGAAATGGCACAGGTACAACCTCTCCCACCAAAAAAAATCCTGTTTAGCATCATCTAACATCTCTCTGGGCATGCTTCCAGCTGTTGAATAATGGGTTTATTTCTTCATGCAGCTTCAGTGTGTTTGACACTTCGTCCTTGCTTGAATGGAGGAAAATGTATTGAAGACTGTATCACAGGGAACCCTTCATACACTTGTTCTTGTCTGGCTGGTTTCACTGGAAAACAATGCCAAATTGGTGAGTCCTGCTTGTCTGCTGTGTACAATTGTATGGAGCAACTATACTATTTCAGGCACAAATTAGACTTTATACAGCAACTTGTTTTATTTTAGATAATCTAAATCTATAGATCTTAAAGATTATTTTTCTCTCCCTGGGGGAAGAGGAATTGAGTATCTGAGTAAATCCTAATCCATAGCACCTTTCATTTTCTCTTCCAGATGTGGATGAGTGTGCTTCCAATCCATGTCATAATAAAGCATCTTGTATCAGTGGCATCAACAGCTTCAGCTGTTGGTGTCCACCAGGATTTAAAGGAGCTACATGTGAAATTGGTGAGAAATATTGTGTAAGAGCAAAGACACAAGCCAATAACAAATCTAAGGAGAAAATGTGATTATGATTTTACTATTAACAGTATTTAGCATTTAATTTTTTGTATTGTGCTTTAATTTTTTTAGCTGCCCTGAGGTTTTGCTTGAAAGCAGATTAGTTAGACACATAACCAAGACAAACTCATAGCACAACTTGTTTGTGGCAGTTACTTTAATTTTAGGAAAGAATGTGCTTTACTGACAGGGTATCTCGAGAAGCATTGGATTACACTTCTCAGAATGCCCAGCTAGAATGATCAAAGAGATGAAGCATGATGTGCTGCAGATAAGACAGATGGGTATGGCTATCATGAAACTTCCCATATTTTCCTTCCATATAATTTTCTTTACAACCTACTTCTCTTCCATTAAACAAGAAACAATCCTAACTACAATAGCTGGACTGTGTGCATATTCAGAAGCTGAGAGATTCTATACCCTGTATGATTTTGTCAGAGAAAAAAATAACATCATAATTTAATTTTTCTTTTGTTGTTGTTGTTATTGTTGAAATATAATAGAGGAGTCTCCATGTAAAACCAAAGACTGCCAGAATGGTGGGGAATGCCAAATAACAAACACAACTGCTGTCTGCCTTTGTCAGCCAGGTTATACTGGAGAAGATTGTGAAATAGGTGAGCCAAAAATAAGCATGTGTATTTAATGAAATCACCATTTAATCTCTTGCTAATCTGATAGCAATTTCATTGTTTGCTTCTGTTCTATGTTAATAAGTATTTCTGTTTATTTTATCAGTTAATTCCCTATTTATGAATAACAGATCTCATAGTGCTTGAGCACTATAAGTTTTATACAAAATGAACACTATAACTTCATTTTAGACTTAATATTTTTGTTCTCTTTCTTTTCTCTGCAGAAATAAACGAATGTGAGTCGAGCCCATGTCTGAATGGTGGGCAATGTATGGATCTTGTCAACAACTATACTTGTTCCTGTGCAACACCTTTTACTGGACAGCATTGCGAAATAGGTGCCTGATTTTATACCTGCATGATGGCATCCTTACTACAAAGCCCGTCTTTATTGTTCTTTCTCTTTCTTTGCTACTTTCAGGCCCTTGGCTTAGAGCCATAATGTATGTGTTATCTTCAATTATTCAGCTTCATTGATCTATACTGAGGCTCCTTCCTCTTCATTCTAGATCCTTCAATCTGTGAGGGCAGGAACTGTAGGAATCGGCAGATGTGCAACTATATTCGCCCAGGGCGCTATGTCTGCACATGCTCACCAGGCTACTATGGGAACAATTGCCAATATGGTGAGTATATTTGTCTGTTTCCTCTAAAGGGAAAAATGTAGTTCAACACTGCCCCTGTACACCCTGATCAAGTGGAATGGCCTTCACTATTTTTTTTAATCCAGAGACTGGTAATGTTTGACATTCATATTGTTCAGCTTCTTCTTTAGTTTACTTTTGGGAAATGGCAATTCTGCCAATCCGCGGTGTCGCAGTGGTTAAAATGCATTACTGCAGGCTACTTCTGTTGATCACTGGCTACCAGCAGTTTGGCAGTTTGGGTGTCTTTGGCTCAAGATGGACTCAGCCTTCCATCCTTCCAAGGTTGGTAGGATGGAGACCCAGATGGTTGGGGGCAAGAGGCTGATTTTGCAAACCGCTTAGAGAGAGCTGTAAAGCACTGTGAAATGATATATCAGTCTAAGTGCTATTGCTATTGCTATCCAGCTACTCCTTATTCATTAAACCGTTACACCTCAACGATAGGGAGC
Source organism: Laticauda colubrina (assembly GCA_015471245.1). Taxonomy (NCBI): domain Eukaryota; kingdom Metazoa; phylum Chordata; class Lepidosauria; order Squamata; family Elapidae; genus Laticauda; species Laticauda colubrina. Next base: position 3,275,495 of record BLBF01000053.1, read on the forward strand.
TTGTTTTGACCAGAGGGGCAAGCTGACTCGGATTAAGTGATTATCAGCATGAGTAATCACGCTCCAGACCTACTTGCTTGGATCCATGCTTAGAATGAACTAGGCACTTTACTGAAACCTTGATAAAACAATTCATTGCCCTAACCCCAAGCCCCTAGTTTTTAATAAAGCTTTGAAGTAGTCTTACCAGTACGAAGTATTTTAAGAGCTCAATGCCATTTTACTGTATGTGTCTTATGAAGGAGTCTCCCTATGTATGCTTATTGCATTTTAAGCCCATGTCACACTGGCCAACGGATGCAAAAAGGACACAGTGGACGAGCAAAATGTTCCATCCATTGTTATCCACTCTCAAAAGGGGCAAAAATTTGCATAACCGGAGCGGATAACACAGACGCGGGGAGGACGCAGGGCGGATGCAAAGCGGATGCAGAACGGAAGCCCAGCGGATGGAAGCGGATGAGAGCGGATGGCACATCCGCTAGTCTTCCGGGGGGACTCAGCAAAGCGGGCGCGGAACAGATACAGCGGATGCACAGCGAACGCCGAACGGATGAAGCGGATGCACAGCGGAAGCCTAAAGGATGCCTGGCGTTAATTGCGCATGCGGGGAGGATGCATTGCGTCAGCCCCGCAGATATAACGGAAGCAGCTCGGAAGCAGGTCGCCATTCAGAGGAAAGACTTGCTGCCGGACACATCGACTGCCTTGCCTGCCCTGCCTGCATGTCTGCCTGCATGTCTGCCTGCCAGCCTTGCTGCCAGCCTTGCTGTCTGCCTGCATGTCTGCCTGCCAGCCTTGCTGCCAGCCTTGCTGTCTGCCTGCCTGCCAGCCTTGGTGCCTGCCTGCCTGCCAGCCTTGCTGCCAGCCTTGGTTCCTGCCAGCCTCCCTGCCAGCCAGCAACCCCACAACCATGCGGAAGCACAGCAAGCCTCAGCCATCTGCTGCCAGCCCTTGCAAAAGGGACAGGGCTACCATCCCGCCCCCTGGCCCTCACTCTGGTTCTGCTGTGGCTTCTGCAGCACGGGCTCGCTCTTCTGGGGCTGGTGCTTCTGCTGCTTCTGCTTCTGGAGGAGCTGATGACAAGCACTCCAGCACCAGCCACCCCCACAGCACCTGGACCCTTCACCCCTGGGACTGAGCGACCAAGAGGAGTGCCAGAGACTCATGTTTGTCTTATAGCTTGTTGTTAATAAAGTCTATTTATGATTCACACACTTGCTTCATTTCTTTTTTTTAATAAAGTCTTGCTGGAAACTTTTAGAAATGGTTTAAGCCTTTGCATGCTTGTGGGATGGGTTAAGATAGCTGTGGGATGGGCAAGGATACCTGTGGGATGGGCAAGGATACCTGTGGGATGGGCAGGGATACCTTTGGAATGGGTAATAGCTGTGGGATAGATAAACCTCCAGTGCAAGCATAGTGGGACTGTATGGTCCACCCTCCCAAGTGCCACACCTACGGCCCTTTATTATCAATTATAATGTAATAATTATCCACACATGTCAACATAAACACAACTCTTTATTAAAAGCCCTGTTCATTGTAGGCCAACCCAACATACATGGCCCAATCTCATCCGTGTGATGAGACAGGCTGAAGGAAGCATCCATTAAGCATTTACCATCCTGTCTTGCCACTCCACTGCTCCAGCTGGGGAGTTGCACCAGTGTTTCAGGAGGTTGCGCTGCTTCTTCGCCTCACGTGAGGCTCTGTTGGGGCCTTGCACATCCTGAGTGTCGATCAGGTTTTGCCCTTGCCTCCATTCCCCAGCCTCCATGTCCCCATTGCTTGTTGACGGTCCACAAGCCTGTTCTGCAAGACTGGGTAGCGAGTGCGCATGAGATTGTGTAGGATGCAGCAAGCTTCCACGATCCTCCTCATGGTCTCTGGGCTATGCTGCATGTTGGTGAGAAGTACCTGGAACCTGTTGGCCAGGATGCCAAAGGCGTTCTCCACCACCCGTCTTGCCCTGAACAGCCTGTAGTTGAAGATCCTCTCTTCACGGGTGAGGTATTTGGAGGTGTAGGGCTTCATGAGGTAGGTTGTGAGGGAGAAGGCATCATCCCCCACGATGAAGTAGGGCACATCTTGTGTGTCATTGGGCAGCGGGTCTGGATCTGGGAAGCCCACCATGAGGTTGCGTTCCAGTCCCTCCTTGAGGTGACTGGCGTTGTATACCTGGGCATCTGAAGATGAGCCGTTGCCTGAAGCATCGATGTACATGAACTTGTAGTCAGCATCGACCATGGCGAAGAGGATGATGCTGAAGAAGCCCTTGTAGTTGTGATAAGTGGACCCCGACTTGGCTGGCGCTTTGCAGGCCATGTGCTTGCCATCTATGGCTCCAACGGTGTGGGGGAAGTTCCACTTATGATACCACTGCTCTGCAACTTTCTTCCAGCCTTCTTCAGTGGAGGGGCACTGGAGGAGCTCCTCCACGTACTCTTCAATGATGGCCTGCACCACTTCTCTGACCACAAAGCTAATGGTGCTGGGTGGCACCCTCCAGCTGTACTGCATGCTCCTGTAGGTGGTCCCTGAGGCCAGGTGGCGCAGAGTGAGTGCCACCTTGAGCCCAGGTTCCAGGCTGGGCAGGAAGTTGGTGTTTGTCTTGTTCAACCTGGGTGTCAGGCGCTGCACAACTTCGTCAAACATGGCTGGAGGCATCCTCATGAAGTTCTGGAACGCCCGAGTGTCTTTGCTCCTGAGCTCCACCATCAGCTTGTTGTACAGTCCGTCCTCTGCTCTTCTGGCGAACCATCTTTGGACCCAGACTTTTTTTGGGTGCCTCCTTTTCTTCC
>BLBF01000053.1:3293298-3304286 GCA_015471245.1 Laticauda colubrina
TGTATAATATCATGGATATAATCACTTAACCATCATATCAAAAAAAGGTCTTAACATTGGGTGCTATCATGTGATGCCTCAATGGTCATGCTGCTTAATTATGAACTTTCTGGTCACAATTGTGGTTATATGTCAAGGACTTATCTGTATTCTGTTGATCAGCTTTGTGAAAAGAAATATTGGTATCAAAGTAGATTAATTTCAGATATTTTTAGCCTTCTGTCCAAATTATTTGTGGTAGGCCCTGTTAAGAAGGTAGAATCAGCTTCTTGGGCAGAACTTTCCATCCATTATCTTATCCTTAATAAAGCATTGCCCACAAGTGACCAGACTTTTTACACTATGTAGATCCTCCTAATATCTATGCAGTGGTAAAAAGTATTGATGTGTAAAACTGGAAATACAGAAACTGCCTCTTAACTTGAGAGCCTACATTTTGGGGATGCTAGATTATCTAAAGTCATCTGTGTTTACCTCTCATGTGTCCTCCCTATAGAATATCAAGAGAAGGAGGTGGATTTAATTAAATAATTTTTATACAATCCTACTGAATGGTTCCCAGATAAATATATATAGAACAATAAAATAGTACAGTAATAAAAACAAAGAAGAAAATATGGCAGAAACCAGGCAACAACCAAACAAGCCCACATTGCCTTGAAGGGAACCCCAGTCGCTCTTGCCAAAGGCCTAGGTGAAGAGCAATGTCTTCAAGATTGTCCAAAATACCAGCAAGGTGGAAGTTATCTGGATCTCAAGGAGTCAGGTGATGAAGCAGAGCATTTATATTTAGTTATAAAATTTATTTATTTAATTTATATAGCCATCTATCTCACAAAATGCAACCATGTGAGGTGTATAACAGTCCTGATAGATGGCATTGTTTAATCAAAAGAAGATGAAGCACATCGTCCCTGCGAGATAGGATTGGTTGGGTGGATACTATGAGAGATAGGTGCCCCAAAAGTAATCAGGCCAAATGTCATGTAGGGCTTTATAGATAAAGACCAGATTCTGTATTTGATACTGAGTAGATGTTCCAATGTTCTTTTTTGTGCTACAGAAATGAGTACGTTCATGAGTACTTCACTGATGTTTTTTAGGTGGCCCTAGAATGTCTAATGCATGTAGCTCCAATCCATGCCAGAATGATGGCACATGTCTTGAAAGCAGTCAAGGTTATGTTTGTGAATGTGCAGAAGGATACGCAGGCACTGACTGTAGAGATAGTAAGTATTGGAGTCAAACACACTAAACAAAATGTTTGTGCTCTCCTTGAGCTTCATGCCTGTATATATTTATTTCCAAATTAGCAGTGGAACTCTGCGGTCTGGGTGGGTAGTTTGCAGAAAACCAATTTGTTTTTCATTTGTTTTCTTTTTCAAAGTGATTGCATTTGTGCAGGTTCTAGCTCTGGAAAAATTACTACTAATACTGTCTCCAACCACATTAAATTCCCAGTTGTTTTAGATTTATCAGTTGTAATCAGAGGTGGTATTCAACCAGTTCACACCTACTCAGGCAAACCAGTAGTGGTTATTTGGTGTGGGTCACCGAACCAGTGGCAACCCCTGGCTGGCCACGTCCCCAGTCCAGTCGCCCGGTCGCTCACTTGCGATCACTCTCCTAGCTTTCCATTCCCCACGTCCTCTTTCTTCCTGGGGGAAAGGAAGAAAGGTATGGACGCTGTAAGTTTCGCTTTCCCTGTGTGAGTTAAAATGTCTGGAGTGAGAAAGAGTGAGGTCTAATGGGGGGGGGGGGCTGAATCGAGCCTTGGAGCACTTTTGCAATGTAAAAGAAATGCATTTTGGAAGCAGCAGGTCCTTTAAAAACTTCTCCAAGGATTCCCTATGGACGCTGCAAGTATCGCTTTTCCAGTGTGAGTTAAAGTGTCTGGAGTGAGAAGGAGTGCGGTCTGACAGAGGGGGTGGGGGAATACACTCCAGCCTTGGAGAAATTTAAAGGAGCTGCTTCCAAAATGCTTGTCTGTTAAGTGCTCTCTCTCTCTCTCTCTTTCTCTCTCTCTCTGTGTCTGTGTCTGTGTGTGTGTGGGGGGAGAGAGAGAGAGAGGAAGGGACAGAAAGAAAGAAAAAAATAGGAAGAGAGAGAGTTAAACTCTGTGCTATTATTTTAATTGTTCCATTATTCATCATGTGTTAATATTTTACACTGTCCCTACACCTAGAATGACTTTTCTGCCTTTCTTTTGCCCAGGCCTACCACATATTTTTCAGGGTTTACATGCATTCAGTGTCAATAGTCCAGAGAATAAAATACACATGTGTTTAACAAGAGTTGAAAAGGGACCTTAGAGGTCTTCTAGTCCAACTCCCAGCTCAGGCAAGAAAGCTGAGGATGCCAAACTCTGAGTAGAAATCCTGGGAAAGGTGTCCGAATAATATTTAGAAGGGACCTTGGGGTGAACCCTATACCATTTCAGAAAAATGGCTGTCCAGTATTTTCTCAAAAACTTCCAGTGATTGAGCACCCAGAACTTCTGGAGACAGGCAGTTCCACTGGTCAATTGTTCTCACTGTCAGGAAGTTTCTCCTTAGTTTTAGGTTGCTTCTCTCTGTTCAGTTTCCATCCATTGCTTCTTGTTTGCATTCTGCTTCTTTGGAAAATACATTGCCCCCCCCCCTTCTTTGTGGCAACCCCTTAAAAGCCTGTTGCCTATCACACTCTTGGGTAAAGCATGTGAGCCATTTCCTCCTTTCAGTGGTCCATGAAAGTACATCTATAGTATGCAGATAATAAAGTCAAAAAAGGTGAACGACATTTTACAGAACTATTGATAAGTTGAGGCTGGGTGACAAGGAATGGCTGGGAGGGGAGGGGCCGGGTGAGGCACCCCTTGATATGAGTGACATTGAGTTGGCCATGCCCACCCAGTCACATGACCACCAAGCCATGCCCACCCAGTCACATGATCACTAAGCCACACCCATCCAGTCACATGACCACCAAGTCACACCCACCAAATAAGCCATGCCCACAGAACCGGAAGTAAAAAACTTTGAATTCCACCACTGGTAGTAATGATAAGATCCTGTCAGGAACTTGCAAAGGAAAACATTGACAAAGCTAGCAAACTAATAGTAGAATTGATGTCACCATTTGCATGTGGTGGTACTCATGAAATGGGAGATAGTGACACAACTTCAGATGTATGGTGCAGTAGCTACTATTTTAAGTGTGTGTGTCATGGCCATCATATCTCCTTTCTTGAACTCTGCTGTCAAAATTTTCAGAATAAACAGTTTGTAATGTTTTTCTGATGTCAAATTCATTTCAAAAGCAGATTTAGGATTTTAATCATTTCAAATTGGGGATTAAAAGCCAAATGTGAGCACAACATAAAACCAGAGGTAACTTTGATTTTTGTATGTTTAGTATATTGCTATCATTTAGAGCAGTGTTTCTTAGTCTAAGTGACTAAGACTGTGTACTTTAATTCCCATAATTCCTCAGTCAGCATCCTGTTTGGAGAATTCTGGGACTTAAAGTCCACAAGTCTTAAAAGATTGCTCAGATTGAGAAATGTTGATTCAAAAAAAATCCTATCAATTTTTAGTAACCAAGGCTCATACAAGAGACAGGACTGCAGTAAAAGATTATAAGCAGGATTTTAACATTTCACTGATGTTGTATTTGAAAGGAATTTGAGATTTTTTTAAAAACTATACAAAGTCTACTTTAAGCTTTACACTTTCACCACCACTGGTATTTCTGCCTAAAAATGTTAGGAAATTGTATCACTGATTTTCATCAATGGCAATATTAAAATTGGTGGTACAGTTGGAGGGAACTCTGGCTGATATAAAATAAGGGCTTTTGACACTACATAGGGCTACCTGTCCTTATTACACAGAGAATAGAATCAGCTCCCATCATGTGTTGCTAATTCTTATTTTAATGCCTATTATCCAGGCCATTTTTTCTCCAGTTTCTGGAGAACTAGCTTCTTTCATGCTCCCACTCTACCTCCTGTTGACCTCATTTATCTTCATTAAGCTTTTCCCACTCTGTAGCCTACAGCGCTAATTCCTGGCTCATACTGTCTTCTAGGAAGAGAATAGGCAGCATCTGCTGTACCATTAAAAAAAAAAAAAGCAATAAGATTCATTAGAGTTGTTGAACCAAGGATAGATCCCATCACAAGGGAGTATTTAATAGGTAAAGTGTGATTACTCCTGTGGGGAGCACAGCTGGTTTGTAATTTGTCATTGCTTGGATATTAATTAAAGAAAATAACCAATGTTACAAGAAAAGGAAGTAAAAGTTCTTCATGATACATAGCAAGCTCTAATTCTGATATTTCCTCACAGCAGGCTGCATCATCCTGCTTTGGTTACTGGAGGTAGATTAATGAAAGCCTCAGACTTGCTGGCTCAGATGAGTCTAATTTGTCCTCCTCAATATTTTTCCTCCCTCCCTCAAATTTTTGCAGAAGTCTCAGATGACTGTGAGTGTCGGAATGGAGGAAAGTGCCTGGATGGAAATATCACTGTTTGCCATTGCCCACCTGGATATTTTGGGCTTCTCTGTGAATTTGGTAAGAGAAAGTTTTCTGATTTATGAAAACATTTTATTATCTTTAGATTCTTGCTGCAGGTGTGGTAAGGTGACAGGGTATACTGTGGTACCTTAAAGTATAACACATTTACTTCCGTGTAAATTTATGTGGATCAGCTCTGAATCATAAAATGTTACATGATAATCATCTGGTTAGTCTTTAAGATGTTAGTGGATTCTATTTTTTGTGTTATGAAAAATTACCTCTCTAGAAATTCCTAGAGTGGAATACGATGCAATCATATTGCATCAATGGCATGTTATACAAATATACACACATATTCAAGGTGGCAAACATAGCTAATACTTCTGCTTCCCAATTTATCTGCAACAATCACCATGTCAGTTGGGTTGGAAGATTTGTCCCTCAGGATGTCCTGACATTATCTATCTTTGTGATTAATTACATTTTTCTTAAACTTCCTATGATGGCACACAAGGTAGCATGCATGATTTCTCTACTCATTCAAACTCCTATTTTATCTATATATCCATAGTGGATTTCATTATGGATTGCCTAGTTCAAGGTTACCTAATTTTCTTCATTGATGAAGTAGGATCAGTTCCTATAGCTCTTCAATACTTCAAACAAGACTGCTCTGGGCATAAAAGATACTATACTAGTTGCACATTTAAATGCTTATCGTTTGCCTTTGTTAGTGATCTGAGATGATTTCATGTTGATCCCACCTCAACTGTCTTGCCTAAACTTCTGACTGACATTTCCATTTGTGAACATGGGCAAAATAATTGTTTTTACATAACTGCCCAACCAGTGTTTTGATTCCTTCAGAGCCGCTCCCTGGCATATGATCACTGAAAGCACCAAGAACCAAGATAACAGTCCAGATTTGTGTTGGCCATGAGTAATGATCTGAATCTGTATCTATAGCTAATACTATCCAGTTCTTTTGAACTACAGATCATATCAAGCCAGTGACTGATAATGTGACCAAGCTGAAGGGTTAGTCTAGTGAAGACAATTTTATGCCATGCAGCATTGCTTCTTCTCTTGTGTATCCTATATATCCTTGCTTTGTAAGTAGAGAAGATAATTTTCCTTGAGGTGGATAATTGATCCTGCTGAGTTTAATGAGTGACATTTCTCATATAAAGCTCACTATAAAGCTCATCTGTAGTGTGCTCAGCTGTGTAATAGGAAATCGCCCTATATATGCCTTTGATCTATTGCAGAAGTGACTACTACACCTTGCAATATGAACACCCAGTGCCCTGATGGGGGTTATTGTATGGAGTATGGTGGCAGTTACCTTTGTGTGTGCCATACAGATTATGGCACTAATCACAGTAAGTAAAAAAAGGTTCAGAGGATTAGACTGTGTCCTGATTATAAGAAACATGATTGGGAAGAGAGGAGTATGTCATATAATGATGCCAATCAAGAGTTAACCTGGTTAGTGAAGGTTAAGGGATAGGTTTAAAAATGAAGGAGGGAGAAAAGCAATCTTGAGAAATGCAATGTAATTTATAAGGAACATGCAAGTGACATGGTAGTGTGGGAAAATAATGTGCAAATGACTTGCACCATCTTTGTTGTTTATGCTGCTCATGCAAATTATACTTTCTCTTGTAAATGGTGTGAAATTGATGAGAATATCAAGTGGGCTGTTAAGTTTGGGGTTCATGAATAGTAGGAAGGAAAACCTGCTATATCTTTCAAAAAACAATCCTCCTTTGAAATTGATACTTTCTTGGCATCAGTTCCTTTAAAATGAACATTAACATCAGAGAATAGGGTGCTTTTTTCCTCAGCCATGCAGTATGGGAAAAAGAGTTACCCATCACTCTTTAGAATATTGCAAAATCTCCAACCACACCTCCATCTTGACCTTGTGTATATTTAAGATGATGTCATTCCCGGGATGGAATGCTATCGGTTCTGCCCGTCTCCATAGAACTGGTAGCTCTGAAGAGCAGCAGACACCAAACCGATTCTGTGTTTGATGCTGTTTGGCCCACCCACCCACCTGGGCTCTTACCTGTCCTTTATTTCCTGCTTTTTCAGGCTCAGCTGCTTTTGTGAGGCACAGCTGAGGTTGAAAAAGCAGGAAGAAAGAGGCTTTTCAAACGCTACGCACCTGCACCCAGCACTTTTCAGCTGTCCGGGTAGCACAGCTTAAGGTTTTTTGACACGTGCGTATCTGGCGCACGTGAGTGCAAAGCACCCATGTGCACTTGAAACATAGTCACGGAACTGGTAGTAATACCAGTTGAATCCCACCACTATGTCTGCAATCCCAGGATTCCAGGATGCAAGCCCTGGAACACGGGTGTCAAACTCGCCACATCACATTGCCGTCATGTGATGTTTCGTGATGTTTTTCCCCTTTCATGGGGTAGGCGTGGTATGCATGCATCCAGCCCATGGGCCACCAGTTTGACACTCCTGGCCTAGAATACCTATTGGCATCTGGCTTCAAAGAGATGTGTCCTATTTTTACATGTCATTTAATTGAGCTCGTCTCCATGGGGCAGGTGGGTTTTTCATTTAGCATCAGCCCATGTGAGGCCATGTCTGCTTTTGCAGCTGAGCCACCCTCTCCATGTGACTCAGAGCCCTGCCTGAACGGTGGATCTTGTGATGCTCATGAAGACTCCTACACCTGTGACTGTCCCCGAGGCTTCACTGGGAAATATTGTGAGAAAGGTACTTGACAACACAGAGGTGGTTGAACAGAATCTACATTCTCAAACCTGCTTTGATGAGAGACAACCTTTTCACCCAGAACAGGATTGGGTGAGAAACTGATTGCAAGGATTGGTGTTTTTTCTCTCATATGACTGAACTAGTGCATGGTTCATCCTAGGGCCAGCCAAAGTTGGGTGAGACTATTGAAGAAGTATTCTCTTGTTAGAATAGTCATTATAGGATCCTTTGTAGGTCTGTATCAAAAAGTACCCAATATAATGGCTTTGGAAAGTATTACATTTTGGAGCTTGGTGTGTCTTAACATCTTATCTAAGAAAGAATTATCAGATTTAGTCTTTCTCAACCTTGACAACTTCAGGATATGTGGACTTCAACTCCTAGAATTCCACAAATTGGCTGAGAAGGATTTATTTGGAAGGGAGGAAAGTATGGTTTTATGTGGATGATCTGTATTGAAGATAACTTGAAGCGTTCATGGAGACATGCAGAGAACTGCTGGCAACTCCTTAAATCATCACTTCTTTTCCTGGGGTTGGCAGACAGTCACACAAGACCCCATCCCTTGAAGAAGTTTTAGACAGTTATTATCTGAGTGTCGTTATGTGCTCCATGAGACTTTCCCCTTCCCCTTTTTGTCTAATGCCAGCTTGTTCAACAAACCATTCTTAAAACAAAGCTTGGCTTGGCAATACTTGTGAATGCTACTTATAGAGAAATAGGTTTTGGCAAAGTATTTGGTTTTCTAGCTTTCATTTATTCATAATCCATATCTGTGGATTGGTTGGTGGAAGTTTAGGGATGTGATGAAAGGACTAGACAAGCAAGGAACAGACTACTCCTTTCATCTCATTTGCATGGGATGGTTTATTTTCAAGGATATGTAGCAAGTATTATTACTTTTCTCTTGCCAGCAAGACCCAAATTGTGCAGCTCTGGACCCTGTCGCAATGGAGGGACCTGTAAGGAATCAGATGGGGAATACCACTGCACCTGTCCCTACCGCTTTAAAGGGAAACACTGTGAGATAGGTACTCAATGACATACCATTTTGTCCCCTTGGAATGCTTTACAATTGTTCATTCTGTGACTAAAACATTTTGTTCTTATAGGTAAACCTGATCCTTGTACCTCAGGGCCTTGTCATAATGGGGGCACCTGTTTCCATTATATTGGCAAGTACAAATGTGACTGCCTGCCTGGATACACTGGACGGCACTGTGAAATAGGTATTGGCATAGGAGGGATCTTTGCCTACTGGAGCATAATTGTGAATCCAAATACTTTGCCTGTAGCCTTTGGCTGGGCAAGAGGTTTGTGGTTGGGTTCTTCACTCATTAAGCAGCAGGTGTTTCTATCGCCAAAGAATAAAACTAAGGAAGTTCCTACTTTGCATTAGTATTTAAAATAATTATCAACAGTAATTACCATGAGATGATATTTTAAAATAGCATTTATTGTAATTGTTAGAAAAATGTGATAAGCCTTTGAATAACAATTTGTTTCTTAATCCAGAGGACAGAGTATATTCCTTCAGTTGTTGCTTCAGTTCCCAACATCCTTTACTTTTGGCTTCTAGGAGTTCCTATTTGAAAGACAATACAGTCTTCATTCATATCCTAATCCCCTGAAAATTACATTAAAATAAAAGCAAATGAAAAAGTCAGGGAAAGGTTATGCTCAAATGCTTCATTGGCTTTCATGCTGCCTGTATAAAACTGCAAAGATATAGTTTAACAACTCTTGCCTACTGTATGTGATTAACCTCTTTGATAAAAATTAATGACATCTGCATCAAAGAGAGTCAAACTATAGAACAACTTGAAGCCTGGCTAATGTTAACTGCATTCACCTCTTAATATGTTTTTAAGATAATCTGTGGGCCTTAATCTTTTGCTACTTACATCCAGTGGTGTGATTCAAGTTTTTTTTACTACCGGTTCTGTGGGCATGGCAGGGGAAGGATACTGTAAAATCTCTAGTCAGAGGTGGGATTTGCCAGTTCTCCAAACTACTCAAAATTTTTGCTACTGGTTCTCCAGAACTGGTCAGAACCTGCTGAATACCACCTCTGCTTACATCCCTCAAACAACTTGGATACCAATTCAAAAGAGTTCACTTTTTCCAAAAAGAATATTAATATTCTGTCCTGTTCTATTATGTTGTTGAATCTTTCATCCTCAGTGTCATGATTATTATTATCTTCATGAAAGTAGCACAGGAAATTTTCAGCCATATACATACATTTTGGGTCCTATGTCCCATTAAATTCAACTGGATATAATTTTTGAGTAGTCTTTCACTGGAACTTGATTGGCACTTCAAAACTCTTCCCACCTTATACTGTATATGTTCAGTAGAAAATAACTTGATAGATTTTTGCTTAAACAGACCAAATATGAAAGAAGAGAAGAAAAAAAACAAGTGATGAGTGAAAAGGCGATATTAGGCCTACCTCATAAGTGCCAGGTCATTATATTTGCAAGACTGTACAAGCAATTTAATTTAATGAACTATATATCAGCTTAGATTCCAGGAAATTTTAAATTACTGCTTTGATTTGCAGGTTTGAAGGGCTAAGCTGTATTAATGTTTAAGGTGCTGGACTGAGACCAGAAGAGCCAAATGCAAACCCTCCACATAATCATGGGGCTCATTTAGGTGACTTAACCCAGCCCTTCATAGTGTCATTGTAATAGGGTAAAGTCTGGCCATGAGCCATCAGAGAAAAAGGAGGTATAAATGTAATAATAACAAGAGCTACCTAAAGGATACATATTTGGCTGTAGATTGGTCATCCGTGATATTTCCAATGGTCATATGATATTATTGGGGAGGGTCATATTAATGCCTTTTCACCAGCCACTTATTTCATGCCCTGAGGTGCCAGGCAAGTCTAACGTAGCCCTATGTTTTTTCTTGCATTGAGAGAATGTTTCAACAGACAGGAGCCTCCATCTAACCTCCAATTTCTGCCATTAGTGAAATTGTATTATGTTAAGATCCTGCACAGAACCTTTTGTAAGCTGGGAATGGAACAATTTACCATGCTGGAATGGAATCTGTTTTACAGCTCCTTCTCCTTGTTTCCTGCATCCATGCAAAAATGGGGCCACTTGTGAGGATTTTGGCAACAGCTATGTCTGCATATGCTCTGCAGGTTACACAGGAAGACACTGCCAATCAGGTAACATTAGAAAAGCATAATACACCTTAGAAAAGAAGTTTCCTTGTTGGAAAAGATAATAATTGTCACCATGAGATTCATCTGTGCCAGGAAAGAGGGCAGTGCCTACATTTTTATTAAACAAAACACTGGTTTTCTTTTTTGAATAGAAATACCAATGTTCTAGAATAATCTACTTCACACTTTTTTTTTATCTTCAAAAAGAAAGGTTTTTAAAATCTGGCATCACAAGTAGGGTAAAGCATGCTGGAATTTACAGCCCACAGCTTTGGAAACAACCTTCTTTTCCCTCAGAGCCTAGGGAACTAAAGTTTGTATCCATATTGATTAGAAGTTGTGCCAAAACTTGCATTCGTAACATTCTTTAAATAAGCATGCAGGTATGGTTGCATTCTTTTGGATGCCAATAGCTGAAAGCCTGCAAGCTACAATAAAATACCTTTTCTGAAATAACTCTGCATCACGCATGAATGTTATATTTATATTTATACCCAAAAGCTCATCACAGTGAGGTTTTATTTGCGCAAGTCAGACTATAATGGCACTCATTGCTTTTTT
>BLBF01000053.1:3304296-3343758 GCA_015471245.1 Laticauda colubrina
CTTTTTTTCTTCACATATCAAACTTCAGATTTCAGCTTGCTATTCCTGATGCTGTCTGCTTTTTATTCCAACCTGCCTGCTCAGTTTTTTCCAAAGTAGGCCCAGAGAGAAAAGGGTGGGGGAAGGGAGATGTCTTTTACACTGAATTAAGGCTAGTTTTGATTTATACTACAAATACCATTTTTCTGCCTAAAATAGCAAGATAGTATCTACTTTCACCGGTTGCATCATCAAAAATTGGCAATATGATTTTGGGGAGACTCCTGGTTGCTTGATTCTGCTGAGACTTTGGGGAAAATGTGAGTAATGTCTTTTTGACAATGGCCTGGAGTTTTATTAGGGCACTGGGGGATTGTTACTCTTGCACAGTAAAAAAAAAAAAAAAATTCAAGCTCTGGGATTTCATTTCCTACCTGCGCTATACCTCTTTATGGTCAAATTTTTCATCATTCATTCATTGATATATGCTTGTTTTCTTATCAGATACAGGAGAGTCTACAAAGTGCATCAGGACATTTGTTATAAGGAGAGTTGTGAAAGTACTGTAACAAATAAGGGACTCAGCAGGTAAAACAAATGTAGTTTTTATTTGGGGGAGAAATCCTAAGGATGCCTAACCTCCAATTTCTCATAGCACCAATTATAATTTTTAATAATATGGTGAATACCATACAACCTGGATGTTAATTTAGGAGGAGCTTCAGCCAATTTGGATTTTGTAAGCTGGTTGGGTGACCTTGGGCCAATCACTCTTTCTCAGCTCTAGAAAGAAAGAGGTAATGACAAACCATTTCTGAAAAATCTTGTCAAGAAAACCACAGGGACTGCTTGTCCAAACAGTCTCTAAGAATTACTTATGAAAGATCCTGAATATCATAGTCAATATTTTATTTGTTTTTTCTTTGCCCCTTCTTTTGCCTAACACACTGTTGGAATTAAGTAGCATCAGAATAAAGAAATACTTAGAAATAAGTCTTATGTTCCTGTATAAGATAAATAGTCATATATTAAAATTTCTTATTTCAGAAAACAAATGAACAGGCATTGAAACCCACAGTAAGTATTTTTGTTGGGCAGTGGATGGGAACAATGGTTCCATTAACTGATATATTAGATAAATCAAGGAATTTAGACACTTGATAAATCAGAGTTCCTTGAACAAGAAGTGTCCGGACTCATTTTATAATTCCCTGTAGCTTAAACCATGGGTAAAGCATCATTGACAAGCAAATATTTACATCTCCTTTTTGAGGAACCTCTAAGATATTGATAGCCTGCCAAACATTAGAAGGAAACTGTAGCTATATTGACTGAATGCCACAAAATATTTTTTAATTAGCAAGGCATGCTAATAATGACTTTATTATTTCAAAAAGTCAAGCATCATAAGAAAATTCATGAAAACATTCATTTATTTTTATATAACATTTATATATATATTATGCACTGCGTTTATATTTGCATGTATTACAGTGCTAAGCAAAACTAAACAAAGCAATGCTTCATAACATACTATATAGGAATGTGTCTTTTCAAATCATTAGAGCAACCAGATTATTCATGCAGTTACTCTGGAAGATGTTTCTAGCTGCATGCATGTATGTATGCAGACAATTAGGAACAGTCCACAAAGTAGACATATGAGTCTTGCAAAGGATCCACCAGTTTTAACTGTTTGAAGATAGTGCTTTGTACATTTTCTCATACATTGCAAAGTACCTTTTTCCAGGTTAATTCAGCCACAGTATGACTCATCTTTTTAATATATTTTATTGCAACTTTTATTTCTGCCTCTCTATAGTGCTTATTTGATAATGGCTGATGGAAAACAGTCTCTCATTTTAAGGTTGTGTCTTAATCCTTAAATGGAAGAGGAAGATTCCCTCCATTAAGTCTTCTACTGATAAGTGCCAGAGTTGTTGTATCAACAGAATTCCTCACCGTGATCCTACTTGCTTTTGGACTTCCAAGGAACTGCTCTTAAGGAATGCTGAATAACAGTGATCTGCTACAGATTTTAATTGCAATGTGAATAGAGAACAAATCCATGTATTATTTTACAATCTAAATACAAATATTTGGCATGAAATGGAGAATTATTACATCAGTACCTGCAATACTGAACAATCTAGGTTATCTACAGCTCCACCTCATCCCAAGGATACAATAGCTTCATCGTGTCAACTGATTTTTGTTTAATGGAGGAGGGGGGAAACAGCTGGAACGAAAGACTTTTCATCTTTTTTGTTCAAGAGATGTTCACTATAAAGCCCCTTGTCTTCAGCAAGATTATAATATCTCACTTTCATTTCCAGCTTCTTTCCATCAAAGGATCTAATTCCATTATATAAATTGAGTAGAAGTTCTTTTGCAAGCTTCCTGCATAACAGTACTCAAGTTTAATAGTATTTGAGATTTGGACATATAATCTGATTTATGGACTTCCGTAAACCTGAGTCCTGGAAAAAAAAAAGTGTTCTCTTTATAACCTAAAAACAAATCTTATTGGCTCAGAAATTGATCCTCAATACTTAAAACCATATAATGTTGTTCCTTGGCAAAATTAAGGTAAATGAAAAATTATCCATTTTTTTCAGCCAACTCCCCCAATTCATTACTATTGCTAACAAATTATTAGCACTTCAGAAGTTAGAATAAGAAAAAAATTGGCAGTAGCAGCAATAAAGGACTGTCTTTTAGAAAAACTTAAAAGACTTTTAGTTGTTCAGCCTCCAGATGCTGTTAATGAAGGTTTCTGTACTTTCAGAAAGAATTTTACCAAAAATCTTAATGTTTAATACATAAAGTATTTCCTTTGATATTCTTAAAAGACAAAATTCTGATGCCGACGATGGAAAACGGCTTCCATCCATCTTCAGTGGTATTTATTTTGAAAAATACTATGACTAGCCTTCAAAAATCCTTACTATTACCGAGCCTTTGTGAGTCGTATGACTAGTTAAAACGATAAGGTTGTGTTAATAGACATATATCGTATTTTATAAAGCAGTACAATCAGAAAGTCATAGTTTTAAATTACTATTCTGGCAGGTATTGGATTATTGCAGAAAAGGCATATCCATTGCCTGCAACATAATTCATGGCATATTTTAAGAGCTGTAAATATTGTTTATTTAGCATAGAGGAGCATATTGAAAAGGGGATATTTTTCTAATTTGAAAGACAATAGTCCTTGCTATTGGCAGAAATAGCACAAAATGGTTCCAAAGTTCCTTCATTCTTTTAATATTTTAACTAATTTTTACTTGTTTTATAACTTTTAAGGTGTCCAGAATCACCATGTAGGGAAGATGGGTGGTGTAAGAAATTAATAAATAAAAATTTTAAAATCCTAGAAATCATCAATAGATGCTTAGCCACATTCCAACATAAGTTATTTATGTGTGCTGTGAATGATACTATCCATTTGTAATTCTTTTCCCTGATTGGGGGGGGGGGTGGCACAACACTAAAGAGCCACAGATTGTATTAAAAATATAGAATTACAATTTTTAAAAACCCTGCTACAGTCAATGTAGCCAGCAGAAATACTTGCACATTCATTTACATTTCCAGGTTGAATTGGTGTATTGTTCCCTCTACTTCTGATGTTTAGATGTCTGCACAGGGCACTGTGCCCTACAGTAACACAACCTGCACCCAAGAGAACCAGCACCAGGCTTAAGAGAATTACTATGTAAAAAATTAAAGATTGTGACAGAATCTGGAAAAAAAATGAAATGAAAACTGAGCATGGTCAGCAGAAAATGTGTGTTGGAAAGACTACATGAAGAGGGAGAAGGAAGTGAAATCCTTGGTATTTTGAACAACCACATCAGCACTGCAATTACGCTACATATTAGGCTTATGAGAACCACCTCATCTTTTAACTAGAATATTAAAGTTTCCAAGAATAAAGAGAAGGAAGAAGGGATAGCGCCAAAATATTACATTTTTTCAAAATCCAAAGTTAAGTTTTAAAATAGTATCTGCAGAAGACAAAGAATATGAAAGATCTTTATTGCTTGTTGCTTGTTTGTCAGACTGTTTTCCCCAGAGACTGTCTTAAGGCAGAAGAGGACCATTATCAATCCAGTACTCTGTAGTCAGATCAAGGCGTATGTAATGCACCAATAAACTAAAAAAAGTTTATTTTATTAAAGTTACCTTGTTTTTTTTTCCATTTTAGACTAAATATATAATTTATTTCAAAGTCATTCTGCTTTTTTTTTTTAAGAATAAAAGGATTACTGTAGTTAGCTATAAAAATTGCATTTAAAAAAACATTTTTTTCCAAATAAGGCTACTACCATTTAGAAACTTTATTTAAAGTCATATTTATTGATGTTTGAATTTGATTTCCCAACCTGCCTTCCATTTTTTAATAACTCATTTAAAAATATTCACAAGTATTAGATTTATTTTTTATCAGAAGTACCCATCTCCCTCCTTCCTATCTTAAAAAGGCAAGAAATACTACTACTACCAAATAGCAAAAACTTTTAATTACAAATTTATTCAGAACCACTTCCATCATCATTCTCTGAATCTGAGAATTCTTCCATTGCTTCCTCCTGTTGCCTCCTCTGCTCCTCTTCATCAACCAGCAACTTCTTAAAGACCTCATATTCTTCAATTGAGGAGCAGGCTATTTTAGTCACAAAATCCTGCTCAGAAACTCTGATAATACATTTCAGTTTGGGGTTGACAATTTGGGTCTGTCCTTTCTTATCTGGAGTTTGATAGCGTCCCAAGCGCTCCAAAAAAATTATTCGTTTGTTTATTTCAGCCAGCGATGCTTGGAAGAAACCAGACTGCACTATCTCTCCATGTTTAATTCCCATCCTGAAATAGGCAAACTAAAAAACAGAGATTAAGTGAAAGAATGAACACTAGCATTCTACTACAAAGAATGTAACTCAAGACACAGTTCAACACAGAAATATACTAAATTGTGTCTGTTAGTTTCAAGAAGGTTATGCTCTTAATATAAATTAGCACAACTTGCAGCCTGCAAGAAAAAACTGTATTCAGGTTGTGTACAAGAAAATTAACTTTTATTACTTTATTACTTTTATTTTAAATCTGAGAATCAACTGGGATGTGAAAGAATTGAAACAAAGATTGAGACTGAGGTTAAAATTCAAGCATTATAAATTATAATAGCAGGTACTAATGGTGCTTGAATTCCAAATAACCAATCCATATTGTGGTAGATTATGGGTGAAAGATTGGGGGAGAGGGGGCAACTGTTTTTTAATTGCTAAGTTCTTTTTGCTGCATATTTCTACAAATAGTAGAAATAAGTATTATTCCTTAGTATTTTCTGTATTTTGTCTCATATTTTACAGGAAAATTAAGCAGATAACTAGCTTACTGACACCCAGGACATTTGAGTATTTAAGCCCATGTCACACTGTACCAATGGATGCAAAGAGGATGTAAAATGTTAAAAAAAGCTTGCCATCCGTTGGAAAACGCTATGCATCCGTTGTGTACTCACTGCATACGTGTTTCATACACTCTATCCTTTGAGCATCCGTCCACTGAGATTTCATCCGCTCAAGAAGTTTTGAGCTGCACAAAACTTTGTGAACGGATGAACTTTCCACTGTGTACAATGTAAATCTGCGACATACAAGCAACAAACGTTCTATGTCCGTTTATCATCCATTAAACGTCCACTGTATCCTCTCTGCATCCTCTGGGCATCCCCTCAACTCAAATCCGCTGCAGCTGAAAACGGTAAGAGGGAGGAAACAAAAGATACACGGAACGTCTACACAGCGTTAGTAGCACGTAAATAGAAAGAATGAGCAGTGAACGGTTTGCATCCTATATACATCCTCTAGGCTTCCTATGAACATCCCTTTAACATCCCTACTGCATACTACCCACGTCCGTTCTTTTCCTTTCTTTTCCATTCTGTTTATGCAAATTTTTGCCACTTTTTGGAGCGGATGACAACGGATGGAGCCACCCCCGAAAATTTGTTCATCTGCTGTGTCCTTTTTGCATACGTTTTGCATCCGTCAGCCAGTGTGACCTAGCCTTTACATTCTAAAGATGAAAAGGGATTTGGCAATTTTAATTTTTAAAAAATGGCTATGGAAATAAAAATGTAGACAGAGTAAGCATCCAGAAAAAAGAGGTTTGTTATAAAACTTCACAAAATTAGTAAATCATAGATTGAAAGCAGTTGTGAGAACTCACAGGTTCCAAGCCCTTTCTCAGTAGAGGTTATGCTAAAGCATTTTAGGAAGATGGTAATCAAGTCTCTATTTGAAGAAAAGTGCCACTTCATGAGCAACTAGTTTCACAAGTATAAAGTCTGACCAAGGCAGACTGGAGTGGGACAATTACTTCCTGTGACCTGGACTTTATGAGTCATGTATTATTTTCCACAATTGTCAGGACAAAAAAAGGCATAGCAATCGAAGGTTCCAATTTTTTAAAATGACAAGAAGCAAAATAGTTAAAGATTGGTGAAATCAAAACATCAGGATGTAAGCTTTCCTGAAGTAAGATATGAGGCCAAAGTCTTTATCATTATATCTTCAAAAGCAAGAAATATCATATGGTAGATTCAATATATACAGATATTTCTCAGGATCCATACAATAGATTTTAATAAGCAAAAAAAGTGTATAGGAACAATTTTTTCTAAATTATATTGTTAGAGGCAATATTTGAAGGACTGATAAATGCAAGTTAAAGTCACATTCTGAGAACAGGAATATATGAAATCTCCTAAAACATATTTTTATTTTTTGAATTGCTCAAGTTCAGCAATGGAACAGTATACCACCATGTGCAATCTGACATCAGGAAAGTTATTTTGAAAATACCTGGAATTTGTATTCAACATCATTCAACTCTTCTAAAAGGAGTTGTGGACTTGTTCGTAGAATTTTTGATATTTGTGCCATCGTGAAGAGACATTTTTCCTTAAGGAGATTCTCTAGGGATTTAATTCTCTTGTGTGGCACTGTAAATATACTTGGAAAATTTACTGCCACCTGGTTAATGCTTCCTGTTAAAATAAGAGGAAAGAAATAAGATAGCACTGACTAAAATCGTCTTTGTCTTTAGACAGACACATGTATCCCTAACAACATTAAGAGCAAACTAGTATATTTTTAAGATATAATTTTTCTTAAGTGTTTCACATAATGTCTAAACGTGTTCTCTCTAAATAATGCATTTGGAATATTTCTGAGTCTACATTACTACATTATCCCACTTTTGTATTTAATTTACTGCTCTTCAGTGCAAAAATAGCAATAGCATTTAGACTTACATACATACCTCTTCATAGTGCTTGACAGCCCTCTCTAACAGTCTACAGAGTCAGCATATTGCCCCCAACAATCTGGGTATCTCATTTTAAAATCTCATTTTATCTATCTCAGAAGGATGGAAGACTGACTCAACCTTTGGCAGGTCATGATAAAACTGCTGGCAATTGGTAGAATTAGCCTGCAATACTGCATTCTAACCATTGTGCCACCATGGCTATTTCAACATAAAATATTTCCACATTGACCATTGCTTGCAATTCCTTAGTGGTGTACAGAGTATAAATGTTTTTTGTATATGTTTGTGCATGTGTATGTATGTAAAAATAGGAAAACAGATGTTTAATTATAACAGAAGCTTAAAGCACTTGTTCAACTCAACTCTAGGATCTTCCTCCAGAAGAGTGTGTGTGTGTGTGTGTGTACATGTATGGCAAAATAATCCCATTTTGTCGAGTGACAGCACTGCTCTAAGACCCTTTAGACCTCAAAGATGCCCACGAAACCCCCAAATATTTATTCTGGCAGCAAAAAAGGTTATGCTGAAATGAACGATGGTGGGGAAAATATTCTAATCTCTTTTGCCAAGCAATTGGCACCTATATATCAGAAACATAGTGTGGATTAAGGAATCGATCCAGAAACATATGCAGCTATTTGTAGCAATTTGAAGAACATCCATTGACTGTGTATTTGATTAACTGAACATGAACACTTCCTGAAATATAAAGGACAGAAAAACTAAATGTATTGTGAACAGAATCTAAACAAACTGGAACTAAATAATCCACTCAATTCAGTGTATACATTCAGCAACTGCAAAATTCAGGAGGAGCATTACCTGCATCTAAATCAAATCTTCTCAGAAGATCCGCACGTTCTTTCAAATGTTTGGGTGACATTCCCAGCAGTTCAGGCTTCTTTTCTAGGGTCTTTAGTATTGTGGTAATGTTTAAACCCAATAGGAGTAATTCTGAAATTGCAGTCAATTTTGATTGAAATGGTACATCCAGCTGCAAGCTAAATAGCTGTGTTATCTGAGCGGGACTGAATCCCAGATTAACATAAGCACTTCTGTCCTCTTCTAGCTTCAAATGGTCCACATTTGTTGCTTTTACTTCTTCTACTGGTGAATTAATTAAAGTTTCTTGGGGGTTTGGAGAGCACTCATAGTTTGACCCATAAGGGGGAAAACCTTTTTTGCTCTGTACAAAAGACCTGGTAGTAATCAATCTGCAATCCAGGTGTTGATGAGACCACCAAAAGGCAACTGGTAATACACTGAGAGAAGGTAAATGGATAGAGTCATAGGCAAGGGGGGGAAAGCTGTATTTCTCAAAAATCTGCAAAAATAGATTTAAAAAAGCAAATATATTTGTATTTTAAAGGAAAGAGCAAGTATAGTTGCCAGCAGATCAAAGACACTTGCCAAAACTAAACTAAAACAGTATCACACCATAATTTATCAAATATTAAAGCTATCATAACTTGCCTCCCAATTTACCTTGAGATATTGAATTATAGTATCCATGCATTTCACACAATTAAGATGAACTTGTACTACAGAAACATTTAATTGTTCAAAAAGTGTTACAGTTTATATTGAATATAACTACTTTTAAGCTTCATTCAAATCACAAAGGCCACATGAAATATTATATTTTTAGAAAATGAGTAGCAAATATGTTCACAAATAATATGTACGAGAGAAATCTCTTGGTTTTAGTCAACACCAAAACAAAATGCAAAGTTTTCTACATAAACTATCAAACATCAGTACTCAATTTGGGGGGGGGGGGGGGTTTATTTCAGAATTATGCTTAAAGAAAAATATTGTTCTGTTGGTAACACTTGAGAAGCAGTTTTTTCCAAATAATATTTCTGCAGCTTTTACAGAATATGCTGGTGGCCTAGTCTGTTCAAAAGATAAAATGTTCCATATGAATACTCATGAAAGATTAATTTAAAAGCACATCAGACTGTTCCATAATGATCTCATTGCATATTTTCCAAATTGAAATGTAAATTACCTAGACTTTAAATTTGAACTATCTACAGTAAAAGTAGTGATTCACCCAAATGTGACCCCAAACTCAGGTTAAAAAATTAAGATTGCCATATTCAAATGACATATTGCATCCAAATAAAGAATTAAGTAATAATCTGATCTACACATTAAAAAGAAACTTCGTTATTCTACAGCATACCAAAACACAGTGGCTCCATTTTAGCCAAGATCTCGTATATTGTGCGCATATAAACAACCATGGCCAAAGAACATATGTAAATATAAAAAAAAGTTCAATTCATCTGATACAGTATATACCTCAGATTGAATAGGAATTTTAAACTGTTTGCTATCAAAAAAGGAGATTAATTTCAGATTAAATCTGCAATTTGGTATACATTTACATAATAATCCCATTTTGCTTTTAACTTTGAAATATGCTTACGCGTATGGATATGCAAGGTTTACTAAAAATTGATCTTCATAAACAATTACATTACAAATGTTTGCCATTTTCTTCTAAACACTGTACACACACCTATACCAGATGTGGTATTCAGCAGGTTCTGACCGAAAGTTCTGGAGAACCAGAAATTTTGAGAAATTCAGAGAACCAGCAAACCCCACCTCTGACTGGAGATTTTACAGTATCCTTCCCCTGCCACACCCACCAAGTTCACAGAACCGGTAGTAAAAAAAAAAACCTGAATCTCACCACTGACCCATACATGTAGTAAATATGTATTTTAATGTCCTTGAAATCTCCAGGTACATGAAATGAATGAATGAAAACCAGATTGTGATCTTTAAGAGAGTGACACATGAATAGGAATCCCTGTTCAACCTCGCCCCTTTACCACGAACAGGTAAGGTCGACGTTTCCCCCTTTATGGAAGCCATCCTTCTCTGGACATATGACCATATCACCTGTGGATGAAGTGCTGGAAAGCATTAGGCTGAAAACGGTAACATAAAACTTCCTTCTCAGCCGTCCGGAAAAGGGAAACGGCACTTCGAAGACAAACAGTGTTAAGCCATTATTGCCCGAGGAGACACAGTTGGCTTGATTTGTATTTGTCACTCAATCGTAAACCATGGTTACCAATGACACTTGCCGCGTTCATGCAGGATACGGAGAGATACATGGCATGCGAACTCATCAGCTATCTTTTCCTACGCCTGCTTATTCACCCATGAAAGTACACAAGAGTAAGTGGCACTTCTGTTCACACGTTATTTTTCGAGGGGCAGACTGATCATGAGAAGCGTTACTCACGCGCCAATAGCGGATCGCTGATTTCATACTCGGCATCTCTTGAGCTTTCGCAAGCTTGGACGAGTGGAGAAAAAACGAAAGGGGAAGGTGTTCGTGGAAATGCTTTCCTGCCGAAACGGGAGCTGGGGAATAAACGTTCCATGGGACAACCGAAGGGCGAATAAAAAAAAAAGCTTTGTAGTTGTAAAGGTTGTGAATGAAGACCAAATCAGGTATGTGAACAGAGCGAGTGCGCCATTATCTTCCCCGAGAGTAGTTTAGGGGCGTATCGTACCTGACATTTGCAAAGAAGCCTACTTGAATAGAAGTCCGATACTTAGGAACATTCATACTGCTTATAAAGGATCTACCCGAACGAATCAGATTACATCGCCACAAACCGAGTCGTGTGTCAGTATGCTGCAGAATATTTACAGAAGCGAACATTTGTGCTGCAACTCCTTATATTAAAAGTTTTATTTGGAAGCACGTTATAAATCATGCCCATCTACATATGTAAATTAGTATGATTATAGAACTGTTCCTGATATTGCCACAGCACAAAATGTACAGAACTGACGTCTCAGATTCACAATTTTACACGACGTACGATTTTTTTTAGAGATCATAGGATTTTTTTTTACTGTTATGGGAGACAATGTGACCTATAAGACTCTGATAGGTGAGATCCAGGACAAGTGTGTAAATGTGTTGTATGCATGTCACAATCACGAAGGGCAGAAGCCGCCGGATAACCCTATTTCTTCAGAATATATCTGGATTTTGTTGTACTTGTGCAGTCTATTCAACAATCTCCACATTTCCCAGCTTTTGCCACTCTGATGTCAGCTCCTCCAATGGTTCCATCCAAATGTTAGTTCTTTGCAGTTTTCCATAGGTCCTCTGTTTTTATATACATATCCCTATTCATATAAATTGTAAAAGCTGACATAATTTATTCTCTGTTTGAATATCTGCTTTTCTTACCAGGGCAATAAATTTCTAATTTAACCTGTCTGATTCTGATTGTTTAACTTTCTAAATCTATATTAAGATTTGGAACATCTTATGGATGTACCTAATCAATTTTTAATTGAAACTGAAAGCAATATAAAAGTGGTATTAACCATGCGACATTTGAAATGACTTTGAATATCTAATTCTAAAGTTCAAAATGTGGTTATTAGTAGATATTTTTTCACATATTGTCCATTTTAAAGAATGCTCTAAAGAATTTGGAAGAATGAAACAATAAATCATGATTACGACTTGTCCTTCCATTGCTACATTTTGGCCTAAAATGTAGTATGACTTTTATCTATTAGATCTACCATTTATCACATGTTTTAGTTGTAGAACATATCAACTTATTAAATTTTATACTCTTTTAATGGATGTTGCAAAGAAAATTGCAATACAGGAATAATTTTGTTGTATCCAATTGATTGTAAAAATATTCATTCTAAACATTTGAATTTTTTAGACTATTTTTGAGTTTGTAAAAAAGTAGTGTTCCCCTTTTATTTTTAAGATGTATATAAGTTTTATTCCAATAAATTGTGTTTTGTAATTTCGTTATGCTTACTCAAAAACATAATTTAAAAATGAAGTTTATTAGATTACTTGGAAAGCAAGCTCTCTGTCTAGCCTTCCTCATAGAGTTGTTGTGAAGATAAGATTGTGGGAAGCCCTAGATTCCTTGAAAGGAAATACAGAATAAAATTCTGTACGCTGACAGGAGAAAAATATCCTGGGTGAAAAAATGTTACCCTAAACTCTTCAAGCATGTCGAGAGACATGAAGAATTAATTTTCAATTATTTCCTTTCTAAGAAAAAGACAGCTAATGCATAGAGTCCCTGAGCTCTAGGACTAGTGAGATCTGTTCTGACTTTTCTGTTTTTAGTGTGTTCCAGTAGATTCTGCTCGTCAGTATTTTCCCAAGCTGACAAATAAAAACATTTATGTTCTGAATGAAGAGTTATTTCTCCTATAATTATTCCTCACGAGGCATAGTGCCATGTAGAAGGAGAGAGGATAACTATCCCTTTCTAGGCTATTTTAACTTTCCTTTTGAAGGAAAACAGACAAATAGCAATACTAATGAACATAGAAAAATGAAGAAACATCTTAAAAACTGTAGCAGGCAATCTGTCAAATTATGTCAATGAAAATATCTACACACATTCTAATCAAGGCATTTTCATCTCTTCAAGGAACATCCCTCCTGACAACACTTTTGTTTTGATCAAATGATGGTAGAGATGACATCCCAAAAAAATATAGTTGTAATTCCTGACTCTTTTTGTTGGCAGACTCACAAATTTAACTTTTTTAATGTAAGTTTTTGTTTGTTAATTTAACTGAGTTATTTTGGATAATTCATTCTCAACTGAATCTATTTTAGAAAAAGGAGACTGGAAAGGAGAAAAAAAAGGAGTTAGACATATCAGTTATGAGTTTTCTAAACATAGCAGGATAAAAATAATATATATTCCTTTTCTGTAAATAATGGGAAATGTGCAGAACAAAAAAATCCTCCCAAAAAGAAAAAAACTGGACCACAGCTGTTCATGAAAAGAAAGTAATATGAGACATACATTAAAATACTACTGTGTATTTCATTCATTTCAGCAAATGACACAATTACAGCAAATATCATTCAAAAAGTTTTCATTGTCTAAAATAGAGTATATGGCAAAAATTCAAGACACAAAATTGATCCGATTATTATGTTGTGCAAAACAAGTGAATGAGGTGCTTCACAAAGTACATTAACTAAACAAAGCACCTATTTTTCTTAAAGCATTAAAGCATCCAGCTTCTCTGGAATTTTCATAAGATTATTTTGAAAGTAATCTTAGATTTTCTATGCATGTATGCATGTTTCATTAGAATTGTCAACCAAGCAATTATCCATGAAAATACACATGCAGGCAGCAATGAACAGTTTTTGAAAGAAAACAGGTATCAGTTTCAAAACACCTTTTTGCAACAGCCTAACTAGTGATTTAGTCTTATTTTATCTGAAAAATCTAGGCATTATGCCCAAGTAGGACATTATCTAGTGAGGCCTTCTGTTGAATTAATTTTCAATTGCGTCCTTCTGTAATGTTAGTATATACAGCTCTTTAGCAAACTGGATAACATGAAATCATGTCAATCTAAAAATTTGCATTTTTTCCACACTATTATGAAATACGCACCAGGATAGAGAAATACGCACCAGGATAGAGAAATACTAGGCCTCAAGGGATAGAATACATTAAGGACTGATTGGACAGTAATTGTTGCTAGCTATTGATGCCTTTTTCTATACTACACACATAAAAACACTGGTAGAATTCTTCCAAATATTTTGCTTTTCTTCTCTGTAGATTGGGGAATAGCTTTCTTCATCATGAAAGAAAGGCACAAACTTCATAATACAACCATAAAAGAATTGACACTGTGTTCCACTGAAACAACCTTTAAAAGTGAACCCTAGTAAAATAACATTCAAATTGGCATTAATATTAAGGATAGCTGCATTGCTGAAGGAAATACTCCTTAGAAGAATTGGTCAAATACAAATGTTCACCTATCAAGCTATCAAGCAACACAATCAATAAAGAGAAGTAATTATCTTCTGTGCTAAACTAATCTGAAAAAAGGTATTGCTCCTAAACAATTAAAAAAGAATTATAGAAAATTAAATTGCCAATTTATAATTCACAGGAACTATGCATGCATGCATAGTGTATATGAATGAATGCATTGATCAAATCAACTGAACTTTCTAGAGACTATTTCTTTCAGCATAATAAAGGTTTTTAAGTAAAACTCACCTGTCAGAAACTTCTGGCTAAGATAGTTTGTTGGAAAATAAATGCCCACTTTAGTGTAGATATTGACAAACATATTAAAAAGTTGTTTTCTCTTGATATTTATAAGAAAATATTGACCTTGCATTTAAACTTAACATGTGCAATGTTTCCTCTATTGTGCAGATTTTTCTGAAGATCATCCACAAAGCCAAAATATAGAATATTATAAATACTGATTATCCCTTTAGTTATGTATCAGCTAAATTTTGGAAGATGAGGTAAAATATATGGCCATCATCAACTTTTGTTTTTTATCAGGACTCCTGTCAGTATTCATTTAAACAAAATTTCAAATGATGTCCTGTTATTCCAATAAGAAAAATGTGATACTGTTTTTCTTTTTTTTAAAAAGGCCTAATGTATGAGGAAACTTTTATGCTATAAAAGACTACAATTAGACTACTGTTATGTAGATAGGCACTATGAAGACTAAATCCCCATATATCGGAATTAAAGAATCATATCAGACACGCTCACAGGAGGCAGAGTGAACTTGTAATTTTGCTGCTTCATTATGTTCATCATATTGATGTCCTTCTGGCATTTTTTTAGTTCACAAGACGAGTAAGATTGGGTCCAAAGTTAAGATTTCAGTGATTCTTGCATTGGGAAGAAGTTGATGGCTCTTGATCCGCAGAAGAGCTAATTCCACCTTGTTTGGAATTTGCCGCCTCATGATTATTGACCTCATCATTAAAACTCTGCTCACTGTCCAGGCTTGGGATTGCCCAGATACCACCATGATTGCAGCCAGTGGGATGAATTTTAAAACTGTTGTTTTCTAAAAATAAAATATTTTTATTAATATTAATAAACACCAAATAGCAATTACCATACTATGTAACAGAAGTGTCACTGAACAGAACAAGATTTACTCATGCGCAATACACATAAATCTGCACTGCACAGAAATTTATTTCAAATACATCTCTTGTGTGCTAAGACCTTGAAACAACTGTATCAAATGCAAAATATCCCCTGTATAGAATTCTTTAAAAATCTCATTCATCTGAGAATTCATGGTAAATTAGGAATGCTGCTTTCAGAATCTTTTCTCACACCTGTTTTGTCACAAATAAATACTTTTTCCCATGCATAGTTCATCAAGTTTACAGGTTGAAACACCCAAGGATCCTGTATGACCATTTCTAGAGTTATTCGATCCTGTGGAAAAGGCTTCAAGAGTCCAGAGAGGAGACTCATCAGACCTAAAGAAAGAAAAGAGAAACACCACCATATTAGCCTTCAGCTTGCCTTTCAGATATTCTACTTTAATTGAATGTAATTGTAAAATGAACAATTATTACAAATTGAAACCCAGAACACTTCAAATGGTTTTTTTTTCATTATTACCTTTCTTGGCTTCATTTGTAATTACTTTCTTTTCTCAAGATGGCTTCTATTCAGTAGTGAAAATTACTGCAATAGAACCAAAGTTTCAGGATCATCTGCTTTGAATAAGGCATACTGCACCTATGCAGATATAATTCCAAAGAATTATAATTTAAAATTATAATCCTTTATGACTATATGAAATGGATTTCTTTTTTTTTAAGATATTGCAATTCATTATTTGATCCAAAGGCTACATAAAAATAAAACAATGTAAGCTAAAAGCTATGCAAATGAGTATCACTGAAATGGCATGTGTTCATAACAAAAATCACAATGTTTTTTTTTCCTCCCAGGATAGTCAATATAGAATGGAAATTCAGAACAAAGAATTAGCAGAGAAATGAGAATTAAATGGTCCTTATCTTATAATTTTATATAGTTCAGATTCTCCTCCTGAAACTATAGTAGGGGTGTCAAACTGGCCCACCCCCAGCTCTGTGAATGGAAAAAACATCATGAAACGTCACGTGACCGGAACATGACACCACAAGTTTGACACCCATGATCTACAGGAAGAGGTCATCAAGCCTTTTACACATGACAGTTTGAAAAGTATAATTAGAACCTGAAAGTCTAAAGAAAGTACAGTAATTACATGTATTTACTTATAACACACCCATACTCCCTTTATGTCACTCCTCCTGAGTTTCTATGCATCTCATATGCCAGATAAACCATAAATGTGTATTGAAATACAGAATATAAAATATATTATGCAGTCACCTAATTCTGAACAGCCCTCAATTAAATAACACCAGCCAAAGGATTGTTGGAAGGAAATAGTCTTTGCTTCTTTTCAAAATGTTAGCAAGAAAGCAGCCATTCTAACCTTGGCAATCTATTCCAGAGCAAAAAGGCTGCTACGGGGAGGGCTATTTCCAAGCCCCACCCATTCTTAATATCTCAGAGAACAGAATTCCTATTCTATCATTTTAGCCAAATCAAAATAGTTAGGCCAATTCTATTTAGTTTACACAGTCCCAAAGAACCTAACAAAAATCTAAGCCAGCCCATTGAATTGGATTTAGAGGCCAAATGACAAGAGTGCATATCCTGCAATATTGGAGTTACTCTGTTACTCTGTTACTCAGTTACTCTGAGCTGACCAATCAGGAAGTAGCAGCTGATTTTTTTTCATCAACAACTACTTCCAAATTTCCTTGTTGAAAGCCTTAGGCCCTTACCATGCGAAAGCCAAGTCAACACAGATACAGAAAATTCAAATTGGAGAAATTGGAGATACCCAGTTTCAGACTGAGTATGAAATAAGCTTAAATAGCTAAATATGAGATGAGCTTCAATGCCAACAAAATGTAATGTTTTATCTTTTGCTATCCTGGAAAGGAAGTGTAAGAATATAATAAATAACTTGGCCCACACAATATGTGTAATATTGAGGCCCATACTACAGGAGCCTCAATATTTATTTTTTCTGAACGTTTAGGGATATTTAAGCATGGTACTTTACTATTGTACTGCTATTAACAAACTGTCCAGGGCAGCCAAACTCCTTTTAGCTTTGTTATTTACCATCTGATATAAATAACAACAGACATGGAAAGACAAGTCTTTCTTAACAAAATCAACAAATTATCAATCCCATTTGCAAAGTTCAGGGTTCTAGTAATATAGAAATTCTGATTTAAAGCTTCAAAAAAATTTGTTTATTTGGGCATGCCATGTGTAAGGGCAGTCATTCTATAAATTATGTTAAATAGAAAACCTAGCTGAAAAACTGTTTTCCTTTTCGCTTGATTTATAATTTGCAAACGCATTAGTGAACTACTCACCAACTGACACCTTGTAAGGAGGTCGCAATACAGCATCTATTGTTTCTTCAAGCTCACAAAAAGGATTTTCTCCAAAGATTATGGTATAAAGGGTGATACCTAGTGACCACATTTCCAGTTCTGGTCCTGAATATCTATGGAGAAATAAATAGTTAAGCTCATTGAGTTTAACAGACAAAATCATCCAATGTAGAAATACAAACAAAAGAAATTTAAAAAAATAGTCCCCAGGAACAAAATGTATCCAAATATACCTTCTTCCCACCAAATGACATGTTGTTCTATCCTTTCTCACCTTTTCCCTTAAAGCTTTCCCTATTATCAGGAAGAGATCTGATTAGGGGCTATATGTTTCCCCAAAGTGAGGGAGATTCAAAATTAAATAGAAATGTTATAGTTCAATAATATTTTAATTAAATAAGCATGCTCGTATAACCAAGAAATCTGCCACAAATCACAAATTCTTGTGTTTTTCAGAGTAGAAAATTATAATTAAAAGCTTTTAAAAAACCAATGTGTTAAACGCATTGAAAATCATGGATTAATATTTGCTATGATTTCCTAGTTTGACTGAATCTGGACATAAAAATTTCCTAGATTTTTACTCAGCTTGCTAGACAGCCCGACAACATATTCATAACTCATTTTATTAATTTTAAATATGATAAAATTTCCATGTTGTTTCCCTATGTGAATTTTGGAGTTAATGCACAGGCTCTCCCCTAAATCACACTAATATACTCTGTTGAAACATAAATATTTTTTGAAAATCATACATACGGATTGCCTGATAGCACTTCTGGAGAGCAATACTCAATTGTCCCACAAAAAGTAGAGAACATTTTGCCAGGTTCCAAATAAGCAGCTGAGCCAAAGTCTATTAGTTTGATTGTGAAATCTTCAGCAATTATGATGTTCTCATCTTTTATGTCTCTGTGAAGAATATTCCTAGAGCGAAGATAGTTCACTGCAGATATGAGCTGGTGCACAAATAAGATGAGATCACAATAGCACCCATTCCAGACAATAAAGTAACTGAAACCAAAGAAATAATTATATGTTCTGCTTGAAATCTTATTAGCTTTTTGCCTTTTTATAGATATGTAATTAAGAGAATATGAAATTCACATTTCATTTTAATCTGCTTCTGTAGTGATTAAAACTCAAAATGTCACTATTGTTTTATGTATTACTAGAAGCAATATTTCATACACTTTATTTTGTTAAGTAACATTTTCATTAGAAATATTCCATGAGGAAGATGAGTGGGATAATGCCTCTTCTGATTATATGAGACCAGTAGAACTAATAATGATCTAATTCAGGGTAAGCACTTGTTCATTTATTATTAGTTTTATTCCACCTTTTTTAAATATTTTGATCAAATCAAGTTAGTGAACACACTTAATATTACTGCCTCCTATCTTCCCTACAACAACATTGTGGCATAGATTGGGTTGAGAGAGTGTGAATGGTCACTGTAAAAAATAAAAAAAATGTAAAGAGAGTGTGACTGGCCTGAAGTCACCCAGCCAACTTTCAGCCTAAAGGGAGGCCTATTGCTCCTGGTTTCTAGGCCAGCACTTTAACTACAGCACCAGATAAGTTCCCAATTCTCCAGGATTAAATATTTACTATAGTCCATAAATGCAGATCTCATCACATTTCTTCTGTCTTTAGGCAGAAAAACATTTAAGCAAGACCAATTATTGCCTCTAGTTTTGGCCTAGAGGAGAGAATAAGAAATAGCAGAAATTTTAATGTGGAGAAAAGTGCATCACAGAGATCAGTTCTTTACCAAAGAAGACTATTGTGATGGAAATAAAGTTGTAGCAAATAAATAACAAGGAAAGAAAGCAGTAACCAATATCTTCTCATGCTCTATTTGCAACAGCAACAAAATAGCTTTTACTGCCCCTCCCTATTTATACATAAGTCTCTTGCTCTTCCATCTTTTTTTCTTGTTGATCAATATGACACCTAAATCATGATTTGTCTGTCAGCAGCATTAGTGGTTCTAAGGAACAAAATTACAGATTTCCTAGATACGATTTTTATTTTAATATTACCACCTTCTATTATATGATTCACTCAAATACATACACATGTGTGTGCATGTGTGTGTATGTGTATTAGAGAGAAAAAAATATACTGTAATAGTAAAAAGAGGTTTTGTTAAAATTTGATTGCAAATATATATATAGTATTCACCTTAAGCATTTTAGTTTATGAATGAAGTTACAGGTCAGACCAAATGAAGAATGCCCTTTGGAATACTGATTAAGACACATATGCAAGAAACATCACAGCCCCATTATAAACTTTGTGATATTCCTTTATAGGATAAAATATCACAGATACCCCAGATCAAGACTAGGCATATAAGAGGAAGCTAAAGGCCCGGTCCCACTGGATGACAGATGCAAAATGTATGCATAAAGGACACAGCGGACGAGCAAAATTTCGGGGGTGGCTCCATCTGTTATCATCCGCTCCAAAAAGTGGTGAAAATTTGCATAAACAGAACGGAAAAGAACGGACATGGGTAGTATGTAGCAGGGATATTAAACGGATGTTCATAGGAAGCCTAGCGGATGACAGCGGATGGAAGCGGATGATACCTCCGAAGGGGTTCCGGGGGAGAATTTCGAAGCGGACGCATAGCGGATGAAGAGGATGCACCACGTACGCCTAAAGGAAAGAAAGGGGATGCCGTGCAGATGTATATCGGATGCAAACCGTTCACTGCGCATCCTTTCTATTTCTGTGCTACAAATGCTGTGTAGACGTTCCGTGTACCTTTTGTTTCTTCCCTCTTTCCGTTTTCAGCTGCAGCGGATGTGAGTTGCGAGGATGCCCAGAGGATACAGCAGACGTTTAATGGATGATAAACAGACATAGAACGTTTGTTGCTCACCTGCCGGAATATGTAACTTGCCAAAGGCTCATCCAAATCAGGTTGATTATCAATGAATGTGAAGAGATCTAAACCGGTTCCATGCTTCTCCATCACTAATTGAAAGAACTGTTGGTTCTCAAATATATCTAGCACCTAATGTCAAAGAACGTAGTATGAACAACTTTTTTAAAAAATTCAATAAATTTTGTATTCCACTGGATCCTTAACATTTCAAAAGTATAAAACAATCTACTTTTTATTTATTTACTGGATTTATTTATTATATTAATTTATTTTTGGGACTGATATCCTGCTGATTTCAATAAACTCTCAGCAGTTTACAATAAATACAATGAAATAACAATTTAAGTAATTACACAGAATTCAAACATAAGCTGTAATAAATAAGAGCAAAATAATAAAAGTGATAAAAAATGCTGTCTAAAATAATCCAGTTTTTAATAGCTTCTTCAAGTAAGAAAAGGGCTACAATACAGGTAGTCTTCAACTTTACAACAGTTCATTTAGAGATCATTTCAAGTTACAATGGCACTGAAAAAAAAATACTTAAGACAGTTGCAACATCCCCATGGTGATCAAAATTCAGATGCTTGGCAGCTGACTCATATGATAGAGCAATGTCCCAGGGTCATGTGATCACCTGTTGCAAACTTGTGGCAAGGAAAGTCAATGAGGAAGCCAGATTCACTTAACAACCTTGTTACTAACCGCAGTAATTCATTTAACAACTATGACAAGAAAGGTCATAAAATGAAACAAAATTCACTTAAACATTCTGCTTAGCAACAGAAATTTTGAGTTTAATTGTGGTCATAAGTTGAGTACTAGCTATAGTTTTATTTCCAATGGGAGACTGATGGAGAGAAGTGTGCCTTGTCTTGGTTCTTCTAACTTCAGGAGTATGGAATCACTAGCAGCTACGAGATCTGATAGATCAAGCCAATCTAGTTGGAAGTAGTCAGTCCTGTAAAGTGAAGCCATGAAGGGCTTTACAAGCCAATACCACCAACTTGTGGGGGTACTTAGAAGCTTACTGAGAAGCAGTGTAAGGCCCTCAGAATTAGTGTTATATGTACGCAACGTCAGGAATGGATAAGTACATGAGTCACTACTTCTAGACTAGATTTATATTATAGGGCCATGTGAAATATTTTGCAATATAATCCAATGTGGGGATAATGAAAGTATGAATCATTATAGCTAGATTGCCTTGCAACTATTGCCTCCAGGAAGGACACCACATGAACAACCTGCAAAACACTAAAATCAATAGGGAAGCCTTGTGTAAACAGTAATTTCATCTTCTTAGGCTTCAGCTATAGTCTGTTGTCTCCTATTCAGACCCTTATAGCATTCAAGCACTGGAGCAGGACCAACAGGATCTCCTCTAAAACCCAAGGTAATAAAAGTTGAATATCATCAGCATATTGATGATATCACATCTTGAATCATCAAATAACTTCATCTGATAGTTTCATGTACATCAGGGATGTCAAATTGGTGACTGGATGCATCACACACCCTGCCCACCCCAGCTCCATGAATGGGAAAACCATCAAGAAATGTCAGATGATGGCAATGTGATGCAATGAGTTTGACACCTGTGATGTAGATATTTAAAAGTATAGGACAGGGGTGGGCCTTTCAGTACTGCATGTCAGAGGCTGTTGGGCCAATTCCTCCTTCCCCATCACCACTGATTGAAATGATACACTAATGAAAGAGCAGAACCACTGCAGAATTGTGCCACCAATCCAAATCCCCAAAGGTGATTCAGTAATGTACCATCTTACAATTACAGCACAAAGGAGAATATTTTGAAAGTTAAAATAAAACTTTCTCATTTTGGCTGAGGACAGATTTTTGGGACAAAGAGCTGAATGGGGCTGTGTATTGAGCTTAGAGTGTATCAGGCACATGGATAAGTTTTTCTCATTGATCTGAAGAGGAACCTTATGAGTTTATTCTAGGCCAACATTATAATTTTCAAATGTTTCCATCTCACAATTATGGAAAAGCACAACTCTATGTCTTATGCTGCCTACTTCTTAGAGAAATAGATTCAGACATTTTCATCATCCATTTCAGGAGAACTAGTATAAAATGAGCAAACTAAGTCACAGATTAAATCCTAGCAAGAAGTCAAATCCAGAACAAAATACAGAAATGATGAATGATCCAATATTTGAATTTCCATGTTTGGAAATTTGCTATATTCCATTAAAACCAAATAAAATGGTTTCACATATACTAATACAAGGGGCTTAATTCCTGAAGTTATATTTATATATCTTCTTAACAGGTCTACTATACCTTAATAATATTGGGATGTTGAAGTTTCCTCAGAATAGCAATCTCCTGAGTAATAGTTCCTAGCTCAGGATCTTCTACCCAGCAGTAGTCTAATACCCTTCCTTTCCAAATGAATTTCACAACAACCTATGAATAATAAGATGCAAAGGAATAATTAGACCAAATTTGGACAGGATCGGAAGAAGCTTAATTTACTTTTTATCTATGTTACAGATTTTTAAAAATAGATTATACTTAAGTTGTACAATGGCAGTTCAAATAGGTATGTATTTTAAATTTATTGTTTTGCTTAAAGAATTATAGACTGAATCACATATCATGATGGCATGGGAAGGGCATTTGTACATGCATTACTTTTTCCTCCCAATAATTCAGTGATTTAAAAGAAGTTGGTCAACTGAATTTGATTTGATTTGTTAAAAAGAAAAGCAATGCAATCTGAGTAGGCATTTACTAATTCACTTCATAATTTAGACATATTGAATATTTTGTTTTAAATCAGTGTTTCTTAATTTTGGCAGCTTCTTCAGGTATAGCCTTCAACATGCAGAATCCCCTGGTCAACGTGGCCATTGCTCAGAATTCTAGGAGTTGAAATCCACATATTGCCAAAGTTGGGAAACAGTGGTTTAAATCAATGTAAAGATTCATTACCCGAGACAAAAATGAAACAAAGGATATTTTTTTCTTCTTTTTGAAAACAAAATACAGGTAGCTGACACTTACTGATCACTCATTCAGCAATCATTCAAAGTTGCAACCAGATTTACAATCAGAGTAAGCAAGCACACAATGGGGAATACACTGGCTGTGTTGAATGCAGTCATGTCTTTTGATATGCATACCTTATTATATGCCTGTTTATTCTGCTCAAATTTCTTCTTTGATTATCATGTGGTTGCGGGATGCTACAGAGGTAGCAAATGGTTGTAAATTCATCAGAGTTATTTTTTCAGTACTATCATAACGGCCATTAAATAAGAGGTCAGTAAGGACTATCTGTATCTTTCCAGAGTAGAAAAGAAAGATATTCCTTAATGATGCATAGCACACGTAAAACAACATAGTGCATAGTGACAAGCAGCTAATACTAACATGACTATTAATTTTAAGCAAATAGCATTTTTACCTCTTTCTTGTCCATTTTGCATTTTCCTGTCCAGACAAACCCAAAAGCTCCTTTTCCAATAAAAGTAACAGTATCATATTTCTCTCCATAGCCTCCCTCACAAGCTTTCAGTCTTTCTAATTCTTCGGCTCTTCGTGAATTCTCAAATAAGGGTGTGGTTTTGATTATCTGCAGCCAAAATAATAATAATAAATTGATGCACATTATAACAGCTTATTGAACTAATTATAACCAATAAAATAGAAAAATGAGGGAAAATGTGGGAAATATATTAAAAACAGGTAAATATTTCATCTGTAGCTTTCCTCAAATTGTTGATTTTTTGAGCTATTCCTATATTTGAAATCACTAATTAATTTTGAAATTGAATTATTACTCTAAACGCATGAGGATGCTCCGAGAATTAGCCTAAAGCGGGGACATCTAATTAATAAAGGAATACACATCCAAAGATTAACCAAACTTGCTCCAGGTTTACCAGATGTACTTGTAACTAGGTACCTAATAATCCTAAAAATGTGGCAGTTTCAGTTATCATTAAAATGGCAACACCCTGTTTCTGTCAAAATTATTATCCAATTCTATCTGTTTTTGTTAGAGATTTCTTGCAAATTGTGCAGAACTGCCAAGAAATGCCTAGAATGTTCATGAATGTTCTAAAGGGGATTGAATTATGCTTCAATTGAGTTAAGAATTCCAGATACATAACTCTGTGTGTGTGTGTGTGTGCGCGCGCGTGTGTGTGGTGTGTGTGTGTGTGTGTGTGTATTGGACAAGGGCACAGGGAGAGAGAATCAAAAATCGAGAAAAATAAATCCAAACATGGTGTGTTACATAGATAATGGGAAGAGAGCTAATTCTGAATTCAGTAAGGCATTTCTGAGGGTTACAATGTTGGGAATCTGATGGTAAATATATATAAAACATTTCAGGAAGATTACACTGTCTGCATATACTGTGCAGAACATATCCTTGCAAATGAACCAAAATATTATATAAATGCTCTGAGTTTCCTATCTTCTGAGTTCCTATAATGTTTTTTCCCCAAAGGGAACTATATCTACCCTCCAAAAAAGATATGCGAAGGGAAATGGAAATGCATGATATGCCTGGTGCAAAAAGCAACTTTTTTTAAAACTTCAAAGAAGAAATTTGTCCTGTGTTATTGTTTTTAAGCAAAAACATCATCCTAGACTGGTGGCCAGATCTCAAGAGACTATTGTTTTTCATAGTAATGACGGCACTGCTGCAGCCACTATAACATACTTCATTTATAGAATAACTATCCTCATCTTGCTGAGATATTGAGCAAGTAATTGCAGAAACTTTAGTTTTTTTCCAAACAAATTAATCCTCCCAACAAAATCTTAGGACCTGACCCTAAGTAGAGGATTTTAACAGTTTAACCTGATGTGAAAGTTAATTGGACTATCAATGAAGGACCAGGCAATCAATGTCACATTAACCAGGGCATATTCCCTGGTTTCCACTGCCATCTGGTGGTCTGATTTTCATCTTTTCAGCCACTGAGTTTTGGCCAAAACTATAGCTGTTTGGATAGTTTGGGTTTTCACTATTGACAATATAAAAGTGTTTTGTAAACACTTGTCTGTTCACAAATTCAAACATGGCACATTATTTATTAAAACAATGAATAAAGAAAAAACCCTTTAAAAGAAAAAGAAAAAATGTCAACAGAGAGGCAAGAGATTTTTACGAGCTATAAATTAAGGATTAGAGAGTGTCCAGGGAGAAGTTAAATAATCTATTCTGGGGAATGCCAGTGAGTTTTTCAGCAAAAATCCTAGCATTAAAATGTAGCTACAAGGTCCTTGCCCTTTTTAGGATATATAAATAATTTCCTATTGGATGATTTAATCTTTGTAGGCTTTCTCAAAGGTTTTATTTCTACTTTCAGTTAAATCACTATGCTCATTATAAAGGATGAACATTCTCTTTTATTTTCTGCCTGACAATTTTTTTTTGTTAGAAACAATAATTTTGTCATTAAATTCTCTAAACACAAATCTCTTTGCCAAAATCAGCAGATATGGAGAATGGTTACTTTGCCTTTCATGTCTTAAGAGGGAGCAAATATTATATGTGTTATATTTATCTTGCATCATTCATTGAAGAGCTGGAGCAGCTCCCCTTTGAGGATATATAGCAGTAATTTGGTTTATTTAGTTTTAAAAAAGGGGAAAGGGGGATAATTTTAAAAGCATGTATTCAATCATGTACAACACTGGTGATGTAGAGGCTCTGTCTCATTCTTAAAATATCGTAATATAAAGACATTAATTAAAACTAAATTCAGAGAAATTCAGGACCAGTAAAGGGAGACATTTAAATACATGTTTATTCTGTAAAGTAGATGGGGTTGAGAGAGAATGACTGGCATAGTCATCCATTGAATTTTCATAGCTACATCTTTTGTTGAACTTAGTTTTTTCCAGTCATAGTGCAAAAACCTTAGCCACTATATTTTAGTAAAAAAAAAAAAATACTAAAACCACTGTGTGCAGTTAAACTGTGGAAATTGTTTTCAGCATTGTAATGCTGAATGCATTTTAGAAAGTTATGAACAAGTTTAAGGAAGATCAGGCTGGCAGTAGATATTAAAGTTAATTATTACTTATTAAAATATAGGCAGCATGTTTTAAATACTGGTTGTTAATAAGTGTCAATGGGAGAGAGCAATTATCCTTTGGTCTAGAAAAGTGAGTTGATCACATTAGTATCAGTAACACTCCAACAGCTACTGTTTGCTCACAGGGATTATTGTATCCCTATTAGACCAGCAACTTCAACAACTTTTAAAATGTGTGGATTTCAACTCACAGAACTCCAGTGAGCAGGGTTGGCTGGGCTAATGCTGAGAAATACTGCAATAGCTAATGTCTACGAGTATATAGAAATCAATACTTACTTCTGCCAAATTAACAGCTGAGATTTCATCTAATGTTTGGTAGGAACTGCCCAAGCTAGAAAGAAGTAATTGTGTCTTTGCTGCTGCTTGTTTCTGGCTTCGGAAAAGGTCTCTCATAACCCAAATGCAAAAAAGAGCAGCAGGATCATGCAATTCCACACG
This sequence comes from Laticauda colubrina, assembly GCA_015471245.1. Classification (NCBI taxonomy): domain Eukaryota; kingdom Metazoa; phylum Chordata; class Lepidosauria; order Squamata; family Elapidae; genus Laticauda; species Laticauda colubrina. The sequence goes on from BLBF01000053.1 coordinate 3,331,361, forward strand.
TTTCACCTCAAAAAGTATGCCTGCAAAATTATTAACCAAGATAAAAACTCATAAAACATATAAAATGAGATAGAGAAAAGGAGTACAACAGTAAACAGAGAATGAGATTCTGAAACCCCTACATATATTGTGGATTTTAATATTGCAACTAAATTCTTCAGAAATATATAAACATAACCAATATGGGCTAATGTAAGAACAAATTGAACAGTGAAATAAAAGCATTATTACTAGTCTTTTTTCACTAGAGGAAAATGGAATATTTACTGTGGAATTTTAAACATAAACAATTATACTTACTGTTAAAGAAATTTATATTTAACAATAAAACTCCTGTTTTATGACACTATGGTCCCTTAATTCAGGGTAGAGTCAGGGCAACTGGATGGAGCTCAGAGATTACTGACCAGATGCCCTTCCTGACATCTACATGGACCTTGAAGCAGATTTTTTTTTCCTTTGCGCCTTATGAGAGAAACATTTGCCACTGCTTAAGATTGAACTCTCAGCTTTCTGAATAGGAAGCATCTTCACCATTAGGTCACTATGCTGCTCAAACCCATACTTAACAATATAATTCTAAAATAATTCATGACCAAACAGAATGGCTTTGGTCAGCCTTTCTAAATATTGCATGTTCTAGAGTTGCTGGGACTGCCAAACTTCTCAATCCATGCATATTGGAGACTATCTGGTAGGAAAAGCTAACTTTTGACTTTCAAAACACCTTGAGATTTGTTCAGTGCTGTGAGTCAAGGCTGGAAGAGTTGGCAAATAGCCAAATTCTTCCAAAAGCTTTCTCCAACATCCCTCCAGAAATTTAGATTGTAGGACCTTATATTTTCAAAAAGCTATAAAGCCTGGCATGCATTAGCACTTGATATGTGATTTTATTTCAACCAACAAAAGAAAATCTATAGCCAAATTATTATTAACTATGATTACAGATTTTAAATTGTAACTATGTATTGTTCTTAATCCAGTTGTGGTATATGGTTAGGTATGGCACTCGAGAATATTGCATGATTGGTCTATAAGGAAGGAAGCAAGGAATACTATCAACCAAGAGAAATTAGATTAACATTTAGTTTGGTTAGATTGTGTGTTCATGTTTTATTTTCTATTCATCCTTTTCATAATAAACTCCCATTCCCTTTGGCTTTCTAAATGATGTTTATTAAAGATCAGAGGGACAGCAGTAACAATTGCTTCCAACTTACTGAGTCGAGAACCATCTCGGTGATAGCAATTACCAGTATAGCTGCCTTCTCGTATTTCAGTGTTCAAATCAGTTGTTGGAGATAGCACATTTTCCAGTTTAACAGGTGTTGATGTTACTTGTGCCATATGCTGCTGCTTTAATATCAGAAAGTCTTCTTGAGACTCAACATTACTTTTTAGTGAATTAATTTCTAGATCATCCCTTAAAATTGGTATAGCACTTTCAAGTTCTGAAGTACAAAGTATAGAGAAATCATTGTCAAAGTACTCAGAAGGCTTATTAACAAACAAGTTCTTTTGACTGGCTGATGGAGAGATACCATTCCACAGAAACTCCAACTGATCACTTGCAATATTATTTGTCTGATCCAGAGACTGAACAAGATCTTTTGCATCTAAGGAAAGTTTTATTGGTCCAAAGGCAGCACATGGGTCAGATCTCACCTCTTCATTAATCCCCAGGTTCATCAGTCCACAGCAAACAGAATGACTACTACCCACATTCTCACTTTTCATAATTATAGAGGCGTCATAAAGTTTTGATGATCCTCCATGTATAGGAAGACTACTGCTCTTTTTTGCAGGCAAAAAACCTGAAGAATCAATAGTTGAACTTTCTAAGGAATTATTCTCAAATGTTAAGCTATTGGCTCTATTCATTAGAGTTCTGGGTGGAACTGCCTGGCTTTGCCTTGGGTTAGATGCTGTATTGTCCTCTGGCTCATCCAGTGTTGGAGTTCCAAATGACCCATGCACAATTTCACAAGGTATATTTGCCTCAAGTTGTAATTCAGCTTTTAATAATTTTTTATCAAATGTCTCACTGCCCAGGAGAGAATATTTTCTTCCTCTTCTTATTGTGGAAGGCTGGTGTTTCATAATATCTTGTGGTGAAGCAGAATCGTGTATATTCAAATTGTCATTTTCTTCTTGAATTAGATCATAAGTACTTCTGGAAAGGCAATTACTTCTATCATCTAATACATTCGATTCTGAATGATTTTGTTTTAGAGAATGTAATTCATTCATCTGATGGATAGCAGATTTTCCAGTCTCTTTTTCAGTGCCTTCATAATTTGGATTCTCAGAAGATATAGCTTCATTAGTAGCTAGCACATTATTGCTAGGTATATGGTTTCCACTGCAAAAAATAAGATTTATTTTGTTATATTGAACCAAGTATCTTTCTCACCATGTTCTCCACTCACCCATAATTTATTTGTATTCCTTCTTTAGAATGCAAGGACTTGCATTAATAAAACTATTCACATAGCACAGATTAAAGAAGATAAGCAGTAAAATGTTTCAACCCCCCAAAAAAATAAGTCCAGTTACCATGACTCAACTTTCAAACAACTCTTCCTGGATGACTGAGAATCTTTACTGATATATTCAAATAGCACAATTAAATAAAATAATGCCACTGAAAACAATACCATGATTATTGAAAGCCAATCTGAATTTGATAAAAAGAGATCATGGCAAAGAGATTTTGTCTCCTTTGATAAACTACTCTAGTGACAAGAATGCTACAGATCCACTTTGATTTCAGCAAAGGTTTTAAAATTATTCTGCAAACTATTAAAAGTATAATTTGCATGGTACTATAGTAAACTTGGCTAACTGTACTCAGAAAGACAGCACTGATAGCTCAACACTGTTTTTGAAAGTAGAACCAATGGCTGATCTCCCTGAACAGCCATTGGTTCTACTTTCGAATACAGTGTTGAGCTATGTTTTAGGACCAGTATTACTCAACATTTTTATTAATGATCTAGAAAATAGGATTGATAAATTTATTATCAAATTTGGAGATGACACAAATTGGGAGATCTGATCAACACAGAATTAGCAAAAAACACATCTCAGATAGAGTAGTGCATTCAATATGCCAACAAATTTGGAAAACTCAACAATGACTACCACAGCATTTGAAAAAAAAAGTCACTTTACATTCCAATCCCAAAGGGCAATGGCAAACAATGTTCAAACTACCGTTCAATTGTGCTCATTTCACACTAGCAAGGTCATGTTTAAGATTGTACAAGCTAGGCTTTAGCAATATGTAGACCAAGAACTATCAGAAATACAAGATGGGTTTTGAAGAGGCAGAGGAATTAGAGATCAAAATACCAACATTCGCTGGATTATGGAGAAAGCAAGGGAGTTCCACAAAAACATCTGCTTCTGTTTCATTATTGCTTCACACTGCTTCACACTAAAGCCTTTGATTGTGTGGATCTTTGGCAAGTTCTTAAAGAGATGGGAGACTAGACTACCTTACTTGTCTCCTGAGAATTTCTATGCAGGTCAAGAACAATTAGAACCAGATGTGGAACAACAGATTGGTTCAAAATAGGGAAAGGAATATAATAAGGCTGTATCACGCTGCTTATTTAAATTATATACAGAATACATCATGCAAAATGCTGTGCTAGATGAATCACACACCGGAATTAAGATTGTGGGAGAAATATCAACAACCTCAGACACGCAGACAATACAAAATACAATACAAAACAAAAAGTACTGGCAGAAAGTGAAGAGAAACCAAAGAGCCTCAGGGTAACAGCAGCCATGAAATTAAAAGATCCTTGCTTCTCAGGAAGAAAGCTATGGCAAACTTAAACAGCATATTAAAAGCAGAGACATCACCTTGCTGACAAGGGTCCTATGCTATGGTTTTCTCAGTAATAATGTATGGCTGTGAGAGTTGGACCATAAGGAAGGCTAAGCGCTGAAGAATGGATGCTTTCAAACTGTGGTATTGGAGAAGACTCTTGAGAGTCTCTTGGTCTGCAAGGAAATCAAATCAGTCAATCCTAAAGGAAATCAAGCCTGACTTGAAGGACAGGTACTGAAGGTGAAGCTCAAATACTTTGGGCACCAAATGAGAATAGCAATATCAATAGCAGGTCGACTTCTATACTGCATCACAGTGCTTTTCAGCCCTCTCTAAGCAGTTTACTGTCAGCATGTTGCCTCCAACAATCTGGATCCTCATTTTACCAACTTCAGAAGAATGGAAGGCTTGATCGGTCAGGATTGAACTACTGGCAACTGTCAGTCAGCAAAAGTAGCTTTCATTGTTGCACTCTAACCACTGTGCCACTCATTTGAAAAGACCCTGATGTTGGGAAAGATTGAAGGCTAAAGGAGAAGGGGATGGCTGAAGATGAGAAAGTTAGATAGTGTCAATGACACAGTGAACATGAATTTAAGCAAAATCTAGTAGATAAAGGGGAATAAAGGGCCTGCTGTGCTGTGGTCCATGGGATCACGAAAAGTAGTTGACTTAGTCATTGAACAGCAACAACCAGGGCTACTATATGGTTTTCCTGTAATAAAACTTATTATCCATATTATTTATAGAAACTAATTCTTCCACCTCATGATATAACTTTTTTTCAGCAGTGGCAACATTAAAACAGACTTGTGCATTTGAAACCTACCAAATTAGGGATGAAGATACCACTGCAGGAGACAGTGGAGCGCAGGGCACATTTTGCAAACTTTCCAGCTGGATTTCCCTTACAGGTGGGAGATCAGCTCCATTCCTCCCTAATTCCTGTTGTTCCTTCAGATCTGGAAAATCCATGTCTCCAACAAAGAATGAGCTGGTGACTGCATCAGAAGAAAACAGTATGGGCAACAATCCTTTTAGCAAAATATGCCCCAAGAAGCTCTAATGCCACTTTACATGTGAAATGTGGCTACATGGCTCAGTATCATTTTATACCATACAGAAGATACAATTTTTTGGACAATCAAGAATGTACAATTATAACCTTGCAAAATTGGCAGTTATCTAGAATATCTAAATCTCTATCTACCATTGATGCACCCCTAAAATATGTATGTTATAATTAGCTAGTTACAGATGTGTCCTTTAAATTGAAAAACTATATATAATAGTAAATCCAAGAAAAAATAAATAAATAATGCATTAATTAAGATGGGCAAGGAATACTATTGTTTTCATTCACTCAATAAGAATATGAAACCTGCTGAAAATAAATTAAAGGATGGGAAATGCAAATTACTGCATATCAATTAAAAAAAACTAGCATGGATGTCTTTGACACTTTCCTTGTGAGAAGTTGCTTGGCTGATGAATGTTAATATTTTTCAATACAAACAGTGCTTCTTTCTTCGCTCTCTTTCCCATCCCATCCTATTTAACTTTTCCTTCTCTTGTTTGGATAATTTTTCTTTTTTATTATTGCTGAGAGAAAAGATATTTGTCAGTGATAATAGTTAATCATAAAAAAGCAGACTAAATTTATCCTCATTTAGGAAGAATTCCAAGAATTACCCTCCAAAAAATAAACCAAACTCTGTTGATAGTGACAGTCAAACACTTTTGGCATTTATAATCCAATTTAAATTTGGGAAGGATGTTTGAAAGCTATTATGACATGTGTTCCAAGTTGAATAAATAATTTCCCAAGAAAATGTTAAGCCAATTAGGTTTGTTATTTTTTTTATTTATCTTGTTTATTTTATAATAATATAACTAATATATAAATTAATAGTATTACATAAAATAGTGTAATAACATTATTTATTTAATGTATTTATTATTTAAAACTTCTTTCAATTTAATAAAGATTAAGGGAGTCAACATTAGAAATGTCGCAACTGTGTAGTAGATGATCTGATATGTTTTTGTTTGCATTATAAGTAAAATCCTGAAAACTAGTAAATGTAAAACCCAGGTTACTTGTCAACTTTTTCGAATTGAGTCTAGATATACAATTCCCAGAATTCTCCCACATAATTCTCTGCAACCTGGTTCCATTGGACACATAAATTTAAATTATCTCTTTTGTCCAGGTACTCATTAACTTATGACCACGATTGAGCCTAAACTTTATGTTGTTAAGCAAGACAGTTAAGTGAAATTTGACCAATTTTACGTTTCTTGCCACAGTTGCTAAGTGAATCACTGCAGTTGCTAAATTAGTAACATGACTGTTAACTTCCCCATTGACTTTGCATGTCAAAAAGTTGCAAAAGGTGATCACATGGCCCTGGGACACTGCAACAGTCATAAAAACATGCCAGTTGTTAAGCATCTGAATTTTGATTTTGTGACCATGGAGATGCTACAATGTCTATGTGAAAAACTGTCATATGTCACTTGTTTCAGTGCCACTGCAACTTCAAATGAATGGTCATAAGTAATCTATATAATAATGCCGAACCCTATATTTTTATTCAGAATTGCCTTTTAAGCTAGAGCTCATAATCTTTTTATAGATGGATTTGCCTCAGAGAAATAAAATAAAAATTAACAAGTTGAATCCTGGATTATTTATAGATTAAATTAGATAGATGCCATTAAATCAATAGAACTGAGCCAGAACTAACTTAAATCCCAATATTATTAATTGCTATGTTCTGAATACAGTATGTTAACATCCCACCATTATAAAATCAGATGCCGAGCACAATCTATTAAAAACAAAACATTATTTTGGGTGAACAATATCATCTGTGGATAAAACTTACCTTTCTCAATACCACGTTCATCCCTCTGAATTTCTTCAGAGGAATGCATATTTTCTGCATTCACATAGATTTCTCTAGATTGTGGAAGTTGCAAAGAAGAATCAGTCTTATACATATTCTTGTAAAATCCAGGAATCAAGAAAGTGATATTCTATAATAGAAATGAGAAAATCCTTTCCTATTATTCTATGGCAATTACTAAAACCAATTCTTTATTTTTTAAAAAGATGAACATAGGGACTACTATTATAAAATTCAATTTGCTGCTGAAAACTTATCAGTGAAGTTTTCCCATCATTTAATTGAAATGAAAGAAATTTTTTAGTAATTTAATAATATCCTAGTATTAAGAACAGTCTTTCCCAGCCCTGAACACCCAGATCTTGTCTACCTATGACTCATCATCTCTGGCCATGATTGCAATCAAAAATTTGGAGGGTCAAGAATGCACTAGTCTAGATCAGTGGTCCTCAAATTTTTGGGCATCAGGGGCTGATTTCGTGGAAAATGATTTTTTCATAGGTGGAGGTGGTGGGTTTGGTTTTACTTGCTCACCCGCCTGCCGCTCAACTGGTTTTATGGAAGATAATTTTTCTATGGATGAGGGGGGAGGGCATGATTTCAGTTTCACTCACTCACCCACTGCTCATCTCTGGTTCCTAATAAGCCATAGATCAGTACCAGTCGGTGGCCTGAGGATTGGGGACCTCTGCTCTGCTTTTAAAGCCCTGTCTAAATCCCCAACATTTTGCAGCACTAATCAATTTTCCCAATTTGTTGGCCCTCAAATTAATTGTACTCTAATTTGTAGAAATTCCAAGCAACATGGGATTAGACAATGGATAGTAGAAATCTGGTAACTGAAACTAAATACATTTTTGAGAGAGGACATTGTTTTAGGAAAAAAAATTTCTGTAGAGAATTATAAGATTTTTACCTTGCCTAATAGTTCTTTCTTCTCATAACCAAATAGCATTAGGGAAAATGTATTGTTAATTCCATAAATTGTGCCATCTGTCTGAACAGTTACCAATCCGCTGATAGTGGTGAACACCCAGATGGTAGCAGAGAAGCAACAATCCATTGGTAAAGAGGTGCTATTTTCCAAAACTTCAACATCCATAGCTGGTGGAGAGTCATCTGATACTGAAATAACTTCATCAACATGGGGGCTTACTTTGAGTTTCAAACTGAGAGGGAATGTTGTTCCTTCCCTTGCTCGGCCAACAGATCTCTGAATTTTGATATTCTGAAAGAAGAAAGTGATAATCACAAAATAATGCAAATGTAAGATACTAAAATTTCCACTGACAAAGACTATAAAATGAAGAGTAAAGTTTTCAAATTACTATCATATAGTTGAAGTTAACCCCAAACATTATTTTACATAAAAATCATTCATTCATTCATTCATTCATTCATTCATTCATTCATTCATTCATGGGAATAATTGTCTGTAATAAACTTAATAGTACCTTTGGAATTTTTTTCCCAGGTGCAGGAAGTTGGATAGAAGGTATCAAATCTTTTATATAATGACCAACTACATCTTCTGATGATGAATATCCATGAAGGTGAGCAAAAAGGGGGTCACATGAAGTAATCTCTCCCTTAATATGAGAGTTCAACATAATTTGTATTACAAATGCTGGGCATTCTGTACCAAAGCACTGGTTTTATAGCAGATATGACGTGATCAAACATAATACTGTTGACTGTTCAAAGAATAGTTTTAAAGAATAGATTTAAAGAATAGAGCCTAGAAAAACTACTTTAGGGCAGATGAACCTCCACGCTGATTCTACATCCTGCTAATTTCTAATTTTTTACTAATTTTACTTAAAATATTTATATCATGCCTTTCTAGAAGAGGGCAACAATAATATTTAAAGAAAAAAATCTCATTTACATCCATATATCAGACTATTTATTACAACTGTTTCACATCAACAAACATCAAGATAGCTGTACAGCTATTAAATCATTTATTTAAAGAATTTCAGTTCCACTGTATTATTTCAGGAACAGTGGTTCTTGTGTACAATTATAAGAGAACACAAGCAAGCACATTCCTGTTTCTTTTCTTTGATAAAGTTGGCCAACATGAGGTTTGACATCCATGTTAAAAAACAAGCATGTTTCTATAATTTCCATTCTATTATTTTGCTGGTTTACTCACATTACTTTTGAAGGAAACGGAAGCAGAGAGTCTTTCCACAGGTTCCAAAACAACAACACAGTACTGACTGCAATGGCCTTTAATTTTTCTTGTCCATATAGTGACAGGGATCTTTTCATTATTTTGGGAAATGGCATCTACCTAGTGATAAAATACATGTTACCTTTCTAAATTGTAGGTTTAGACAGGCAGCCTTTAAACATTGTCTTTTAGAATGTGTTTCTCGACTTCAGGGGTGTCAAACTCAAGGCCCCTGGGTTGGAGCTGGCCTGCGGGGTGCTTAAATCCAACCCGCTGGGCCGGTCTGGAAATATCAAAGGATTTGCCCATGGTGCCTCTGGCGATTAAAATGGGTTACATACACAACCACCCCGTGCCTCGTTTTCACCCTCCATGGTCTCCTGCAGCACTTTGGCAACCGAAAATGGCCTGAAAAACGGCCCAGAAACTAGCAGAAAAACAAACCTGAAAACAGCCAGTAGAGTGCTGCAGGCCATGGAGGGTGAAAACATTTTGGCCGGCAGGGTGTCGCAGGGGGGCATCTGTCCCAGCCGCCCCCGCCAGCCCATGGAGAACTACAATGCTGATCCGGCCCTCGAAGAAATCCAGTTTGACACCCCTGCTATACTTTATCCATATTTAATGTTAAGGATTATATGCATGATATTTGTAGATATGAATTTTCACAAATTATATGCAACTTACTTTAGCAAGTTTTATCAAAATAGTTTTATTTCCAGATGACTGCATCATAATTAATTTTGTATATAAAAGTTTACCATGATTATTCAAGATTTCAGATGCTTGAGTTATATTTATATTCTATAGATGATTTAAGACACATCCTACAAAGAATTTTATCAAAATTTTATATATTTGAATAGCAGTTTTTGAATATTGTAAGTTAATGGTTCTCAACCTTTTCACCACCAGACTGCCTTTAAATAACTTTTGTGGCCATGGACCAAAACTTAACTCAAGATTTATATCATAAAAATTCTTCAAACCTTCACAGACTCCCTATGACATCGTGGCCCCTCAGAAGTCCGCGGAACTGTTATACATAGATTCTCAATAATTCTCAATAATCCCCACTACAAATCTACAAATTATAATCAGTAAAATTATCCCACTTCAAATTTATTACAGAAGCAAGTATAATGTAAATTAAGTCAGGTACAAACAGTAACAATATGGACCCTTCAGATTAGATTTTTGTTCAAAGGTCAAAAATAAATGTATAAAATCCAGGGATATTTATTTCTGAGTATATTTGTGCAGGAGGAACAGGATTGAATATTTTAGGCATTCTAGTTTTTATAAAATAAGGCAAAGATTTTCAGATTAACCAAATCAATATAGTATACAAATCAGAGAGAGAATTTGCCCTTACTGTGGAAAGATTATATAACAAAAATGTTATTCAGGTGCCAAAGGAATTTTTATTGGTTTTGTAGAACAGTTCATAACCTACATTTCTAATATATCAAAGCAAATGTAGCTCTATGTGTACGTGAAATTCTCAACAAAATAGCCAGCTTTTCAACTGGAATGGTAGTACTATCTTTAAAAGAAATTTGGTCTGCTATAAAATAACTATGGATTTAAACTATGGTTTACAGTGAAATGCAGAAAAACAGAACAAACCAATTCTATCCGATTATCATCAGTGGATAGGATTAAAAAGGTTTGATTTTCTTATGAACTACTTTCACTTTTTTATCATAAAAGACTACATTTAAAAACAATTATTTAGCATAGTTAATTCTAAGGCTATGATATATTTAACAGCCTAGATGAATATTAATCTCAAATAGACATATGTCTTCTTGAATTAGACTACTTATGCTCTGGTAAAAATAATAAAAAATCAGTATCACATTGCATGTACACACAATATATGATCTCCTATGTATATTTAAGTACATTCAAACTTTTCTAGCACTACACTGTTAAACCAAAGCACATTATCTTTACTTCATGCCTGATGTATACATAAAGCGAACACATCATTTTACTTCTATTATAGCTTTAGAAATTTAAACACCAAATTTATAAAAACCTCATCAATAAATCTGAACAAAGATAAATCTATATTGAAATAAATGGGGTTCTCATAAATTCCTAAGGCTTCTGTGATAGAAAAGTAATTGAAAATACAAGCCTGAAATATTGATAGGCATGTATCAGTTGTAAGATATTTAACTGAAGAAATCACACACCACTGTTCCTGGAATTACTGGTCCATGTTCTTCAAGATCAGTATATTCTTCTTTTAGAGCGTCCACAATATCCCAGTTGGATTTTGAAATCATTTCAGATAATTTCCGCCCAATCATTTCCTCGGAACTATATCCAAGAATCTTGCAGGCTTTATCATTTGCAACTAGAATCTAAAAAAGAACAAGAACAATTATCTTCTGGTGGACTTTGAAGTTAAACATAGTTGGGCTTTCTTCATATTAGGGTAGAAAATCTCCAACGAATACAGATACAGTACATTAGTTTGATAAGGCAAAACTATTCCAGAAGCAAATAGTAGCACATTATTTCACTATGTTGTGAAGAAAATTAAATAGAAGCATATATTCAGGCAAATCTGAATTGAAGATTTCTTGACTTGATTCTATACCAAGTGATGGGCACAAATAAAACGCTAATATCCTGGGGTTGAATTTCAATGTGTTCTAATAGTACACAAGTATTCTAATATATATTTATTCAAAAGCAACACTGATTAATGTGATATTAAATAAATCATTAGCATGTGTAATATTTTTTAAATAAATTAAAGCTATGTTCTAGTTTAGCCTGTTGTGTCAGCCTGTTTAATTTAGCCTGTTTAATTTATGATTTGTTTAGTTCATGGTCCAGTATTTCAGGTGAATTGGGCTGAATTAATCAGTTAGCTATAATATGAACATAATCTTAATAGTTTCTAAATAGACCACAAGATATGAGTGAGATATATCTTGTGTTCTTCAATAAGTATTGCTTTATCATTTGTTCACATATCACTCTAAATCTGGCTTGTTTATTGAACTAATCATAATTAGCTGAATTTGCGTACATTGCGTACACTAATTGCGTACACTAATACATTGCGTACACTAATATAGCATAATATGTGAATCAAGTCACAGAGATTTTAGCCTATTCTATTTTGCTCTATTTATTTATAAAGTTAACAGTACTCATTAACATATCATTGCAGTTTTGTTTACAAACATGTCTTCAGTAGGTACTACAAGTTTGAATAATCAGCAAATTATAACAAATGAGTAATCAGACAACTGCAATTTTATGGGTGTTAAATCCAGGCATTAGCATCTTGGTAAAATACTTAATTGGCTCTTAACAATGAAGTGCATGCCAAGTACAGTTATTAACAAAGTAGTTAGCCCCATTTTGGTTTCAATTTTCGAACAAAGCTAGTTAAATATATATATATATATATATATATATATATATATATATATATATA
>BLBF01000053.1:3353758-3437539 GCA_015471245.1 Laticauda colubrina
TTTGGTTCTGGTAATTAGTGTTTTCGCTACGGAATTTATCTGTGCTGGGTGGTGGTGGGATTGGGCGTTGAGGTAGCGGTTGGTGTGTGTTTTCTTTTGGTATATGGTGTGTCCCAGTGTGCCATCTGTTCTTTTGTAGATTAGTACATCTAGGAATACATACATACATACATACATACATACATACATATACACACACACACAAATTAATCCAAAATACCTATTATTAAAGGAATAAAAATAGACATGGAGCCTATTCCATTTTCAAAACAGATCCTCTGTTCCAAAATTAAAACTTAATATATAAAATCTTCTCTAGCTCTGCTTTTCCAAAGAGACACTTTCTAATGATTACTATTGATGGAGGGGGGGGGGGGAATCCTTAACATATCTTGTATATCATAGAAAGCTGTAAGATTTACAAAGTGTTCTTTGGGCAGTATGAAATAAGATCTAAGGTTTTCTGCCCCTATATCTATAATACAATCTATAATTAAATCAGTATTGTACAACAAGACCATAAAGATGTGTTTTTGTTTTAATCTTTTCCACAAATTTTATCTCTAATAAAATTTGTGAATTATTCAAATGTTTGATTGTAATACAGTATATTCTGTAAATATAAGACAATTCCATATCTATTGAATCTCTATATATAAACCAGTGGCATGCTATGAGAATGTCAATGTTATGCAAATCCATTTAGTACCTCAGTTGTTCTAATATCCACAGTGAAGATGGCCTTGTTTGGGTTACGGATACTACTTGACAGTGCCCGAATGGATTCTCCCCAAGTCAGTGCATTTAAGAGAGAACAAGAAGAGGTGCTACATATGGAACAACAAAGGGAAGCAGTTTCCAAATGATCCCAAGAGCTATGAAGTTTGCCAGTACAGATATTCCGGGCAGCTAATGAAGATAGGCAGTAGGAATTCCATTCATTTTCTAAGAACAAAAAGAAAAAAAAGCATAGAATCTCAAATAATAGAATTAAAGACAATCAGACAATTTTGCAAAGTACCAACAACTTATTAAAGACAAAATTATAGAAACACATTATTCAGATATACTAGGTAAAAACAGTATAGCGAGAAATGTTTGCCTCAGTTACCACCTTGAAAAGGCAAAAATAACAGGACTGCCAAAAAGCACTATCAGCACATCTGTGATTTAAAAATAATTATTTGTTTGTTTGTTTATATTTCCTATTTCTAAACTGCCTATCTCCTTCACATCTATTTACACCCAATTCCTTATATTCACTAGTTTCCATTCCTCTGAAGTGCTTTAGATAAGACATTTAATGATTAATTGAACTGTATTCATGGAGGTTTAGAAGGAATCCAAAAGAAATTTTTTATTTATAAGCCTTCAGTCTTTTCCCATCCACTCGATTATTTTTTTTCTCCAGAAAATCTGCTAAGAAAGAATATCTTCTTGTTGAGTAGTTACTGTTCTCTTTAATTAACAATTGCTTTATTTTCCTTGCTAGATAAGCTAATCACCTGGCAAAGATGTTTTTTTCTTACACAGCCTTGAAAGCCAACTCTTCCTTTTCTTATTTGTCCAAGTAAAAGATTTGCTCAGTTCTTCACAGATCCCAGGATCAGTCATAGAGACAGAGACGCCTGACATGATTTCTTTAGAAGTGACAAACTCATCTGTCATGCTAATAGGTGAACTACAGGAAATTCTTCACAGAAACTGCAGGCTCTGAAACAGAACAGCATGTAATATCTAGGACTGGACATATTCTTTTAAATCAGATTCTGAGATATTTATAAAACATTTGTTTCATATTTATAAAAAGGAGACTACTAGCAGAGTCGAATTGCCAAACAGCAAGCAAACGTGGTCCTTCTGACACCACTTTGCCAGGAAAAGAAAATGAGAAAAATACGACACAGAAAGCAAGCGTTCGGGTTAATTCCAACTTAGCTCAAAATTCATCAGCAAATTTGTATTCATCTTCTAAACATCCCAGCCAGGAATGCCTAACGGGGCAATGACTTCAAAGATTGTTATAATCTGGAAGAGTGGAGAATGGCACAGAGGAAATGCCTTTGGCATCTCAAGTAGTTTTGACTAACCTGGCAGCAGTGAAGACCCGGAGGAGCAATTGGCCCACCTTCAGTCAGGAAAACACGAACAGAAATGCAACTTGCTTTCAAATGCAACAGGTGGTTTGTCACACCACAAGGTTCCACGACAACCACAGGAGATGGCAGGGTGCCTCTTGTTTATGGCTCTGGTGGCTGCTGAAACTAAAAAGGAGGACTCGCTCCACATATGCTCGGAGGATCCCTTTCATTTAATCACACGAGATTATTATTATTTTTTATGCTAAAACAACCCCTAGAAGAGTTCGGGCGGTGTGTGTGGGGGGGGGGGGAAGCTCCCTCCGGAGTCATCGGAACGCCTCCACTCCTGCGGAATAACTTACCCAACTGTCTGTCCGAGGGGAGAAGTGTTCAGTACGAGCGAAGTAGGCGGGGAAATGACTACGTAGTTCCATCAGGAGCCAAGCAACGCGACGGAACTCGAAGGCGACAGTTCGAGAACCCAACCACTTCTAAGGGGTGGAGTTTCCCCGACGTTCAAAGACAAGAAGATCCCGCGCAAACTGTTGCTAGGGACGCGCCGAGCAGGTTCTGTTCGGTCGAGCACGCGGGAAACTCGTCCATTCAGATCTGGCCCGCATATTTCATCTCTTTCCCAGGAAGGGGCGGGGGGGGGGGGCGGGGGGTCGGTGTTTCTAACTATCCGTGGACGGCTTGTTTTGAATCTATTACATCGTAATTAACAGTCGTGGCATTTTATAGCCTTAGAAATACAGTTTAAACGATCGTGTATCCTAATCCACTTTATCTAATAAAATTATGACGTGTTCTTTTTTTTCCTAAGAACCATACCTTACATTTCTAAACATGAGAACATGGATTTTCTAGCCTCTCTAATAAATATTCCAGATATAATTAATAATTTTAACTGGCATTTTTCTTCCTATAATAAATACTTTAAAAGAGCAAAAGCATCCATTAAAAAAAAAGGGGGAGCTCCAAGTCAAATTCATCCCTCGGTGATTTTGTGAGATTAACCAACTTTCTTAGTAATAATAGGCAGGTAATTTGCCATTACCTTTCTCCAGGATGTTTTTTACCCCCAATTTAGTCAATATCCTTATAGGTAGTTAACTTTCACTTGAATACACACTAGACCAGCACTGCTTGGTTCTGAACTCAGACAAATTACTAAAATATGAGGTTTGAAAATATGTTGTGGTTACTTCTCTTCTGTCATGTTCTCATCATGCCCTAAATAACTTAACTTAAATAACTTAACAATAAGCTTCCAAAAACTGCTGGCATATGAAATTCTGGGGGACCACTTCCAGAAAATGATAATTGGACCACATATTTCATTTACTATGAGGCAACTGTATGTTTCTTTTAATCCAGTACTGCATCATACTAGAACTGTTGCAAAGATTGATTAGTATTTTTTGAATCCATTCTTAATTACTTAACTCTATAGATGAGTTAACTTTTGAATGTAATATGACATGGGTATTTTTTGTTTCTTTCCTTTTTTGCGTAGAAAATAATACATTTTAAAGTATTGAAAAGCAAACAAATTTAAATATGTATAAAATTAGATACAGGTTATCACACACTTCCAGTGTTTATTTTTAAATATTCAAATATATTGTAGTGCTCATAAATGATTAAAACCTTAGAAGCAGCACATTTTAGATTTGCAAGTATGTTTATATCATCTATCCAAATGTTTTTTTTTACAAAGTACAGGGGTGGTTTTCCATTGCTTTCTCCTGTGCAGTACGAAACAATGCTTTTGCTGTTGTCACTCAAGTGATCATTTGCTTCAAGCCTTCTGTATTCTTGTTGCCCAATATGGGAGCTTCCTGCTTTAACTGAGCAGCTGGGATGGTTTTCACCTCTGCTGGAAATATTTGTGGTAACCTTTCCATGATTCTTAATAATGCCTCCTCCTTGCCAGAGTGAGGTAGTACAGGTAGTCCTTGACTTACGACCACAATTGAGCCCAAAATTTATGTTAAGCAAGACATTTGTTAGGTGAGTTTTGCTTCTTTTTACAACCTTTATTGCTATAGGTGTTAAATGAATCACTGCATTTGATAAGTTAGAAACCCAGTTATTAAATGAATCTGACTGCCCTATTGATTTTGCTTGTCAAAAGTTCACAAAAGATGATCACATATGACCTTGGGATACAGCAATGGTCATAAATATGAGCCTGTTGCCATGCATCTGAATTTTGATCACATGATCATGAGGATGCTGCAAACGTAACTGCAAAAAATAGTCATAAATTACATTTTCAGGCCTGGTATAACTTTGAACAATCACTAAATAAACTCTTGTTAAGTTGAGGACTACCTGTACAAAAGGGCTGAAGGACCAGATTAGGGGCAGATCATCCTGGAGAAAATCTATCTATGTTGTAATGACTCCCACCAACTTGTTGACACATAATCATCTGTCAGTGTATATGAGTTCATGAATTGGAATAGACATGGTAACAGGTCAGCCAATGGGGACAGTTCGGTGAATCAGATGGCTCAGAGCCTGGGCGTGACTTAGCTTGACATACATACATACATGTGTGTGTATATATATATATATACAAACACACATATATATCTTCTGTGAATATTGCCTCTGTATTATTTTGCTTCTGTGCTTAATCAGCTTCTGTGATTATGACTTTTGGATTCTGAGTTCTGGGTTCTGACTTCTGCTGCATGGCTATTGTTTACACGCATCATACTGCATATTATTGTATATAAAGAAGACTCTTCTATAAATGAATCCTGCTGAATTATTTACTTGTGTTCTGGTTGGATTTCTGCAAACTCTAACATCATCATCAGTCAATAAAGGTTCAAAACAAACTCCCATTTCTTTACCATATTGGAAACCTCTCATCCTAACCTTTATTTTGTATTTCAAAACAGTTCTTTTCCAAATTCACACTCCAACTAAAATCCCCTCTTCAAATAGGGCTAGCTCGGTCATAAGGGCTGATTTTAAGCTGCCATTGCATGTACTTGGCATGTCAAACTGTCATATCAAAAGAAAATGCAATTATTGCATTTATGTTCCTTTCTATGTGATAAAATTATGCTAATTTTATCTGGCTGATTTGTCTTGCATGCAGAAAACCAGTTGAACTTATCAGCTTTTCAATACAGGCTTACTACTAACTTCATACATCACACTAATTCATTACATAGCTTTGAGTTTTGCTTAATATGTTATGCAAATTGTACTTAGTGAATTGTCACTTAGTATGAAACTTGAAACCAATCATAATGTAGAGAAAGGGATTTCTCACTATATTGTTGTTAGTTGCGAAGTCGTGTCCAACCCATTGCAACCCCATGGACATTCCACCAGGCCTTCCTGTCCCCTACCATCCCCGGACTCCATTTGAGTTCATTCTCACTATAATATTTGCTAAAAACATAAGACACAAATCAGGCTCAAGTTCTGATGACTTGATTATCATGTCCATATGTTTTGCAATTGCCTTCTTCCAGATTGATTTAATTTTATTTCTTACTTCTAGTGTATGGATTACTTGATGTTATCTATCCATGTACTATTAGTCAGTTCAGAACAAAAAAAAAGCAAATTTCAAATGTCACTGTCAATTTTGAAAAACTAATTGTTGTATTGATAGGAAAGGGATAGAATAACTTATTTTAACTTTTTCAAAATGATTGATGTAACAGATTTCTAAAATGTTACAGTACATTGCTTAGATAAAAGTCAGGTTTTTTTCCTGCCATCACAATATCAGGAGCATTAATACAAATAGTTAGCACTGTAGCAGTGATGACTGATATTAATTATTTTTGTACTGCATGAGATATCTGTGTTTTTTTAAAATCTCAGAATTTATAAGTTGCTGGAGAACAGCAGTCACAAAGTACTATTTTCCTATTGTGCAGAGGATTGCTTGGAAGCATTAGGCTTGATCTTCCATTGGCTCCAGCATGATTCTTCTAATCTATTTAAATGACATTTAGAAAACAGCACAAAAAGAATATTTTTTTAAAAAAAATCCATAGTGGATCATTTTGGTTAGATTATAGACAAAACCGAATTACCTAGCAAAGGAAAAGAATGCAGCAGTTTTCCACTATAAGGCACTAAGATTCAGCCTTTTTCCTCTTTCTATTTTATTATTACCTCTCTTTTTTTTTCTGTCTACTACTTATCTCAGTTAATTTTCAATTAAATGGCGAGAAGGGCAGTACATCCAACACCGCTGCTAGAAACGCCAAGCAAATATGAATTACTATACACGCACAGCTTCCCTGAAATTACTCTGCTCGTTTCATTGGCAAGTGAACGTCTGTAAGACAAACACTACATTTCCCAGAAAGCTCCGGGGCTAGACGCAGGCGCATAGTGTCTCATTGGTACCTCTGCGTCGAAGCTGATTCTGTGATTGGCTGGAGGAGATCCCGAACCCATTATTCATTGGCTATTCCAGTGCTATGTCCGATGCCGGAAGGAGGGGGGATCGCGAAGCGTTATGGCGACGACAACGACAACGACGACAGCAGAGCCAGAGAGTGGGGAGGGCGCTCAAGAGATGATGGAGGGTGAGAGGCCGGAGTGTAGCGCGCGATGTCCGAATTCAGATTAGGGTTGGTTCCGTTCCGTTCAGCGACTAGAGAGAAATAGGGGACTCTGTGGTTTGGGGCTGCTGGCCTTAATGTGGGAGAGGGACATGCCGAAGTATTAGCGGGGCATCTATTTAGTGAGCGCAGTGGGAGGAACCTCCGGGGAAGCATTTCGGGCGAGGGATGAGAAAAGGCTGGAGCTGTTTCCCGGGGTCAAAATTGCTGAATAGGAGGGTCTCATAATCCCCATCTCCACCCTACTTCACCATTTAAATCAGCTCTTTTCACTCTCCTGAAAATTGCCAGGTCTCTCCGCTACTGGCATGGCATGCAAAGCAAACGCACGTTGTTATCATTTGTGAGATGATGATGATGATGATGATGATGATGATGATGATGATGATGATGATGATGATGATGATGATGATGATGGAATAAGAGATTAATAATTTTGAGTAAGAAGTGTTTTTATAAACCCTGCCTTACAGCAGTTCAGATGTCACACTGAGTCGGTGCAGGAGTTCTTGACGTTGATGATTTAATCTGCCACTGACTCATCAAACTTCATTTAAATCCCACCTTTTATTCACATCAAGATTTCCGGACTTCCATATTGTTCACTCATGCCTTAAATTCAGTGATTTCCTGCTAAGTATTATCTTGAAGAGAGAAATCAGTGACAGCAGTGTAAGATGAACTTGCAACATGAATTACTGTTATAAATTTACTTCTCCTGGGAGTGGTAATCTCACTGCCTGCTGTGGATCTGAGTAGAGTTTGTAGCAACCTATTCTAAGTTTTTCCACAGCAAGAAGGTTTTATTTGCATCTTTCAGGAAGTACATCTAACTTCAGGAATGGGAATCATGGCTTTGTGTTGTAGGTTTTATTTTGTTGCTGCTTAGAAAGCAACAAAACAGCTTTATTAAAGCTATTTTGACTCAACCTGTTTTTACTATTTGTGCTGTAGCTCCCCAAGATTTGAAGGAAGGTGTGTGACATATCAGTCAGGAGACCATCTACGTCCTGTTAGGTGCTTCCTAAACATCAGGGATAATATACTGAAAGTGCATCACATACTGTTCATATAATCTTATAAAAACTCTGTAAAATCAGTTATTACCCATTTTCTTATAAAATGAGAGTTGATGCTGACAGGACAGTTAAAAATGTCCATATACTTAGCAAAAGATTGTTGCTGTTCTTTGATATATTGTAATGAATTAATAATTGAGTAATCTTGTCCTGCAACTTCTCCTTATAGAGAGGAATTTAAATATTTTCCAAATAAGTTCATCTAAATTACTTTTTGCCCCAGAAATGTAGGGTGTATATAGCTAGTTTAAATAGTTTGCATGGGACTCCTATGGAAAAGTATACTTTGCGTAGCAATACATAATATCTGGAACAGTATTAAAATCTTTGGCATAATGAGAGTATGGCCACAGATGCAGATAGAGTGCAAACCGAAGAAGACTAGAGCTCTATAGTTCTTGTGACATTTTCAACATCAAGTGAATGGCTTACCATTCTTGAGTGTGGTTGTTGACATTGCCAGGGTATTATTACCCATCATTGTTGAAGTAAGGTTAAGTTGTCAATCTGATTGACTTCATACTGAAAAGGAAGTTATCAAAGGAATGAAAATATTCTTAGCTGGCCTGATAAGCTTTTGTGCTGTGCTTTTTACTTATATCGGAAGACAGTACATTAATAAACTATACCAGAACTGTAGTAGCTCACTCACTGTACATCAATTCTTGGACATCTGTTAATAAGAATTTGAAACCCAAATCTTGGGCCAAGAAATGAAATGAACATATATTGATTTAGGAGGGGGAAACCCTATGAAAATAGGCAAATAATCCCTTTGAAGCAATTTAGGATGTAAAGTTGTTAAAGTTTTCTTAATAACTTGGCACATTTAGTGCAGTTACCTTATCTTTCCTGTGACACTCTATGGAAGCAAACATCAGATTTTAAAGAATTGAAATAGGAAGAGTATTGATGTCTTTGAATTTTGGTGTTGGGGAAAACTCCTGAAAATATTGTGTACATCCAAGAAAACAAACCAATGCACAAATCAGTCCAGAGTTCTCACTTGAGGCACAAATAACTAGACTCAAATTATCCTATTTTGGACACATTGTGTGAAGAACCAGCTATCTGAAAAATGCTCTAATTCCGCAAAGGGTGAAAGGAAAGGGAGGAAGATGATCACCAGCAAGGTACACTGTCTTAATAACTGGCTATGAATGCATCATTGGGAAACTTGAAAGAACAAGTTAGAGAGTCGAACACAACTTGATGGTACATTGTCAACCAACTGCTTGAATGCTCCTACTTGCAAGAACAAAGCAAAGTGAATGTGTGCCATGACAAATGATTTTTCATACTTTAGCACACTAAGCCAAGATGTGATGTCCAAATGCATATTTGTTCAAAAACAAAGACTGCTTGTCTTAAATATATAGTGGTATTCTGTGATCCTAACTAAACTGTGCATATTTATACATATGTGTAATGGACAATACACATGTAGCAAAATAATTTATAACTTCAAGGGTTTCTACAATAGTTTTATTACAGTTTAATTTGTTAACAAAGTTATTTGTTGCAAAAATCCTATTGTGGTTACTCCTCTGAAAAGTTGTGAAATGTAACAGAAATCTGGCTTTCATAGTATGTGAAGGTTAGTTTTTGCCATAATTTGGATATATTGCATGTTTAGCATTTCTTTTAGCTGGCGAGGGGGGGGGGTTGTTTTGTTTTTTACATTTTGTTACTTGAGAGTAAATCTACCTTTGGGTGGGGGCTTACTGCCAAATATTCATGCCTCTTCCTGAAACTTCATTCTTATTAATTTATCTTTGGAGTGTTAGCTCTGTCAAATTGTTGTAGCAAAGGTCAGTCATGTGTCATAACAGATTCATTATACATAAACATTCACATGGTTTGTTTTAATTCATAAAAGTATATATCCTAATAATTGTTTTTCTATAGGCTGCCACAATATTCTTTGTAACTTATATAGCATCAGTTTTTTCTCTGATGTTATGCTTTACGCATTCTAAAATAAACAATTATATTTTCTGTTCCACAGTTGATAAAAGGATTGAATCAGAAGAATCTGGAGATGATGAAGGGAAGAAGCAAGCAGTTTGCATAGTAACAGACCTCAGTCAACAAAGTCTAAGAGAAGAGCAGAATGGAGATAATTTAACAAGTAAGCTACTATTTGGAGTATGCCTTTTGTAGCATATAATATGACTGAAGTAGAATTGAAGACTTACTGACGCCCATCTCTTTGAATCGGTAGAATGCAATTGAATATGCTTAATGTTACACTTTCCTACTGCATGTCATTATTGCTTTTGTATATTTGGTGTTTATTCATTGCACGGTTTTTAATTCTATTATAGCTCTTGGAAACACTGAGAAATTGTCCTTTTGCACTTTTTAAGTGGAAAGGAAGTATATAAATTAATATTGCAAAGATTCTTGGTTGTTATTTTTATGAGGAGTTTTTTTCTATATTTCTATATTCCCTCTTGCTTATGAATAATAAAAGTGGTAAGTTTCAAATTCTTTCTGGTTCTTAAAAAATACTATTTTATATTGCTGCTTCATATGCATACCTGTCACCCTTTACTTCTAGGTTTACCAGACATAATCAACTGTTTACAGTGGTTGCTCTGTGTGCCAATTAATAAGAAATTTTACTTTGATCCAAAACAATATTTTCAAAAGAGAGTGACTGTGCAAGCCTAAACAATTCCATGATATTTTTGGAGGTGGGAAAGTATCTTGGATGTTTTTGTTTCAAGATAAAAGTTGACTGCTTTCCCAAACAGTCATATGTTACTGTATATTTCTGCTGGCCAACAGTACTTCTCCTATTCCTCTTGCAAGAGAATTCAGAGAAAGAGAACATAGTTTCAACATTGCTCAGCATTTCAGAACTTTTTAAAGTTATTTTACATCAGGATTACTCTGCCAAGTCTCCACTTCCATAACATTATGGTGGGTGATGACTCGGAGGTTTTTATTTCTTCTTGAGCTACCCCAGAAATAAAATGAGGTCTCAATTGTTAATATATAGAAGATTACTGAAAACAAAGTTACTTGAGCAAACATTTGGGCAGAGAGAAATAAATTATGTTAAGTATTTTGGACTTATGTGTACAGTGCTAATGATGAAAGTTTTCTGGTGTTAATGTGTAATATTTATTTTGTATTGGCTTTCTAAATTGACTTCTTTTTTTTATTAAAGTGGCATAAAATCAGTTGTGATAAATATACCATATTAACCTAACAAATACCCCTATGAATATAAGCCCTAATCACATGAATAACTTTTTGATGGTATATAGTAGAAGAATGAGATGGAAATAGAATTTAAACCACATATATACACATGTACATATATACTTATATCTTTATTTTATTACTAGCTGGTAAGTAAGGTAAAAGTCACAAAGTTTTCAAAAATAGATTTGAAAAAAAACAGAGTTGGTATCATGAAAAAAATGTGAAAAGGAGTGTAAAGCATACAGTTTAAAAGAACAAGAGACTTTTTAATGTTTCGTAAATATCTGCAGAACTTTTTTTTGCAAAATATGTAATCAAATACGTGAAGAGAGATAATTACAGGTAATCCTCACTTAACAACTAGTTGCATAGTGACCATTCTAAGTTACAATGGATCCACACACACCCCAAGTTTTTTAGCCAGTTCCAGAATTCCAGTGGCAGCACACACCTCAGTAACATGACCACATTTTGGGCATTTGGTGACTGCCTCACTTTTATGGTCACGTGGCAGTGGTTTACACCAGGTTTTCCTGGTTCTGGCCAAAAACAGCCATAAAAATACATTGCTTCACAAACACCACAGCTTTTTTTTTTGTAAAATCTGGCCCCGTCGTGTGGGTTCCTCAACTTATGACTATCTTCACTTAAGACAGACATTCTGGGCTTCATTACAGTTGTAATTTGAGGACTATCTGTAAACTACTAACTTGCTGATGAATAAAATCTTTCTTCTATTGGGCATGGTGAACAAAACCCAATAGCTCTTCTATTGTTGGGTTTTTGTTTTTTATTCTGTTGTTGGGTGTGTAAGCATTTTGCTCATTTACTAATAACCCTGGAATGTGAACAACACTGGCTTACTGCTTTATAATGCTTAGCACTGTTGTATTTTGCTCAAAAAATATGTAAGAGCAAATGCACCTAGCTGCCAAATAAGAACATGCATGAATTATTTAACAGAAATCCCTGAGTTTGTCTTCATTCAGGCACACTGAGAAAGAGAGAACTTGTAAGGATCTTTTTGATTCCAGAACAGAAAGGTTTTCTTCAAATTGCTGGCAATATTCAAACCAGGAAGAACATATGCCATATCAGTCCTTTCCAGGAGAACATTTATATTTTTTTTGCCACACTGCAAAATTGAGACGATAACCAGAATGCAAGAGTAGTTTAAAATTTATGATATTTATTGCTTGCTCGGATAGCTATTAAGTCATTTGAGTTAGTTTGTGCTTCTTAATTGAATTCAATATTAGGTAATGTACATTTTCCACAAGTGCATTGGTATTTCTTCCCCGTATCTGAATTTAGCCGAAGTGATGATTAGCTGAAAAAGGCGCATATGACTTTTGCATTATAGCAGTAAAATCTAAATCCATTAGCTTTCTTTTTGCCTGAAGGCTTAATTTCACTTTCTGAATTTGCTTTTGGTTGGAGAACACTATGGGTTTACTCAGGATGTGCTTGCTGTTTTACAGGTGAATCAGAGATTCCAGTGGATATGGAAACTATTAGCCTGGATCCAGAGGCTGAGGTATTGTAAATGTCACTTTCATATTGAAACACAATAGCTGTACACAACTGGGTTATGTGAAAAGCTTTTGAGTATATCTTTGAAATTTAGACAAAGAATAATTTCTTGAGTTGTTATTTTTTAAATTGCTTTAAATTTAATTTTTATTAAGGAATTTAATTGCAATACTAAAAACTAATGCAAGCTGAATTGATGAAAAAAAATAGTAAAAAAAGAATAAAAGCTACAAGAAATAAAAATGAGAAAAGAAATCTTCATTATAAATATAGACAAATTAAGTAACTCTTCACCCCTCTAAAATTACAAACATTTATCTCTTTATCCCACATCTCATCCTTTATAACAAGGGTCTTCAAACTTGGTAAGTTTAAGACTTGTGGACTTCAACTCCCAGAACTCCTGAGCTAACATGACTGGAGGAGGAATTCTGGGAGTTGAAGTCCATAAGTCTTAAAGCTATCAAGTTTGAAGACCCCTGCTTTATAAGAAAATCCATAAAATGTCACTTTTTCAATTTTAGTGTCAGCAAAAAGGTGGTAAGAAGTGTGCAAATAAATATTTAAATCTTGATCAAGTAAACCAGCTTTATATTCCTTCCCTTTACATCTAACAGTCTTAATTTTTAGTGCATTCAAATATTGTCATAAGATATTTTTCTTTAATTCTTCTTTATCCCATCCCACTTCATCAAAGATTTAACCCTGTTTTGTTGGATCCAATAAGAAAACATTTTTTTGGTTTGTTATTTGTATTTCCTTTTAAATTTTTAAAACTTCAGCCAGTTTCTGTTGGATATCCCACCAAAAAAGCATCATTTTCCAAATTGTTCTTTCACTTGTCATTTTTAGTTCTAGTTTCAGTATTTTCTGTCATCTCAGAAAAGAATTGCTCCATATTTGTCATTTTCACATTGATATCTGCCTTCATTCTTTAAATATTTCCTTAATTGTTTCCAATGTTGTGCTATTTTGTGCAATGTTGTTAGTCCCAGTTAACTAACACTGAACAGTTTTGATAATTTTAACAATTTTATTCAATCCTTCTATCTTTACAGTTTTCTTAGGCTTCCCTGAAGCAGTAGTCACATTTTATGCCCACTGAATATATTCCTTGTATTATAAGAATTGAGAGTTGCATAATGGCTTAATTAAATGGGAGGTTCAGGACACATGCAGTTGAAGTTTTTAATGGTACAAGACGCAGTGAATTTCTTTGTATTTATGAAGGAGAAGGGAATCACTGGCTAGTAGTAGTATTGCTTGCATATTGCATCAGGCCTGAAAAATAATGCCCTTTACTGTGCATTTTATACAGAATATTTTTGTATCCTGTTTCTATGCTTCTGAAAGATACCTCAATGGCTTCTGTGGAAACAGAAGGCTGGATAAGGAGGAAATGCTATGAAAGATTACTAGGCAATATAAACCTCAGTAATATAAATAACTTATTTACTTCTTTTACCACTTTGGGTATGAAGAGAATAACTTATTCACTAGCAATATGTGCATTGCATCTGTGACAGGATTGTAAATAAATAATAAAAAGAGAAAATGGACTGAGTGGGAAAATAGACAATATACATGATTGATTAGGACATAACAATTTCTCAGTTTAAACTAAAATTGCAATCAGTATCTATATATTTCTGTTCCTTCAAGAAATTTGGTAGAAACCTCCCAAATGGGGAAGAGGGCAAATCCAGATTTTAAAAACATTTGCACATACTATTAACTCTTCTTTAAATGTTGAAAATCTGGGAATTCAGAACATATGTTCTTTGTTTAGATTAAACATCTATATACCCTGAATAGTATATGAATCACAATTAACAAGGATGGATGGATTACGTCTTGTGAAGGACTTTTAGCTGAAAATATTCTCATTGCTATATAATAACTGTACAGTATTTCTTGTGTCTACATTGCCAATACATTTGTTTTGAGTAAATTCCTTGACATGTGTACATCAATAAGTCTCTGTATCTTCCTAATTTAGAAATAAATTTGATTTTCCATTTTTCCATTTTTATTTTATTTCCATTTTTTGCCTTTTTTAGGATGTTGATCTGAATCATTTCCGAATTGGCAAAATAGAAGGGTTTGAGGTGCTCAAGAAAGTGAAGGTAAGATTGTGGCAACCATCTCATCACAAGCATGATATTGCATTTGTCTTGATGGCAGTTCATTGAATTACATATATTCTTCTACTTGGTGGTCATACTCCAATGCTGTAGTTGTTGAGAGAAGAGGACATCCAAACAATAAGGCAACGAGGATATCCCAAACCAAAGTCCAGAATTCCAGATGACCATCTGCGGACTGGCAGTGGATGGAAATAGTGGTTAAACAGGCTGGATATCACCAGCTGATATCCAGATTTTATTGTGGCATTTTTTTTGCTTTTCAAAGTTATTTGAAAGTTGTAGAATTTTAAAACTAGAACTCTGGCTTAGACTGTCCTCCATGTGAATCTTGGTGAAAGAATCTTTAAATATAATTGTTCTTTTTTAAAAATTTCTTACTTCTCTTTAGACACTTTGTCTTCGACAGAACTTGATTAAGTGCATTGAGAACCTTCAACAGCTACAAATTCTCAAAGAGTTAGATCTTTATGACAATCAAATTCGTAAGATTGAGAACTTGGAAGCCTTGACAGGTCTTGAGTAAGTATCTGGATAAACAGTGGGTCACAATCTGAGTAGTTGATGGGAAACTGGCTGGTTCATATCATAAAGGTTGCCAAATTGTTTTTATTTAAAAAAATAATGTTGATGGATTTATATATTGATCTTCATGCAGATTGCTTGCTTAGTAAAAAAATGCATCAAGAGAAAAGTGTATCACTTTAAGAGATTAGTGTAGGTTTGGAGAAATGAAGGATCTTTCCCTAGTATCAATTGGGAGAAAGTCAGACAAGTAAAGAATTGTGATTGAGATGACCCCCTCCCTTTCAATTCTTCTCTCTTGCCCTGCTTTATTTGTTACAGGATCCAGTCTGGGTCGGTCACCAGGACCAAGTGTTTAATCTTCTGAGCTTTTGGACTCATGCTGGAGCCCATCCTCAGGAAATAAATAAATGTTATTTATTTGTTAGACTTCCTGGTGCTTTTTCAATGTCTAGCTTATCAGTTATTGGTTTTTTTTTAATTATAGCCATTTTTAAGCAGAAAATGGCATGAAAAAAATGCATTCTTGTGCATATTGGTTCTTCATAGGGAAATGGTCATTTCATAACTACTAAGATTGTTGGCCGAGCAGGTGCAAAGTTGCCCAGGGAAATGATTGAAACAGGCCACTTGTGCTGATTTGCCACCAGCTTATAAGGTACTTAGGAGCCAAGGGCTTGACAGCATAAGGTAACAACAGCCAATAGCCAGCCATCAACACAGCAATAAACCAGTAGGAAGCTACACCCAACAGGTACCTAAATATGATGCATAGAACAGCCCGAAGTACACATTACAGTAGAGAGGAATTCCCTGATGATGGGCTCCAGCATGAGTCCAAAAGCTTGGAAAGCTAAACCTCTGGTCCCAGGGACCAACCCAGATTGTATCCTATGATAGAAGCTCTCTGCTTTTGTTTTTTGAAATTATTTTCTTTGTTTCCTATTAGGATCTTAGATATTTCATTTAATATTTTACGAAACATTGAAGGTTTGGATCAGCTCACTCAGTTAAAGAAACTCTTCCTGGTCAACAACAAAATCAGCAAAATTGAGAACCTAAGCAACTTACAACAGTTGCAAATGTTAGAGCTGGGATCTAATCGCATCAGGGTAAGATTTGCTTCTAAACAGCACAAGAGTCAGCCAATATCAAGGCAATGCTTTCAAAATAAAATGACAACAATTTGTAGAAAATTTTCAGCTGCAGAAATTTTTATATAGTATGATTTTGCTTTTTTCTGGAAGTAATGGATTGATATGAACTGTGCTGCTAGATATAGTAACAATAAAAAACTTTTGTAACAAACTCTATACAGATTCAATGCAGAAAAATATCAGCAAATTTGTAATAAAGCATCTTGATGAGGAAAATAAAAAATAGACTTTGAAGTGTGAAGGCCACTATTTTTCATCCTTTTCCTATGGCTTGCTTGCTGTGTCCATTTAATTTAATTGGCTGATAGAAAGTACAAATTGTCTGTCATATGGCATGACACTGTTCAGTTTTGAATAATCTCACAAATATAAGCATGTAATCATGAAGAAAAGGCAAGTATGGCAACACATATTTGCTAGCTATGGTACAGTGTTGTTTATTGGTGACTATATTGGAGGTTATTTATCTGTTATTTATCATCTCACCACATGATGACTCTGGGTGGCAGAGTCATATTACAATATTAAAAGATAAAACAGGTTGGTGATGTGTTGCTTGCAAGAGTTAGAAATTGGAATCTTGTTTAATATGGCTATTTTCTAGGCAATTCAGAATATTGATACCCTGACTAACCTGGACAGCCTATTTCTGGGAAAAAACAAAATCACTAAGTTGCAGAACCTGGATGCATTGACAAACTTGACAGTGCTTAGCATACAGGTACCAGTCTTGTGCTTTCTATTTTGATTGTCCTTATATGATTTAACATTTGCTTCTCCTGTCTGCATAATTTCTAACCAAAATAAAATTATAAAGGCTGTTATCACTTTGAATTTAAACATTTATTTAAATGTTTATTTTTCAGACCTTTATTAAATTATCATTGAAATTGTATGCTTTTTTTCCTTCATGCACAGAATCACTGTCTTAAAAAATACAGCAATTCTGCCATAGAATACTCTGTTAAAGTATACACTTAATTTTTTCCCTAAAATGCCAGTAGAGAATATGATTTCATGGAACCTTAAGTTCAGTAAGCCTTAAAAATGAGACAATATCATTTAAATAAAAATTATGTTTTTCTTTAATAGAAGCATAAATATGCTTCCTGGGAGGATAACTATTTCATTCCATCTGGCTACTTCAATGTTATAAAGTTGTGCATAATTTTGACCAGAAAACATTTAATTTAGTACTAGTCATCTAGTTTCTTTCAAGAGACATAAATATAGTTTGGAATTGAGGAAATGGGTTAAAGTATTAATGGAATGACAAGAGCAAAGTAATGTATCTGGGCCAAAGTCTTTAGATATGTCTTCCAAATGTGGGGGTGGGGTTGTTTTTTTTTTTCGGGGGTGTGTGTGATTCTGAGATGATAATAGAATGATCCTTACAACATGGAAATAATCCAGATTTTATACCTATTCCAGAGCAACCGGTTAACAAAGATTGAAGGACTACAAAATCTGGTAAATCTGCGAGAACTGTACCTTAGCCATAATGGTATAGAGGTCATTGAGGGCCTGGAGAATAATGTGAGCTATTTTTTATTATTATGTATTTAGTACTATTCTTGAACATTGCACTTCATAAAGAATGGATGGTCATTGTGAGAGGGCAAGTTGCCTAAAAAATGACTGTGCAGCTGTTGTACTTCCTCTTAAAGCTCTCTTGCAAGTCAGCATAGCAAGTGTTGGCTATAAACATTGAGCTGAGAGATGGTTGGTAGTGATGTTGATACATAGGAGAGAAAGGAGGTGTTGGGGGGAACAAAGCAGCTATAAAGAGATACTTTTGTTGGAGGAGGTGTGGTAGCAGTGGAGAAGAGGGAGTGATAGTGATCATTATTAGCCTGTGAATGCTTGTGTGTATTGCCTAGGGATCTGTGTTGTCATTTTATGCTTGTAGAACCCATTGACTCAAGTATACATAAAAGAACCTGTGACAAAGTAGCGGTAGCAGTGGGATATCCAAAAAAGTTGAATATCTATAAAAAGATGGGATATCCAATGCAAGGTGGCAACCACACAAGCTCAGACTTTGCAGGTATTGGCCAATATCCTGGTTGCAGAAACCAGACCACTTAGCAGAGCCTCCACCACACAAACAGACACGGAAAAGGCAGCAGATTCTCCCTTAGAAGAGGCTTTGGTAGAGACAAGTATCTACCCTAGACCTGTGGTTAAACCAAAGCAGAAGGTAGATCAGCTAGAAACAGGGCTAGGTCCAGATCCTTGGGCCAATATCATTAGAGAGAGATGAAAACAAGACAAAAGACTTTGATTAATTAAGAAAGAAGGAGAGTATCTTTGCATGGAGACAGAAAGGAAAAATAGGCTAGACTGGAAAATGAGAGAGAGAGACAAGAAGAGAAAAGTTTAGAAAGGTGAGGAACCTACTTAAAGGGATGTAGTCACCAGAAGGGACACATTCAGCTAAGTTTTCAGAATGTGTAGAGAGAAAAGGTATAAAAGATATAAAAATTCCCAAGTTTTCAGATGAAGAGGACATACAATCCTATTCTACTCTGTCTTATAAGTGCCCTGAGAATAAATGGGTAAGGCTTTGAGAGCTTATAGCAGTCTTCCAGCAAGGTTGGAAGATCTGGGCAGGAAATGGTTGAGGCCAGATGAAAGAAGCAAAGAAAATGACATATTTCTACAGATAGAAGAGAATATGTATAGTCCAGAGTTGAACTGTGGGGTACTTGATGCTCTCTGAGCTTGGTTGTCTTAGTCACTTCCTAGCACTGATGTTACTTAGTTTAGTAACCAGATGTCTATAAGAAAATCACCAAGCTCAAAGAACACCAAGGACTACACAAATTTCTAAATCACAAGTTTATCATGTAGAAATAGATAGAGATGAGAGCGGAAGACCAGGAAAATGTAAACTTTTGAGAAGAGGAAGAAAAGCATTAAAATAATTGAAGAAACTGAAGCAAAAATAGAGTATGTCTGGATATAAATGTGACTGCATATACTTTCTTCAGGGCATATACTTTCTTCAAGTTATTCTTATGAAATAAAAATGATATGTTTAAGGGCATGCTTGCCCAGGAAAAAAATTAACATATAGGCGACAATAAAAAAACATCCAGAATGCTAGAAGATGCTCTCCAATTTTCCTTCTGATAAGCTATATTTTCTTATTAACTGTACCCACAATCAGCCATTTTACAAAGCACCTACTACATGTTTTGAAAATTCCAAAAGCATAAAGAGACCCCAGAACATTGCTATACCCTAAGAGAAAGTATTATGACTAGGGCGCTGTACTAGAGGCTTTGTAGGAAGGGCTATGGGTTTCCCAGTTGCAATGTATGGCTGTGAAAGTTGGTCCATAAGAAAGGCTGAGCGCCAAAGAATTGAGGCATTTAAACTATGGTGCTGGAGAAGACTCCTGTGAGTCCCTTGGATTGCAAGGCAATTAAACCGATCAGTCCTAGAGGAGATCAACCCTGACTGCTGTTTAGAAGGCCAGATCCTGAAGTTGAAACTCAAATACTTTGGCCACCTAATGAGAAGGAAGGATTCATTGGAGAGGAGCCTAATGCTGGGGAAGATTGAGGGCAACAGAAAAACGGGACAGCAGAGAATGAGGTGGCTGAATGGAGTCACTGAAGCAGTAGGCGTGAGCTTAAATGGACTCCAGAAAATGGTAGAGGACAGGAAGGCCTGGAGGAACGTTGTCCATGATGGGTCGGACACAACTTTGCAACTAACAACAACAACAACAAAGGAAAGGTATGTTTTGCGGATGGACTTGAAGGAAGAGATGTTATTAAGGAGGTAATTTAGGAAGAGAGAGAACAAGGTCATTTGAAGCAGCAGAAGCTGCAGGTCTCATGTGGATCTCCACTTTTGCTCTTCTGGTTTAAATAATAAGAGTTATTGTGTCTTTTTTAGTGGAAATAAAGGTTAAGTTATGCTTTCCTAATACTCATACATCTGAAAATTTGTAAAAAAGAAAATGTAGTTTAAAATATTGCTTTAACTTATGTAAAGATTTCTTAAGTTTAATCCTCTTCTCAAAGAACATCTTTGATTCAGTTTTCCATGAATTAAATATATCTCTTTTATCTCTTGGTTCCTTTATTCTTCTTGCCTAGAGTAGATATCATAAGGAATTAAATATTTTAATCACATTTTGAACAATGAAGCAATATGGAAAGGGTCCCAACTGATCTGTGTTACCTTAGTAAAATTATGTCCAAGTAACTGGACTAAGTAACTGTTTCATTACTTAGATTTATCGATATCAGGAAAAAAAAGTTTTGCCTTTTCTGTAGTTGGGTACCAACAATCAATATGTTTATGGTGGGAAAGACAACTAAGGGCCCAAATATGTAACTGCTGAATTCTATGTATGTTGCTGCATGACATATCCTTTAACTTTTAATAATGTTCTATACAAGAGTATAAAATATGTGAGAAAACTAATGTCAGTTTTCTATGCATTTGTTTTAGAATAAACTTACAATGCTGGACATTGCAGCCAATAGGATCAAAAAGATTGAAAATATCACCCATCTAATAGAACTCCAGGAATTTTGGGTAAGTCTGCAGTCTGAAAAATCTGCAGTAACTTTAGTTTTACAACATCTTTCCCTGTTGTTTCTGTCAGCAGCGGACCTAGAAAACACTATTAAATGCTTCTCTCCACTAGTGGGATTCATTCCCCTATGTTTATGATGGGCTTTAAATGGCTTCTTCATACTATTCTAGAGCAGTGATGGCGAACCTTTTTGTTGTGGTATGCTGAAAGCACATGTGTGCTGGCACCCACAATGCAATGCACCCCCCCTGTGCATGCATGCACAACCCCCCCGCCGCTGCCTCCTTATCTGTACTGCACATGCACGCACCTCCCAGCTGATTTTCAGCCCATTTGAGGCCTTTTTTGGCCTCCTAGAGGCTTGAGGGAAGTCTCTGCAGCCTTTGGAGGCCAAAAAACAGGCCCTTTTTTCGACCTCAAATACCAGAAGTGATGAAATGGACCCATTTTTTTGGCCTCCAATGATTGCAGATGCTTCCCTCAAGCCTCTGGATGGCTGAAAAAGGCTTCAGTCCAAAAACCAGCTGGAAGGTGCGCACATGCGTAGTGCAGGTGAGTTTGGCTGGGGCTTGCATGCCCGCCAAATGTC
Organism: Laticauda colubrina; assembly: GCA_015471245.1. NCBI lineage: Eukaryota > Metazoa > Chordata > Lepidosauria > Squamata > Elapidae > Laticauda > Laticauda colubrina. The sequence goes on from BLBF01000053.1 coordinate 3,375,251, forward strand.
TCTGAATGCCACCTGTGGCATGCATGCCATAGGTTTGCCATCACGGCTCTAGAGAGTTGGGAGCTACTTCAATATGAATCCTTCCATTGCTATCCGATCACTTTATGAAATCCTTGCTCATGTGGGACAAGCCCATACTATAATATTTCATTTTTCTGTCCTGTAAAATTATGAAAGGTTGATGTTGATGAAAAAATACAAATCCCACCTGGCCACAAGATTCCTTAACTAGCTTGCTGAGTTTAACAGTATCCACATAGCAAGTAAAATACAACATACATAAATTTTCCACATCCCAGTGCCATCTAAATATAGTAGAACTATTTGTCTCAGAATTTCTGATCATGCTTCTTGGTAATTCTGGAAGATTCCTATTATATCACAATAGAAAAGGCTGGAATAAGCTTTTGTGTACTTTGGAATAGTGTAAATCAGACTTCAAACAAAGAGGTGGTTACTATCATCTTCAGGACCTACATGATGTTGAGTGAGCCTTGCTTTTTGCATTATGGTTTTTCTCTTTTATATGCAGATTTTAGAATAGAAATATCATTCTTTTAAGTCCATATTGAATTTTTCATTTTTCAGTGTGAGTACATTGTGAAATCCTGATAGATAATACTTTTAAGGAATCATTCATTTTCACTGTTGTTTTCTATCTACTATGAAAAAAGGGCTTCAGAGCATGCATGAGCTCCTATAGTTAATGCACAGGACTCTTAGTTTCAGGACCTGTCAGGCTAAGCACAAGAATGTGGAACAGTTCTATATTTGTTTACACATAGCAAACAGCATCTTACTACTCAAACCCTAACGGATATAACATGGGAGATTATAGGGAGTGGCTATCCTTACCCACTTTCTCTGTCTCTTATTCAGCTCTGGGATGCACTGCCTCTTGTCTTACTCTCCTTTCTGGAATATGTTCCCCTCTTCCTGGGAACTGCCTTTTCACTGTAGTCCATCACCCTAGTTCCCCCTCCAGAGGCACCATCACTCATATCACCAAAGAATTGGTGATGAGGCAGAATAAGTTTCACCTATTCAAGAATTTTTGAGTATGAGATGATGACAACTATGAACAGTTACTAACCTATGTCTTAAACTTCTAGCAATTTTTATTTTCTCTATGTTTCTCAGATGAATGATAATCTTATTGAATGCTGGAGTGACTTAGATGAGCTGAAAGGAGCCAAGAAGTTGGAAACAGTCTATCTAGAACGAAACCCTCTCCAGAAGGATCCCCAGTACCGTCGCAAAATCATGCTGGCTCTTCCATCCGTCCGGCAGATAGATGCTACCTTTGTCCGATTCTGAACCTTTCCTGGCCCTTTGCCTTTGTCTTTCTTCCTCTCAGAGTGTCACAACTGGGATTATTATCCACATACTGTACCCTCTGTCTTCAGCCTGCTGACACTTACCACAGTGAATGGCCAACCAGAAGCACTGATATCAGACCTTGCATACAATGCACACACTATTGTTGTTTTTGAATATTGTTGTTATGATGATGATGATGATGATGATGATGATGATGATGATGATTAAACCCCAACGTGTGAAATCTCCTGGTCATAGTGATGTCTGTCTGAATTAGGCAAGCTATCAAACACTTTGTCCTCTAAATTTTTTCAGTGCTCTGACAGTCTGCTTAGAACTAAAATAGTCCCTGACAAAGGTTAATGTATTGAAACATATTACTTTCATTTGGTTTGCTTTCTTAAGGTGAACATAGAAAACATAGAATCATCCAGTTAACACAGAAGCAATTGGATGTATAGAGTAAATTTCATTATATTGCTGAGTTATTTGCTTTCACCTATGTACATTTTATCTACCATGTAATTGACTTGCTCTTTTCAATGTACACATCCTTGTGTTACTCACTATACAAAGATGTATATATTCAATATGCCTTTATTTACTTTTCTGATCATCCAATCTGCAAAGCTTTATGCTTTTGAGATGTTGTTCTATATAGTCTTTTCTGCAAAAGATGGTAGAGCAAGCTTTATAATCAACATGAAATGGATTTCAAACACTAATTATTAAAGGAAGAAGGCACAATCCTATAAATGATTGATTTTTTCCTAAACCAGTATTTGGGTGCCAACAGTTCCTGATAGGCAGAAAAACAGTGCTGATTTTGAGTTGAGTCACTTAAGGAGGAACTGACTTTTACAGCCAAGAGATGGTGTGTTTTTTTTCACAGAGGCCCTGCAGGCATGCCATTGCTTTGGAAAGATGCTGGCAGTAAAGGTGTATGATTCCCTCTTTTAAATATTCATATGATAAACAAATCTGAATAAAACCACAACAAGTAGTCAAATTGTCTGCATTTTTTCCGAGTAAGAAGGTGCTGTACTGATGCATATTACAGCTGAGCTAGTTTGAATGTTTTCTATAGAAAAAAACCCTGATCATTCCAAATATAATCAAGAATAGTAAATTATATTTCTCTAGAGATTTTGATCTTGCAGTTTTCATCCCTAACTAGCATGGCAACAGTAAGCCCAATATATCCAGAAGCGAGCAGATTGCCTATCTAGAGTAACTGATGACGATATGGTGACTTTTAACTATAAAAAAAAATTCATTTCCAGCCTCTTTATACTAATATTGCAAAAAATTATTGAAATCACTGGTCATCTAGACAAATTATTATGAAATATGTTTTGATCCCACATTAGTATTTATAGAAGAACAGAAACTAATACATTTGAGGAAGAGGGTGGAGCCTCCCAGCGATACCAGGCATAGCGAACAGTCACCTCCACTCCTATACTGGTTTTCTCCCTGTTTGTGGGCTCTGATAGGAGCCAAAGTTGCCTTGTAGGCACAGTGAAGCTAAGGAGGGGCTCTCTGTGAGGTAGCAGGACAGATTGCAATCTCCTGTGAGCCCAGGGGCTTTTTCCCTCTACACCACAGCAAGGAGAAGAGGCAATCCAAGATGGCTGCCATGAAAGCTGGGACAGATGATGACCATCGAAGCACTGCAGGAATGGATTTTGGTGAACAGCTGTGAACCAGGTGAGAAGAATTCTTTTTATTTTAACCCCAAAAAAATATCCAGGAAAAGAGAGGTTCACTATTTTTTAAAAACAGCAGCGATCTAGCACTCTTTGAAATGCTAGAATTACCACTTAAAAACCACCGCTATATTAAAAGGCAAAAGAATGCTTGAAAGGAAACTTTCAAATATAGAAATCCTGGAAAATAGCTGAAAATAGCTGAACAACCTGAAAGGTGATCCTTGGGAGGAGCTGTCTTTCATATTTGTAATTTCTAAACCTGAAGAAGAGGAGTACAACAGTGTTACATCATCTAATGAAAGTGAAGAACATCTAATACACATAATAGAAGAAAGTGGACTGACCTTGACTCTATCTCAGAAGGCGATTTGAATATTTTGAACTGCTGAGTAACTTTTTGAAGATTTTAAAGATGAATTAAATTGATAAATTAAGTACTATTGAAATTAGTTATTGAACTGAGGACTCAAAAGATTGGAGAAAACACAATGGATTAATTTGGATTTGGACTATTAATAGTATCTGATAGAACATCACACAAGATCAAAGAAGAGAGAGAAAGAAAAGGAAAATTAAATAAGACTTTAAAATTTGGACAATTGGGAAGACAAACAATTGGAAAATTAAAAGACTAAAATACTAAAAATTCTTTAAAATTTAGGGGTCTTACTGATAACTGGATTGGTGGGAGTGTTTAAATATTGAGCTGTTGGAATTACGGAGGTATACTGAGTAATCTTTTACTGAATTGTAATAAAATGGATTGCCAGGGGATAATAGAGGAATATGAAGAAATAATTTTGATGCTTAAAAATATGCATGAAGCTATAAAAAACAATAAGGAGATAAGGGGAGTGCCTAAAGATAGAGAACTTAGTGTAAAAGGCCTGCAACAATTGGGGGGGGAAGAGGAAGATATTTGGGAAATACATCAGAAATTAGAAAAAGCACCAGAAGAGAAAAATCAAAGGGAGATGTAAGAAAATAAAGGTAATGGAGAGAAAGGACTGATAAGTTGGAATCAAATAGATATTATTTTAAAAATTTATAACAATAGAGGAAAAAAGGAAAATCTCTTCAAAAAGGGAAAAGTTCAGAGAAAAAAACCAAAAATCTCTTCAAAAAAAGAATAATTTATGGATGGATGTTCAATAGATGCAGCAAGAAGAGATAAAGGAATATTTAGTGAGCATTAAACATTATAAAAAACTTTTTAAGTTTCCAAGAGAGAGAAAAAAAGGTGATTAAAAAGTTGACAGATAATGGAACTCCAAAGAGATGATGAATAGCGATAAAATAAACTAAATAAAATAAAGTAAAATGGAAAAGTAGAAAATATAAATAAGGAAAACAGTAGCTTATACATGAATAGAAAAATAGAATTTATTTAAAAATAAGGATAGAAGTTGGAAGCTTAGGATTAGGGAATTTAATTGTATAATTAATATTAATTGTGTCAAAATATATTGAGAATTTTAAACTTTTAAGGATTAGAAATTGTGGGAAGTTGGAGATGTATTCCTCGGATTGATTGAATACTGTTAATATTTGGACTGATTAGTAGTGTTGGATATTTGGAAAATTGAAAGTATGGTGGAAAAATGAGCAATTTTTAAAATATCAAATATAAAGGGATAAAAAATAATGGTGAAAAGAAATGTTATGTATGCTTAAATAAACCAATGGGAAAAATAAGAAAGAATACAAATTGAAATAAGAGGGGAACATCAATATAAATATTTTAATATAATAAGATCTATGTAATAATAAGAGGGAGGTCTAGAAATTGAATGGCAGTAGTATTTGATATGTTTAATATGAAACAATGAAAATGAAATGTAACAACTATGAGTTAAAATATTATGTTTATCTGTACTAAATGTATGGTACTGAAGTATCACACTGTTCACACATTGATATGTATAAGTAATATAAAATAAAAACCTTGGAAAAAAATTAATACATTTGGATCTTTAGAAATGTAATTTTTCTAATGTCTACATTAAGATGCCTACTTGAAAATTTTAGCTGATATCTATAATGTCATCGGTTTTACCAAATTTTTCAGGATTTTCATTGATTTATTTGAATGTGTGCCCATTTAAAAATTGTCTTGAAATAAAGCATGTTTTGCTTTGGTGAATTCTTAATTATAATATGCTGCTGATACCTTTAAGAAAAATCATTGGGCTCCTTTTAAATGTTTTTCAGTTGTCTGAAGAGCAGCTCTAAACTTGCTTGGTTGGCATTGCTTTGTAGTCCTCCAATGCCAGGCACTCCATTATTCTTCAATTATGATCTCATAAATGATGGCATTAGAACTCATACATCAGTAACAGAAGGTGAGGCTTTAACAACTTTAGAGGAATAGATCCATTTAGATAGTTAAGGTGCAGTTTGCAATTTGAAACTAATATATTTTGACCTGTCTGTTTTTTTGACACGTTTTAGTCAAATCACCAGTTTCTACTCCAAATTTTTATCTTCATGTTAGTGGCCTATGCTTCTGAACATCAGACAGGCAAATGATTAGACTATTTGTAATACTGTGCAGTGTTTGAGCATTTTATGTCATGGTTGGGGAGCTTTGCATGTAAACAGCCATTGACATCTCAGGCTTTGAATTAGGTTTACAATTTTGTGCTCTCCTTCAGCAAAAGCAGACCTTTAAAATACATAAAGGAAAATTAGGCAGTGCCAGAAATCCTGAGTCTTTTAAATATTTTTCCTGACCAAGAGAATGTAGCTCTTTTATTCAATTACCTTTTAAATTTTTAATGTGATTTTCCTCTTCCCAAATGTCAGTAATATAATATTTTGCCCGAATGTCTTGCCTTAGACTTTATAACTCCATTTTGACCCCACTCCAGGGAAAGGATACTGTAAAATCCCCATTCCCTCTCCACCCCACTAACCTGATTTCCAGCTTTGTTTTCTTGTGTAGGGCAACAAAAAAAGACCCAGCCAATCAGCTGGGACTTGGGAAGCACCAAATAGATGGGGGTGGGACACTCAGAGGTGGTATTTACTGGTTCTCCAGACTGCTCAAAATTTCCACTACCGATTCTCCAGAACCTGTAAATACTGGCTGAATATCACTTCTAGTTATTAATTTTCATTCACTTGAACATCTCAAAAGCTGCTTTTTTTAGATGTGCACAAGTACACATAAGCATATAGACATGTATGTTCTAATAAGGTTTCTGCAGAAATGCTTAGAATAGTACTAACATAAGAAACTAGGAGAGTGATTAAATGCAGTGCCCTCCCAACAGGAAGAATACAACAACTAAATGTAAACATTACATAAATCTGTATGTGTAAATGAGAAATAGCAATAACAATGAATAGAAATTCTACAATTTCTATTCATAGGATAGAAGGTAGGGATACAATTTTGTGTTGAAACCAGGATGATCTCTGTAATCTCTGTCCAGATGTTCTCAGTAGGAACTTAAAAACTTGATGTTTACCCTGTTTGGGAAGTTTAATATGGACCAGATATTTAATTACAATACAGTTCTACATTTCTATTGTTATTTAAGCTCAACAACTACTTTATTAAAACTCTTTAAGTAAGGTCAGTCCTTTCTACATATTTATAATCTAATAAAATATATATTAGGGATGAGAATATGGAGACTAACCAGTATCTTCAGTTATTATATTATTTTCATTTTTTTCTTCCTTACATCTTTTCTTTTACACAGCAGAAAAAAATGGTTGAAGTGTGAAATCTATCCCTCTTCTCCTTTTTTTTATACATGCCTTTTTTCTTTATATATTTCCTTTAAGAAAAAACTTCGATCAAATATGTCTGCTTAGGTTTATGCATGGATCTGCAAATCCACTCCCCCATATCAAACAAAGGCAAGGTTTGCTAAAAGCTAATAAATAGGATTGTTCTTGGAAAACTGCTTGCAAGTTTGAGATTACCCCACCTTATGCATACAGCCAGGTATTCACCAAAGCAGAATTCTTCTGGAGTGCATGTTGAAGACATCAGAAAGGCATTGCCGATCAACGGCATTGGCTGTCTTCTAAAGACAAGTGAAAATAAAGGCAGGAAATAAGGAATGTAATATATACTTAGCATCCTTTGCATTTCCATGCAATGTCTCAGATTTCTCAGATGGACATGTCAGCTGATAATCATTCATTCAACCCAGAGAAAGAGGGTACAGATGCAATAAGCCCATCACAACACCAGGTAGCTTTGTAAACAACAAGAATGTCTATTATACATGATGCATAATTTGCAATGACATAATGCAAAGAGGTGCATACAGAGCTGCTTCCTCATCTTGTATGACAGATTTAAGAGCCTGTATCTTATCCTCAATCCTATTTCCAAAATTTTTACATGAGCTTCCCCTCCATATCTCTAGCTAAAGACTTCTTGATACTTGGAAAACTGAAAGGCATTCTTCTAGTGGGTTTCTTATGTAATGTTCTTCCTTTTTTAAAAAATGGTAATAGAATAGTGGCCTCAGTATGCAACAGTTGAAAAGTAGCTATACCACAGTAAAATATGCCATTTGTATCTTTCACCCGAAGTTGCAAATGAGCCACTTCATAATCTTCAAGGGACAGTAAAATAGTTCTCATGTGGTTTGCTAAAATAAAAAGCCCATAGTGGAAAATTTTGGGGAAATTCAAAAACTGATTACCCCCACATCCAGATGTGTGATTACCAACAGGTTGAATAGTTTCAAAAAGTTGTTTAATTAGCAACAGTGCAATGCTTTTGCTTAGAGCAAGTATTTTAGTGTATATTTCTTTTGTGTACATTTCTTGTATGTACTTCAATCCCTCATTTCCCAACACTGCTAACTGTTGGACTTTGGGGAGGAGTTATCTGGTTGGGAGAAGAAAAGGAAGAAGGAATTATTAAACTCTCTCCACACACAAACTAAAAGAAGAAATTGCAACATTACATAATTGCAAAATATTTTTCTTTACATTTCTCTGGACTACAATCTGGTAAGTCTGCCTATTTTGTAGATTTCCTCCATTTTACATAAAACAGTCCCAGGCCTGCAACAAAATGAATGGTGGATGGAAGAAGGGAGCAAGAGGTGTTGGAAAATGAAGCTTTGTGAGTCATGCCATGCAGGATGTGTGTGTTTTAGCATTCTTGAAATGGGACTTCAGACTTCATTTGTGCTGTGCATTTCAGGCTTTCAGTAAGATTAGAATTAACATTTGATAGATGGGATGAATTTAGTTTAAATTTATATAAGGCACCAGGATAAAGTATAATTATGATATTATAATTATAAAATATGATAATCTTTCTTTCTGCCTTGATGTATTTTATAAATCCAGGTCAGGAGAAGACAATGTGTTATGTAGCACCAGACAATTAAATTAATTCAGTAAATTTAGGAAGAGAAGTATATTATGCTAATACAGTATTTATTAGAAGAGACAGATATTCCTAAACCTCTGTTAGAAGCTTCAGTGTTATCATGCATATCATAATATTATTGAATAAGTGATACAAATGATCTCTATGTTGATAACAATGTTCATGGCATCATTTGTTCATCTTTCCCCCCTGTGGATACCTGGGCAGAAACCGCTATATAAAACTGGATTTAAAATATTCACATACTGCCTTCTGAAATGAAAATAGTGTCGCAAGAATTAAGGCCCTTCAAAATATTAATTCAACCTTAGATGAAGGTTTACAAGTTTCATTTTCATTTACAAGATGAAAAGTTTACAAACTTTTCACCACACATCAACTCAATATGGAGGCTTTTTTAAACTGCTACTAAGAGAATTCAGTAAATGGAGCTCTAGCTACCTTCTTCTACCATCTGGCAGAATTGTCTCTTGGAATCTTGAAAGAAATACTCCGAGCTTTTCCAAAATGATTCTGCCCATTCTGCCAGAACATTAATCAGTTTGATCTCCATGATTGATGACTGTGAACCAGAAGGCAGGCCCTGACTTTATGAAATATGCTAAGAGGATCCTAGAGAGATACAGAGTTAGCTGATTTTCCACCATCTCAACTATTTTTCTCTAAAAGGAAAAGTTGACTTCTGGGTGGTAGTTATTCAATATAGCTGAATAAAAGATGGTCTCTTCAAGCGAAGGATCAATGACTCTTTCAATGAACACAGCACCTCATCTTCTCAGATGATGTCACTTCTGAATCCATCTGACCTCATTTTTAGCTGCTTGATAAGAATCAGATTGGGCATGGGTCCATTCCACAGTTGTCTGAGATAGTAAAATAAAATACCTTACACACTTCACAAATTCCAGACACTGCATTGCAAAATATTGCCTACTTATTGACATGACTGCCCAACTGACATCTAAATCCTAAGAAAATATAAGTAATATCAGTACTGTTCTGCAAAGAAATCCACAAAAGCATCACAATAGGTTGTAATAATTTTATCCTTCTCTCCCTCCAAAAACATTCTGGATTATTTGAACAGAGTAGTCAGGCAGGAATCTGCAGCTGCAATGAGAGTGAAACATTACATTATGAACACTTCTTGTTACCCAGTATGAATGCTTCTTGTTACCATTATCTTGTTACCCTGTGTAGACCTGAAACTTATGTGGAGCAGTGCTCAGTTGTATTCACTTTTGATTTTATACTCTCGTTTTTCTAGGTGTCTTTTCACTCACTTCAGCTTCTGTAACTCTTCTGAGAACCAGGGGGCTAATTAGGATTGGTGAGTTGGAAGAGGCAATCTCATCCTTAATTAATAATTATAGTTATTTATGTATTTTATTAAATTTATATGCTACCCATCCAGTGGTGGGATTCAAAAACTTTTATTACTGGTTCTGTGGGCATGGCTTGGTGGGCATGGCCATGTGACTGAGTGGGCATGGCTTTTTTTGCAGCCCCCACTTATTTTGGGGAGCTTCCTAACCAGAGAGGAGCCTCTGGGGGGATCATTTTTGCTCCCCTAAAGCAAAACTTTCCCCTTTCCTGGAAGAAAAGGAACAGAGCATGGGAGGGACATGCAGCACCCCTCCCAAGCTCCATTTTGGGAGCTTCCTAGCCTCAGAGAAGCCTCTGGAGGGGCATTTTTGCTCCCCTAAGGCTCCTCTGGGACTCTTGAAGGCAAAAAATGGAGGGGGGGATGAGCTGCTCCCTCCATTTTTTGCCCTCCTAGGCCTCAGCAAGGGAAATCCCAGCATAGTTGATCTTATCTACAGAAAAGAAATACCTTAGGTGAATGTCAGGCAGGCAAGTGGGGTGAGTGAGCATCGGGAGGGAGGGTGACCGGGTGGGGGCGTGGCCAGCCAGAACTTACTACCGGTTCAGCGACCCATGCCAAATTCTTGCTACCGGTTCACCCGATCTGGTGCGAACCGGCTGAATACTACCACTGCACCCATCTCTCTATCAAGTGATTTAAACATCAGAGGTCAACCAAGTTCAAGATAGATGGAATTTCCCAGATGCCTTCAGAAAACTTCCATGATCCATCAGTCAACCAATGTGGACTATCCTAATTAGCCATGGCTTTGGAGAACGATGGTCCTCACAATCTTGACAAAAATTGACCTGACCACACAAAGAATAGATATAATGTTGTCCTTCTCCAGATCATGACATTTCTGCCCCAAAATAAAAATCTAATCTTGCATGAAATCACTCTTATGATTTGAGGCAAGATTACCCAAGACAAGCTTATGGTCACCTGGAGGTTGTGAAATTCTAGGGCTCATAGACTCAACACAAAAGGCACAGAGTTTGAAAACACTGATTAATAAAGATCTGGGCAAAAACAATTCTATTCAATCAATGAGGTTGAGCTTCAGAAGGGCCACTGCTGGACAGGAAGGAAGCCAGTATATACACTAGCAGCATCTTGAACTCTCCATATATCCCATATCCATTTATTTCTGGGGCAGTATTACCAATTACTGCCACAATCACATGAATTACCACAACTATTCCTTTTCTTGAATTTTATCATTAGAGATACTACAGAACATGAAATCCAGCTGGACAGATTTCAGATATGTCCTTCACTGTCCAACTAGACTTCACTAATGTGCACAAAGTCTATAGGTTGATCTGTTTATTTTAAAACATCGTCAACACTTTTTCACCTCCAGTCTGATCAAAGAACTCTGAGTGATATGAATTGATGAGGTATCTCTCCTCTGTACAAAAGTGCCATTTACAGAGGCAGTATCCAAGGTGCCCTATGATTCAACCATTCAATCTCCTAGTTAGTGCTGCTGGTTTAGAAAAACGAACCTGCACCAATGTGCAAATCCTCCTCTTATAACAACATACAACCCTCCCCTGTCATATCTTCTCTGTCCAACATTATTGTTGTATGGTCTTTGACATTCTTACCCCAGAGCCAATGCCTCATCTCATACCTTTCTGGCATCTCATTCAGCATCTTTTACCAGTGTCCATATTTACTTTGTATCATTTTATAACATCTTCATTTTCCAGTAAAAATTGTAAAGCTTTTTGTTAATTGTAACATACAGTAATTGTACAGTGCTGTTTTGTGGTATAGATAGTCCTTGACTTATAACACTCCATTTAGTGACCATTACAACAGCACTGAAAAAATACATTTTAACCTAGCATGAAAAATAATGCAGCATTAGCAGCAGAAAGGTACCCTTTACAAGTGTATAAAATAAGAAAGGAAAAAGTAATTTAAAAAGAGAGAGAAAGCTGACTATATGTTGGTTATATTCAGGGCTATAGTAATGAACTCTATGAGAAATGGCTTTAAAAGAGGCCCAGAAATTACAGCAAGTCCAGAATATAACAGCCAAGTTTCTCTGGAGTGCTTTACATTGGGAGTTCACTGGCATCATATAGATTTCCATATTAAATTCAAAGTGTGTGCATTAATAAATAATACAAAGATTGCTATCATAAATCACTTAACAGTTTGGACCTGCCTCCCCATATCAGCAGTTTTACCTATCCCCATCTTATGAAGTTAGAACTCCATCTTCGAAGGAGTTTTAAAAATCATGTTTGCTTGGAATCTGATTATATGCCAGTTTGAATATATAGGAGTTAAGATTCTGTACAAAAAAATATTGTCAAGTGATTTTAAATTGGATCCTGAGATTTAAACATCAAATCTCAACTCAGTAGTTTACCTGCCATTATCCATAAGGAGTTTGTGACATTGATTCTTTTGTCAGCGATAGCATTTCCTTCATTCCTAGTGTCCAAATATTTTCATATAAATGAAACATTCAGTAAGCGGGTGGTTATTTTTACAATGTCATCTGATTAAGATGTGAATTGAGAAGACAGTGTCTATCTCTGCTTTTCTCACAGAAGAGGCCTTAAACTCAACTTCTGGCCATTTATCTACACGACATTTCCCTCCCCCAAGGGATTAAATTTACAAGGAAGTTCTACTGCCTTTGTAAGTGACAGGACTGGTTAGACAGGATCAGTTTGTGGACACTAATAATATCCCAGTAGGACTAGAAAATGGGAAGGGAGGCTACTCCTTTGCAGTGCACAATGCTACAACTTCTATGAGCTATAAGAGCAAATTCAGTTTGTTGCTTTCTGCCATGCAGACTTCCCAGATGTCATTGGCATGAAGAATAAAGATGCAGAGAAGAAAGACCAGAGAAGATGACAGCTTGTTTATAGAAGAACATGATCTCAAAGAAGCCAATTATGGGACCTTAAAGAAGAATCCTGAGTCAAAAATAAAGGAGTACATTTATGAAACCCTGGCCTTTGGGCCTGAGAAGATTGTAAATTTGTCCACTTATGAAAGCCTAGGCAGCAGCTCTCAGCATAACTCAAAGGATGCTAACCAGCCCAAGCAGAAGAATATAGAGGATGACAGATATTGGAAGTTATCCACTACCTCTCTTAAGATCCCACAGGTAGGGAATGGTACATGAATGGTAGTTCTTTAACTCTTAACTCTTAAAAATCTTCAAAAAGTAGCAAAAGAGCAAAATCCAGTAAAATCAACGTTTGTATTTGAGTCAGATTGTAATTAGAAACTATAGTTTCTAACAGAATTGTATCATGGAAAGCAGAGTTGTAGAAAAAAGTAGCAAAGCCAAGAATTGTTCAGGTTTTGAAAAAAGATGGGGGGTGGGAATCTTGAATGCATAATTGTTAACAAGTCTTATGGGAAGAACTTACTGAAAAATTTTGATTGAGAAGTATTTGCTAGTGTTAGGTTTATGCTAAAAACCATGGAAAAAATAAGCAAATAAAAGTGAAGAATTAATTGTCTTATAAACCAATAGTTGTGTCAAGAAACATATCAATTGTCTGCTTGTTTGAATAATTTTAAAAAGAGCGAGAGCTTCAGTAAAAAGGAGAGAGAGAATGGAGTTTAATAACTTGAGCAGCAAGCTTAAGGGGTCCTCTTGGATCATTCTCCCCAATGGGAAGTCTTTTAATCTCTTCAGTAAGAAAGCTCATAGTTTTTTGTTTAAAGCAGCATACTTAAAGCAGCATACTTACTTACTTACTTTAATATGTTCCATTAAAGTTGGGACATATTTTAGCTGGTTAGGCAAAAAGAATTAAAGAAAAAAAGTGCTTTCCCCCTCATTTCTTCCTTGTCTGAAAGGAGGGAGAAGAATGAGGAGTTATTTAGTTCTCATGCAATTTAATCCATTTCAATCAGTAAGAGGCAAGATATATTAGCTTTTCTGATGTAACTAAATTTAGAAACATCAGCAGGATGAAATAAGCTTGAATTTTGCAATGACAGTTTTCCAATATTTCATTATTTAAATATGATTCATGGTGCTGGGTTTTTTAAAAGTTAACATATATAAGGAAACTATAGAACTGTGTCTCTGTACTACATACATGTATACATATTCATATATACAGTAAAAGTAACTTACTATCTATACTTTCCTTTTACTTTAAATAAGAAAGTTAAAATCAGCACAGATATTATGAGGTGATTATTATGTGGTTATTGCAATAGAATAGGCTAGTAGGATACTTTCATATCTCAGGGAAGAAATCCCAGAAGGCAATGGCAAACCAATTTTCTACTGTTGCCATAAAAGTTGCCATAAAAAGGACCAGATTTATCAAATCATCTAAGCCAGAGGTGCCAAACTTGTGGCCTGTGGTCTGGATGCAACACATGCTGGCCCTACGCCCACCTGGTTTATCAGAAAAAAATCCTGATACGTCACATGATGCTGCTGTGACACCCCAATCTAAGCTAAGCTCAAATCAAAAGAGGCTCCACTTACTCTTCATTTATATTGTTTTCTTGTGCCAAAATGTTAAGAATCAATTCCACTCTTTTTCACAACAGAAGATTCTTTGAGCTCTAGAGAAGGAGTTCAAAACTAGCTGGTTGCCCAACTCTCTGTAATATACTTGCGTAATGTCTCTGCAGAAGAAAATATTCATGGATAGAGTAATAAATCACCCTACACCTACCACATATTCTCACAAAAAGGATCTTGTTGCTGTAAAACATTTTCAAACTTAGAAGAGGCCAGGAACAACCTTCTGATCAGTAGAGTAAGCCAACCTGTTTTTCTACTGATCATTAATATTTTTCCCTCCCCAGTGGAATAAGGACTGCCTTGTAAACAGCGCTGCGAACTTCTTCAGTGATGAAAAGACCAGGATAGGTAAGTAAAGAGATAGCTCATCTCAAAGCACAAAATACCAATATTTCCTTTCAAGGGGTGACTCTGACTAGTTTTATTTCATGCCCCTTTCCATTTATCTGAAATCAGCTGTTTTGTAGCTATTGGTCAAATGTTTAGGACAAATCTATCATTTGTCTATCATTTGTCTATCATTTGTCCTGTTCTTGCAAAAATGTTGATTTATGTTTAATTTGGCTAGTGGAATGTTTTAAAATTTTGCTTGGAAACTGGATTTATATAGAATTATCTCTACATCCAAAAGGTTTAATGTAAAGTGTAGGTTCAAACCAGACATTGTGAAGAAATGTGAGATTTCAAATTCCATATTTTAATTGAAATACATATTAAAGTGATGAGTTTAGCAGGAGCTCTTATGTGCTTAATCCTTTTCCAATCAACTGATTCTCTACCTTAGAGAATCTACCTTGTCTATCTTTACCCAAGTCCGCTTTACCTTAGTCACTTTCAATATTTTTCCTTCTTTCATGTACAATCACCTTCCAGATAAAAGATAATTACAGGGGATGGCATTTTTAGTGGAAAACAATGTAATGAAAATGTACTGAACTTGTACATGCTTCTTGTGTCCAGTTATCCCACTAAATATAAAGCATTAAGTGGCCCATGAGACTGCAATAGAAACTGCTTCTCATTTTCTGGGAATTTTTCTCTAATTTGGACTAGAAAATTGCTCTATAGTTTAATTTGATTTCAGACTCTTGAAATTCTAATGTTGACTATTGTATTTCCAGTGCAGGAAAGAGATGAGAAGAATTCATTTTTTTAAATTCCATTCCTTCAACATTTACAGTGATAGTATTCAGAGAATCATAAGTATAATGCCCTATATTATCATGTGGAATACAATTATCATGTGGAATACAACATATTTTGGGAGCTCTATTCCTTTTCTCTTGTATTTTTCCTTAGGAGTTAAATTACTGTTGCTGCAGTGTTCCTGGTGATTGTATATATTGTCTGGCTGGCCAACAAAAAGAGACTTAAAAAAATCATGAGGAAATTTAACAATTTTGAAGTTTCCTTTTGTCGATTCCATGTAAATCTCCATTTTTACAAATACATCTCAGATTATGAAGATATCTAATTATATTTTTATTTTTTTACTCCTGACAAATGGCTAATGGAATATTTCTACTGTCTATGTTTTTTGCCACAGACTTTATCCTTGTATGGGAATCAGATTGCCAGAAACCAGAGGGTCAAAATGAAGAGAATGATAATCCAAAATCCAAACAAAAGAGATCAATTGAAATACACAAAGAATGGCGGGAGAAATTTCTGCATAAACTCCAGATGAAGGGGATCAGAACTGAAAAGGCATGCAAAAAAATGGACCGCTGGCAATAGAGTGGTGGGTGGGAAGACAGGAAGTTGACTGAGGAGAGAAACACTCTTCACTTTATTGTATCACCCTCAATTTTATTGATCTCACCTTCTTTCAGAGAAGAAAGAAAAGTAAGAATTTGGCCTATCATAAGCCATTTTAAAACTTTCTTGTTCAGTATTGTAAACAGCTTTAATTCCCCACAAGGCTAAATATGAAGGAAAAACATAAATAAAGCTAGACTATCAGCAAATACAGAATCTTGCACATTAGGTATTTTCCTACATCCTCACTATTTCTGCTTTTCCTTTCCAGGGAAAAAATATTATGCAAAATCAGCAGACAAAATGTAAGGCATGAATACCTTCTCTAAACCATATCTTTCCATGCATATCCATCATTGTAAACTCTTCTTTGCAAACCCTTCTTTCACTAGATCCATACCCCATTTTATATTCTGCCTTTTGTTCAACCATCTATAGTTCTTCCCCTTCCTTTTAACTTACTTTTCTTTCACATGCTTGTTTTGCAATTCCATCCTTCTTCCTTCTCTCTGTATGATCAAAACACTTCAATGTATGTTTTTCATACAGGTCATTCAGTTCTGAATTTAATCCATATTAATCTAGTTCCTATCCATTCTTGATCCTTTCTTTTCTTGTTTTACCACCTATGTCTTTGAAGTAAACCTATTCCCATTGTATTCTACTTATTTTTATATTTATCTTGACATAACCAGTGATCATATCAATACATTGAAGTAGATAGTAGCATTTTTATATCTTTTACTCCTTTTTATCTCTGTTCCTCAATGTCCTGCTAAAAAGCAAAAATCTGATCTGCATATCTCCTGATAGATGAAAAGCCATACTACACTTAGCAGATTGTGTTCCTTTTCACCTTTGATACTCTTTCAATAGTATTCAAAACTATCACAAGCACATTTCACAAACTTTCCTGTAGGAAATTTGAAACATTAATTGTTTCAATTTTAGAAATGTATAGATGAAAAATCACAAGATTATTCTTATTATAAGGCAAAAATGCCACCTGTAGATGCAAATAAAATAGTTACATAGTCATAACCAAACTACATTTGTTTTTTAACATTACTCCAATTACACCATCTACACAAGTTGCCTTTCAACCTTTACATGGCTTTTATTACTTTCTTTTCATATTTTTTTCTTAGACAGCAACATTTATAGAATTCATTTCAATTCCTCTTTTTAACATATAATTCTCATTCTTATACAAATCTCTAAAATAGTTGTGCAGCACTGCTTTAGTTCAATTTCAGCCCAAATAATTTTATTTCCCTTATTCTTATTTAAAAATATTATTAATGTTTAAAAATATAGCGATAAAAGATTAATACAAATTGAGAGATAAAAAATGTAAAGAAAAAAAAGAGAAATGAAAATATAATATGTACACTGTATGTGTATGTATAAAATAGCTCCCCCCTCAGACAAGATATAAACAATGTCAATAATTTAACACCTTCTCTAGTATTTCAATTTAAACACTCTTCTTCCTATATTTTATCATTCCCACGTCTCATTCATTAATCAAATTTGAAAAACTCATTGTTCATTTGTGTCTGTTAAGAGCTACCAGAAATGTAAACATATATGTTTTAATCTTTTTTTTAATTATATAATTTTTATTCTAGAATATTTTAATCTTAATTACATAAATCCATTTTGAATTACAACTTACAACTTTTTAAAGAAATAAAGCAAAATAAATCTCTCCCCGCTTATATACAGTTCTTTAAATCATCAATATTCATTCCTGCTCAAAAAGAAATTCCTTTAATAGCTAGCAGGAGCCACAACATATACATTAAAACATATACGTTTTAATCTTGGACAAATGAATTCGTTTTACAGGTAGTCCTTGAATTATAACCATACTTTTAATGACCATTCGAAGTTACAACGGCACTGAAAAAAGTGACTTATGACCATTTTTCATACTGATGACCGTTGTGGCATCCCCATGGTCATGTGATTAAAGTTCAGATGCTTGGCAATTTAATCATATTTATAATGACTACAGGGCCACAGGGTCATGTGGCCACCTTTTGCATCTTTCTGACAAGCAAAGTCAATGGGGAAGCCAGAATCACTTTCCAAACAGTGGAACAGCTTGCCTTCAGAAGTTCTGGGTGCTCCATCACTGGAGGTTTTTAAGAAGAGATTGGACAACCATTTGTCTGAAATGGTATAGTGTCTCCTGCATCAGCATAGAATTGAATTGAAGACCTCCAAGGTCCCTTCCAATTCTGTTTTTCTGTTATTCCATATTCTATTTTGAATGCATGGATTACAAACGTTTCTCTTCTAGTAATCTGGGACCGTTAATATGCTTCTGATATCAGAACTATGGCATTTAAATTGAGCTGAAAAGGAGAATCATTTCAGTCCAATAGAGCTGTTGGTAAAAATTGGGGTCAGACAGGGCTGGTAACACAAGTACTCTAGTTCAAAGTGCTGTTAAATTTGTTTTGCTCATGAGTGTTATGGAAAAGGAATATTTGCCTCTCCAGTTGAATACATTTTTTTCCAAGGGAATCTAAAGGATTTTAGGTTTTTATATAGCTGAGTTTTTATGTAGCTGAGTGGCTCTCATGGTCTCTTTTGCAGCATGCAGCCCAACATACAAAGAAAGTGGTCCACTTTATATTGTTGAATGCTCCCTGGAATGTGCTATGTTATTACGCTGAGGACCTCAGGCTGAGAGTTCCCTTGCAGGTGAGAATGCTGTGAAACCTAATACCCAAGGATAAAACTTTGCTTCCAGCTAAAATCATTTATTATATTCTGATCTCAACAAAGAAAAAGTTGTGGGTTTTAGTTGTTTGTTAGTTATATTACATTAGACTGCAGTTGATCAGAAAGAAGTTACTTATTTAAAAATTACTTCATAAAAAACTATCACCATGTAGAAACTATGAGCTTGACAGAAAGGCAGTCCATGTCCCTCTTCTGTAGGATCTTCCTTTTGTGAACAGTGATTTTTGTTTCTTTAAATGTTTTGTTTTTGTTCACTTTTGTAAACTGTCCAGTATCTTGGGAAGTTTGGCAATGATAAAAGTTTCCATAAGTAAGTAAATAAATAAAGGAAAAATATGGAAAAATTGTAGGAGAAGAGCTGATCTATGTTACAAAAAAACCAAAAAACAAATGTAACCTGGCCTTTTCTAACATATGTTGTTAAAAAGCATAAGATTTCAGGAGCCATGTTTTATACAGCAATTGCATTTATTTTTGCCCATTTCACAGAAATATTCAACTGATGGAATAAAAAAAGTATTCACAAAACTAAACTACCCACACAAAACTACGCACACAATGAGATCAATAGACAATAGTATTAGGCCAATTCTCAGGGGAATTTATTAAAAGACAGACCAGAAAAAGAGAAAAAGAAACCCACTGGTTGTTGTTCCGTCCGGAAAAACGCAAGGTAGACCGGGTTCCAACAACAAAGTCTTTATTTGTTAACAGTAGTTGTAGAACAGAAGATTGGCTCAAGCCGTGGCAGCCCTTTTATAGCGGTTTGCCTGCCGGTTTGTAGCCAATGACAGATATTCATTTTTGCCGCCTTTAAGCAGCTATGTGGATTGGTTCCTAGTGAACCAATCCCTATACTGGCTTTCTTAGCCAATCAGAATCATGCATTTAGGAGTCTACTATTTTAATACAGAACACCCCTCCCCTCTTGGTTTAGTCCTACGTAGTGACGTAGTCGTGCAGGTAGGTGGGGCTTCTCCTGGCTCTACTGGACTTGCGCAGTTCATTTCTGCTGAAGACTTCGACCGGTTCGGATGGGGTTGCTGGCTCTTCCCCATGGAACCACCTGGAAGGGTGAGTCAGCCATTTTACTGCCGCCTGAGTTTCTCAGGCCGGTGGTTTTGCCACTCCCTCCTGGTTTCTCCGGGCAGGTCGAGCTGGCCTGGTTGGCCCCTTCGAGTGGACTCTTCTTGCAAGTTTCTTCTAACTGTAAGTCTCTTTTTTGCTCTTTTTGTTTGTTATCGTATTCTGGGTTTAGTTTAAATGGTTCTTTATTATTTTCTTGTATTTCCCCCCCTTCTTTGGTTTGATTTTCGTCGTTTTTTATTATTTGTGGTTGTGTGATTGTAGTTCTTTCAATGTTCTGGGATCGAAGCTGGTCTATGTGCCGCTTCCATTCCCTGCCATCGTCCACAGTTAGTCGGTAGGACCGGGGGCCTGTAATTTGTCTAATTGTGCCTGGAAGCCATAAGGGGTCCCCGGTGAAATTTTTTGCATAGACTAGGTCACCGATTTCAAATGTCCTGAAACGGGTGAAGGAATCGGGGGGTTTCTCTGGTGTATAATTTGGGTGCAATCTGTCTAATTGTGACCTAAGTTTTCTTCCCATCAGTAGTTCCGCCGGGCTTTTATTTGTTATAGTACTGGGTGTGATATGCTGGAGGGAGAGTAGGCGGTTAATTTTGTCTTGGACATCCCCAATGTCTATTTTTTCTAAACCTTCTTTGGTAAACCTGACCATTCTCTCCGCCCTACCATTTGCAGCCGAGTGGGCCGGCGCGGTTAGAGCATGGCGTATACCTAGGGAGGCTAGATATTGTTCAAATTGGATACTTGTTAATTGTGGCCCGTTGTTGGACACTAGGACGTCCGGCAGGCCGTGGGTTACGAAGAGTTGTTGTTTAATGACGGTTTCAGTTGTCATAGATGACATAATTAAAACCTCCAGCCAATTCGAGTATGCATCTACGACAATTAGGAAGGTATGTCCCTTAGTAGGACCCACAAAGTCAATGTGGATTTGCGACCAGGGGCCTCGTGGGGTTTCCCAGTCCTTTATAGGTGCTTGTGGTGGGGAAGGCCTGGTTTTTTGGCATTTGTTGCAAGAATTTAGCCAGTATTCGATGTCCCTATCTATACCCGGCCACCAGACATAGTTTCTAGCCAGACTTTTCATTTTAACAATACCAGAGTGGCCTTCGTGAAGCATACCCAGTACCCTAGTTTGTAATTTAGGAGGGATAACTACCTGATCACCCCACAATAAACAACCTTTTTGAATCGAGAGTTCAGTTTGTCTGGTCCGGAAAGGTTTAAAGTTCTCAGTTTTTTGGTTTTCCGGCCAGCCTTTACCTACTCAGTTCAGTATGCGGGCAGTCAATGGGTCCTTTGTGGTAGCTCTGGCGACATCGTTTGCAGATATCGGTAGATCGGGGCATGTCTCTATCTGCAAAGTGGTCATTGTCGGTGCCGGATCTTCCTCTGTAGTCGGTAATGGCGTTCTGCTCAACACATCTGCATGGGAGATTTGCTTCCCGGGGCGATGTGTCAATGTATAAGAGTAGGCCGCTAGGAATTCTGACCATCTAGTCATTTGCGGGGACAAAATGTTCGGTGTGGGCTTGTTTCCTGCCAAAATTCCTAGTAGTGGTTTATGGTCCGTTACTATCAAAAATGTTCTTCCATATAGATATTCGTGGAAGCGTTTCACTCCGGCGACGATTGCCAGGGCTTCTCTGTCTAGTTGACTATAGTTACGTTCAGTTTTAGACGCAGTCTTGGAATAATAGGCGACGGGTGCCTCTCTCCCATCTGGCAATTGGTGGCTCAAGATGGCACCGACTCCAAACGGTGAGGAGTCGCAGGTCACCGTCAATGGAAGTGTGTTGCTAAACTGGATAAGAACGGTGTTTGATGTTAATAAATTTTTAATTTTTTGGAAGGCTTTTTTTTCTCTATAACCCCAAGTCCAAATTGTTTTTTTATTCAGTAATCGGTGTAATGGTTCCGCTATTGTCGCTTTGTGGGGTAGGAATACCTTATAAAAATTTATTAGTCCCAAAAATGCCTGCAATTCAGTTTTGTTTCTTGGCTCTGGTGCGTCTTTAATGGCTTTGACCTTTTTGTCAGTAGGGTGTATACCCTCTCCGTCTATTAAGTAGCCCAGGAATTCAACGCGATCAGTCATTAAGCAGCATTTTTCTTTTTTTAAGTTTAGGCCAGATTCTCTGAATTTTGTTCGTACATCTCTTAGTCTTTTTTCTAGCTGGGTCGTATCTTTGGCCAAGATTAAGACGTCATCGAAATATGGTACGATCCCTCTTATTCCATTTAATAGGCGTTCCATGAGGCTTTGGAAAACGCCTGGGGCTACACTCACTCCAAATTGGAGTCTGTTGCATTTGAATGCTCCTTTGTGGGTCACTATTGTCTGTGCCTCAGCTGTTAAGGGGTCTACTGGAAGTTGTTGGTAAGCTTGCACTAGATCTAGTTTAGCAAAAACTTTTCCTCCCCCAAGTGAATGTAGTAGATGTTGTACGACTGGCACCGGGTATGCGCTTTGTTGCAATGCGTGGTTCAGGGTAGCCTTGTAGTCTCCGCAAATGCGAATTGACCCGTCAGGTTTAATTGGTGTTACGATTGGTGTTTCCCATTTAGCATGGTCAACAGGTTCCAAAACCCCTTGGTCTATTAATTTATTTAGTTGTTCCTCTATTTTTGCTTTTAGAGCAAAAGGAACTTGTCTGGCTTTTAGTCTTCTAGGGGCTACCTGGGGGTCTAAACTAAAGGAAATTGGGGTCCCCCGATACCTGCCTAGGGAGCCTTCGAAAATGTCCTGGAACTCGTGGATCAGGCTTTCTTCCCAGTCGGTTGCGGCCACCCGGTCTACTCCGGTCATTCCGATGCCCAATGGTGTGAACCATTCGATGCCCAGGAGGCTTGGTCGGTCTCGGTCGACTATGGTTAATGGTAGTACTTCGACATGTTGTTTGTAGGTGACTCGGAAATGTCCTAGGCCTACCACAGGAATTCGGTTTCCTTGGTAGTCTTTTAGGGTTAATTTTTGTCTCTGGAGCTCCTTAAGTTTGATATTTGGGACCAGTTGTTTGATGATGTCCCATGACACCATTGATAGGAAAGACCCTGAGTCTACCTCCATTTCGCAGGAGCTGCCTTCTATTTTTACTATTATTTTTACTTTCTTCCCGCTTTCCGTCTGAGCGCTTCCGATAATGAAAGTCTGATGCGTTTTTTCTCAGTTACTGGCTCGTTTGTTCCGCTGCCACTTTCTCTCGGTTTGTTTTGGCTCAGCTTGTGGGGCAGAGTTGCTGTGTCTGTTTGGGCTGGAATTTTTTTTATTTCTGCAGACCTTCTCGATGTGCCCCCTTTTCTTACAAGCTCTGCAGATGGCATCAAGGAACCTGCAATCAGCTCGAGGATGGTTTCCTCCGCAGCCGGCGCATTCCCGCCAATTTCTTTTTTCGCGCCCTTTTTTGTTGGTGTATAGGCGGTGGACTTCGTCATCTTTCTCTCTGGATTCTGACATCTCGTCAAAATCTTCGTGGTGTGTGGTGGTGGGAAATTGTTTCTTCCCTCTGGTTAGGCTCGTTTCGTCGTTGTTCGCATTCATCTGTTTCATTTTGACCGCCGATTTTTTCGCGGCTTCAGCGGCTGTGGCTTCTGCGATGGCTTCAGCTACGGTTATGTTGGGTTTCTTTAACAGCTTGCTTTGTAAATTAGAGTCTCTTAAACCCAATATTACTCGATCCCGCATCACTTCATCTAAGTTCAGGAACTCACAGGCTCCCCCCACTTGTCGGAGAGCTGCCACAAAATCAGCTATGGTCTCGCCTTCTTTCTGGTTTCTTAGGTAAAATTCGTGTCGCTTGATAAGGTTTGACACCACCGGAGCATTGTGAGCCTTCAGTATTCTTTGAAGCTCAGGCCAAGTCATTTGCTTCACATCTCGGGGCTTCGCTAATGCCTTTGCCATTTTGAAGATCGTGGGCCCGCAATGTGTCAAGAAAACAGCCCTTTTACGCTGGTGTGAGATCTCTTCCATCTCGTTACTTTCCAAATACATTTGGAAATGGTCTACATAGGATTCCCAATCCTCTTCATTGGGATTGAATGGTGCGGGCGGCGCGTTATTTCCAGCCATTGTCTTCAGTCTGGTTTTGGTTGCCGCGTGTTCAGTCTCGCGTTTTAGGATGATCCCACCCTCGTCGCCAGTGTTCCATCCGGAAAAACGCGAGGTAGACCGGGTTCCAACAACAAAGTCTTTATTTGTTAACAGTAGTTGTAGAACGGAACATTGGCTCAAGCCACGGCAGCCCTTTTATAGCGGTTTGCCTGCTGGTTTGTAGCCAATGACAGATATTCATTTTTGCCGCCTTTAAGCAGCTATGTGGATTGGTTCCTAGTGAACCAATCCCTATACTGGCTTTCTTAGCCAATCAGAATCATGCATTTAGGAGTCTACTATTTTAATATAGAACAGTTGTCACTTGCAGCTCACAGTTCAAGTCACGCTAATACATTATTAATATACTACAGCTCATACTAAAAAATGACACCACACTTATTCAGACAGCGGGTGTCAGGGCCTTACTTGCATACAGACAAGCACACAATCTGAAATGTCTCACAGGCAACAATAGGATAATGCCAACATGGGTACCAGATTCTGCAACAACTCCCAGATCTTGCTCCTATATCTCCCATATCCCATAACCTTGCTCCCATATCTCCCATATCAACAATCCCTTCTTAAGACCCAACAAATATATAACAGAGGTGCCTTTGCATGCTATATAGTATCTACCATCATCTACCAGCACTACCCCTCTGGATTCTATGTAGGACAAGAAGGACAAGCTTTACAGAAAGACTTTATTGAATACAAATTTTACAGGACATGTGGGGATGAAGGACATGTAATATCAGAGCATTTCATCCTCTTTTTGTGTGTGTGTGTGAGTGTGTGTGTGAGAGAGATAGAGTGTGTGTGAGAGTGTGTGTGTGTGTGTGTGTGTGTGTGTGTGAGAGAGAGAGAGAGAGAGAGAGAGAGAGAGAGAGAGAGAGAGAAGGTGCTCCCAGACTCTTTATGATTCTTTGCAAGTCATATGGTGTATTATTCTCTAGGAGACAGAATAGCATTGACTTACAGCATTTCTTCTAGTCGATCTGAGATTGTAACAGCTTGAAGAGCATATGAACAGTGGATTTAACAAATAACAATCCAGAAAAAAATGAAAATTTGAGGAAACAAGGCCACTTTTGCCCATCACTCTTAATTTTTCCAGTGATAGTTTTATCGCTAAGTATTTCTTTTGATAAAATAGGAATTGAGCATTGTATTGGAACCGACAGCTCTTCACCAATTTCTAATGCCTATTTTCTGTGATTCGTGTGCTGTACTTTTCTATGTATGAATGTAAAAATAGATTTTCTATATTTAAAAGATTGCAAAGGAGTAAAGGGAGCCAAATCAGAAACTCTACCTTCTTTTATATGTTGTGCTTTTATTAATGAATTTAATAATTTTAATCTCTGTCTGTCTCTATCTGTCTCTGTCTCTATTCTGTCTGTCTGTCTCTCTCTCTCTCTTTCTCTCTCTCTCTCTCTCTCTGTATGTGTGTAACTACTAACAAAAGATCCTCTTGTTTAAAATATTTCTTTTATTGTATCCTAGGCCATGCCCATTGAACCTGAAATCAACTGGTCTCACAGGATTCTGATGAAACTGGGCATTCCTAACTTACTCTATGATGAGGTTCCTGACATTCCCTTGGATAATTATACCTGTCATTTTAAAGCAAACATGTTACCCTGGTAAGATTATGGTATGAATTATTATCCCCTATTTCATTATTAGAATTAGAAGAATTAGAAGAACTTTATTGTCATTGTACAAGTACAATGAAACTGTGGATGCACCCCAGCAACTGTTTGCAATACAATAAAACCAATAAAACATTATAATAAGATTACAATAGTAATATTGCTTAACTGTAATATCCCAATATTTGCTCTTTTCTCAAAAAAAATCATGCTGAGCATCAATCTAGTTATATAAAGAAAAATCTATTTGTCTCTTGCAAATATGTTTATCGGAAAAACCCACATTTCATGCTTCATCTTTTTTCAGAGAACAGCAGCATTTTGCAAAGACTAAGGATTTTTCAGATACATCACTGCAAAATCTCCACAATTTGTACAATGATTATTAATATTACAGTGTAATACTTATTAAGTAAATAATTTGGGCTGATTTCTATTATATACAGTGGTCTTAATTTTGCAGATTATACTTACAATGCTACACAGGGCTTTTTACCTTTTCATAAACATATCTCTCCCTTGCATCCTGATTTATGTAGGTGCTCATGATCACAAATTTATTATTCTTGGACAGCTTCGGTACTTTTACTTGTCTGACTTGCTTTTAATCTAGAAGGGAGAAGGGAAAGAAAGAAAAGTAACTCTTCACTGTTTGGAATTCAGCACCTTTGCAATTTTCTCAACTGATGTCTAGCTTGTCTTTCCCAAATGCTACCTAGCCAGTCTGTCCTGCAGATCACAGTTTCTTATCCTGCAGGATTCTTACTGCAGAGTTCTCTTCCAATGTGCCTAGATTCCACCAACCCATGCAATTCAAACAGAACATTATCAAGGTGTAATGATCTCTTCCATCATCTAAAACAAAAGTGCTTTTTACATGATTTCACCAAAGGCACGTGTGCCTGTTCTTAGTGTTTTCATTAGGCAGGAGACTTCTAAATGTCTACATGGATGCCTAGATTTTGCATGGATAAAGTAAATAAATATAATCCCTTATATTCTTGAGACCAGGCAGCAACAATAAATGTTACAGAGAAGAAGATTCTGTGGCTTCATGCATGCCTGTCCCACCAATATAATAGTAATGCCCAGAATTCTGGAATGCTTTCTTGACATAATAAAGAATTATAAAAATTTCCTAGAATTCTCCCTGCTGTGTATATTGGCTTCCAAAACTCAGTACTTTCCTAACTGTGCCAGAAATATCCAAGCAACATCCATAGCAGCCAGATTAACACATTACACTAAATATGGTTTGTTTGCTCAGCACAAGGTACAAACCTATCCCAAGAAAGCTTTTTATTTTTTGCACTAAACTGTACTGTAGAACCACAGCTTAGAAATTTATGAAATTAGTATGATTTAACCATAATATTGTTTTCTGAACTGATCCAGAGCCATGAATTTTCCTAGTTTATTTCTGTTTCTAATGAAGGCATTAGAAGAAAAAATGGAGAGGAAACTGAGTATTATATTCATCAGTAAGACTAGGGTCACACTTTGTAGTAAGCAATAAGGCAATAGGTTTTGAACAAGTGCAACACGTGAAAGGTTCAGCCATTTATAGTTGCACATAGCTTTATAATTTAACATTATGTGTAGTGACATTAACCATAGTTAAGGAAAAAACTGGATTCATGTTAGGTGCGAATAGAACCAGTAAGTGGGAATGATAACTAGGATATCACAGTCTCTTTTTTATAGTTTCTGTTTTATGTCTGGTAATTTATCAGTGATTTTTCCCCCCAGGTTCCGTGGAAGTGATAACCATGAGACCTTCTTCAGTAATACACAACGACATAGAATAGTAAGACTGGAGTGAAACAAATGCAGGGTAACATGTGTATATATGTGTAGCTAATCCCAGTGCTGCACATTAATGTTAAGAAGTATAATTGAGGGCTACTATTGGAGCTCAATCTTCAGACTTTAAAATGTGTAATGTAGGTGATGTTGCTGTTAACTATGGAAATCAAAATATGGCTTCCTTTAATTTTGCTTTTCTTCAGCTGTATGAGATCCTGTCCACTACATCATACGGCAATCCAAAGGCAGGGCAGGTTGGAATAGAAAGGATGCTGAATGAGGAAGTCTTCACAGGTGCATTTCCATTACATGATGTAAGTTTGCAAGCATCAGTCCCAGTTCTCTCTCAGATAGAAGACAGCACTTGTATTAAAAGTAGTTTTTGAGAACTCTGCCATAAGTTAGCATCTAGTTAGTTTCCAGACTAACATAATAGTTTAAGTGTTCATGACTTTGGACAGTTTTATATGTTCAGTTTAATGAGACAAAGTTTGTGGCCGCTGAAGAATAATGGCAAATCTTTGGGGCTCAGTGTATCAAACATTCAGAAAATGGCAAACTTGATTCTGGTGGTGTGTCATCCCCACCCCACCCCAAAAAAGAGAAACAAGTCTCTATTTCCCTGCCCCTGCCGCCCCAATCTAGGCCACACTGAACAATGGCCCTCAGCAGCAACCCCAAGAGTGAGCCTGAAGTAGAAGCTGGGCCCTGGCTTCAGTCCTAGCACTACTATTGCCACTCAAAAAGACCATCTTGCACTATTCCCCCGATGTACATGAGCCTTGGGGAATGGCACAATTGCCCCACGGCCTGCTATTCTCCAGGATCTGCCATGTGCTGCTTACTTTCAGGCAGTATTCTCTTTCTATTGACAGGCCCCTGAGATCTAACCAAAGTTGCTCTACTTCCCACAAGGCCTTTGATCTTGAAGCAACTTCAGAGAAACTTCTTCTGTGGCCTTTGCGGCCTCTGAATCCTGTAGAAAAATACACCTTGTTATTGTGTGATATTTGGAGGCTGTGGGAGCCACTTGAACTCTGGTGGTTCCAGAGGCAGCACAGAAGCATATCCCACTCTAGCATAGCCTTTGCAGCTTCCAAAAATCTCATAAAAGCATGGCACATTCTCACACAATATTTGGAGGCTCCAGAGACCACTTGACTGGCTGTGGTAGAGCAGATCCCCAACTTCCCAAAATTGTGCAAGAATGGGGTGTGCTTTTGAGAATAGTTGTTGTGAGGTTTTGGTAAATGTTGACATGTCACCCAAAACATCTTGTCGTGTCACCTTTGTTTAAAAAAGTTACAAGTAGAAGTTTAAAAAGTATAATGTACATGTGTATAAGTATTATATAATATATAATTAATGGTTGTTAGTATTATTAATTATTGAATTTTATAAAGTATTTACAGTGTTCAAGAAAGCTCATGTAAAATGCAACATACACCATACAAATTTGTATTTTATGTGGCTAATATCACTCTCTGCCAAAGGGCCCATACAAGAAGTCATCAGAGGAAGAGCCCACTAATCTACTTAATCAGAGGCAGATTCTTTTCTATTACTGGGCCCAGTGGAGTAAGTGGAAGAAATATCAGCCTTTGAATCATATCCGCAGGTACTTTGGAGAGAAGATTGCTCTCTACTTTGCCTGGCTTGGTGAGTATATACTCTTTCAATGGATCCCCAACTTCCTGACTTTTGGAGTTATGTGGATGTTCTATTTCTTTTTCTTCTGTGATAAGGTTACAAAAAAAAGTCATGTTAAAAACTAGTAACCTTCAGTAATAAGCAAAACACTGGGATATATCAACACATAGAAAATATATGGTCTTGCAATCATTATTTCTTCTGAACAAATCATGGGAATTAAAGTTGTTTATAACTAAATCTGAATGTCTCAACTTGTTTATAATTAAGTCTGAAAGTCTCAACTAATGTTGAAATCCTCATTAAAGAATAGTGTTATCTTAGAGTTATACCATCAAATATATTGTATAGGATAATTGTACAGTATATCCTATATATCATGCCAAGATATAACCTTTGCTCTTCTCCAGAGCCTGGGAGAATAACCAGCTATAAGAGCTTCATGAAACTCATCAGAGTGGAGCCATCAAGATCTCTGGGAGAGATTATTTCAGAGGGCAAGTGCCATGACAGAGAAGGCATGTTTCATGGCATTATAAGAAAGCACTGCTTAAGTGATGGGACCCAGAGTGCATCTACTGTCTATGTTTGCATTGGATGGGCAGAAAAAATGGACACAGATAGTTCCACAAACAACCAGACCTTATGTCATTTTTCTTTTTTTTAATGATAATCAAGTATAATCAGCAAATCTGTCTCTAATTGGATTTTAGTCATATAGCTTTGAAATAGTACTTTATAGTAGCATTACTGTTGGGATAGGAAGAACCAAAGATAAATTAATAAAAACACATGGACCCAATTAGTACAGGTAGTCCTCAACTTCAAACAGATCATTTAATGATGATTCAAAGTTACAATGGCATTGAAAAAAGTGACATGACCATTTTTCACTCTTATGATCTTTGCAGCACCCCCGTGGTCACATGATTTACATTTGGATGCTTGACAACTGACTCACATTTATGATAGTTGCAGTGTCCCGGAGTCATGTGATCCCTTTTTACGACCTTCTGAAAAGCAAAGTCAATGGGGAAGCCAAATTCACTTAACAACTGTGTTACTAATTTAAGAATTATAGTGATTCACTTAACAAATGTGGTGAGAAAAGTCTTAAAATGGGGCAAAACCACTGGTGGGATTCAATTTTTTTTTTTACTACCAGTTCTGTGGGTGTGGCTTGGTGGGCCTGGCAGGGGAAGGATATTGTAAAATCTCCAGTCAGAGGTGGGATTTGCCGGTTCTCCAAACTGCTCAAAATTTCCACTACTGGTTCTCCAAAACTGGTCAGAACCTGCTGAATACTACCTCTGGGCAAAATTCACTTAACAAATTTTTCACTTAACAACATAAATTTTGGGATCAATTGTGGTCATAAGTTGAGGTCTACTTGTAGTAGCAGATTAATATAACCACTTATATTGTTTCTGTTGGGAAATGTACATATGATAATAGTCTTATTGTTCCCATGCTCTGTTGCTGCTTTTACACTCCTGATACACCAAGTAAAACCCTTTCCCTATTATCTATTCAGCCTTAGGTTGACAAAGAACTATACCAAATTCACTGCCTCCATGTCTACACTGACTCTATTGCACCATTCTGACTTCTTGCAAATGATGCTGTCAGGATACTTACAAAGCATGAGATTGATTGAATTTCCCAGCTTTGCTATTCTCCTTGTGTAAATCATCACATTGCAGGAAAATATCCTCCAGTCACATCACTGAAACAGAAATAGGGCAGACCCATCTGTAGGCTCCATCCTATGCTTTTCTTCTAGACTCCATTTTATTGCCACTCAAGTTGAATAAAGTTAAAACATCAACAGTTTATAATCATGAAGGTTGAAGAGACGCAACACTTACAATAATCATTTATCTCTTTTTGCTTCTTTTCCTTTGTATTGGCAACAAACTCCAATTTCCAGATTGCTTTGTCCTTTCTTGGGTGAAGAGATGTTCATCCTGTAGTTTCAGCTGTTAAACTTTTTCAGGCTATTATGTTATTCCACTAGTCATATAGTGCAAGGCCATATCAGCCTTGCACTAAATCAATAAGGGTCATAGGCTTGAAGCACTTACATTATTGCTTACTGAGCATCTAAGTGCTATTCTGTGGTTTTGATAGGTTACCAGCACAGTTGTGCTGGGTCAGCCATTTAGGTAGACAGTGACAGAGAAGCAGTCTGCCAAGAGGGGACACGGTATACCCACATAATCTGAAATGTCCAATAAGCACTACTTTGATTCCATCCATTACTAGTCATGATACTTTGCTTCCAATATAATGGGTATCACCTTGATATGTGAAAATTAATACTTTAATATTGCTAGAATAAGAATGACATTAGGTGGTAGATATGGTAGAAAACATGTTGTCCTGGCATATTTATGCTGTTTAAGGCATAAAATATCTAAATGCAAATAATAAAAATAATCTGTTTTGCTTTGATGAACATTTTGAAGTATTTGTTCTTCCTTTTTTAAACTCATTTAACACAGCACCATTATGAATGCAAGAAGTATATTTACTTCGCAATAATAACTGTTTTTTTTTAAAAATAGGATAATGATTGTGTGTAGATCTGCAGTCATAGGTATCCTGCCACTTGTCTGCTACCATTAAAGTAGTTCTAAAAATAAAGAAAAAGCAAAGAGCCTTAGTGAAGATTGTCCCAGACCAATTTGCCACTACTATTACTTGCTGTTTTCTGGAAGATCTCAAGACACCCAATTCTGGGCTCAAAATTTGATCCAGAAATCTAAATTTGACCCTTCAATTGCTGCTTTATAGTTTTCAAGAGAACCCTACCTCTGGAGGCATATCTAGTTATAGCAATTAATCAGTCACACACTCAAATAATATTTTCTGACCTGTTTCTTACAGTAATATTGACTAGGTTCCAGGTAGGAGATTATGAGAAGGCAAAAACCTAATTGATATTATATATTTGTTTGTTTGTTAAATTTATTTGTCACCCATCTCACCATGGTGCTATTTCTCTCTCATAGGAGGCATTTGTTCTATATTGGTGCGAGGGACCAGTCTGGTTTTCAGAAACTTGTCCATTAACTTGCTGTTAACAACCAGCCCCCAAGTTGTAGCATCCTGTTATCTGTTATTCTGTTTTTGCTGTTTTGCAAAATACCACAAACTGGACTGACATTTTCTGGACAGCAAGCTGATGGTTCTCAATCACAGCAAGTGGGGCAGTATGGGTTCCTGAGTTTGAATATGCTTTTGCCACTCTTCCTTTTGTGTAGGTTTCTACACAGCATGGCTTCTTCCAGCAGCTATAGTGGGGACACTAGTCTTCGTAATTGGCATTTTTATGATGTTCCATGACATTCCAACGTAAGTAGCAAACTTACTTTTCTCTTTTTTAATTCTGTTTTTAGTAGGTCTTCAGACAACTCATATAAGAGCCTTTTTCATCAACCAGCATGACTGACTAATCAGTCATCCTTTGCTTAAATTTATAAAGTTTTTTAATATGTTCCTCAATATGTAAATGACAGGTCTATAGATTTCTAACATTTTTATCTGGCTCTTCCACCCCAAAAATTTTCAATAGCAGATTAGAGTCAGAGAATTACTAAACAAACAAACCCAAACCCAAACCGTAAAATAAATGAAACACAGCAAGCAAAACCAATAGCAAAGTTGTGGGAGAAGGAATCTAGTTCCACGGCAATTATTTTTTCTCGCACTTTTTCTTTTCTCTCCTTCTGAACTAGACAGGAGATCTGTTCCAGTGGTGACAAATACAAGATGTGCCCAATTTGCAAAGTCTGCCCTTATTGGAATCTATCTACGGTCTGCCCCATGTTTCAGGTGAGGCTATAGTGATATTTTCATATGCTTTATCTAAATCAACAAGTTTATAATCAACTTCACATACTTCTCATTGACCTTCTGAAGAACAAAAATCTGGTCTGCAGACCCCTTTCTGGGATTAAACCACATTGCAATTTCCATACTTTTATCACTGTCATGTATTTTTTATCTTTCAGTCAAAACTCTGCCATACTTATGGAACTAATTCACCTGCAGTTTTTGTATTCACTGCTGCTGCTTTTCTGTTTGTGAGTGAGACCAGTAATCCCACTATTTTATTCAAGCAGAGATACAATCTTTACACATAAAGTTGCCACTCCGTAAACAAACCTGTATATCTTTTCCTCTTCGTCTTCTCACTGACAACTCACAAGAACGTTGTTAATGTGGGGTTGTTTAAACAGTATTTCTTCAGTCGGTTCCTTTCTAATATGTTGCTTGAAATTAAGTTAAGCTAAACTCTTGGGGCTTTTTTTTTTTTCTTTTCTTTTTCTCAGTCTCCCTTCTTTGAATGATTGGTCATTTGTAGTTTATTTGTAAAGTTTATAGTTTGTAAAGTTATGCTTTAGCTATCGCTTCTAAAACAATATGATATACATTCCATCTATTTAACAATTTAAAAATATGCATATATTGTAACATTGGCAATATGTAAGCTATTTTTGTTGCAAATGCAATTTAGCTTACTTGTAGTTTTAGAACTAAACTACATGCAGGCAATAGGCCCATTTCTGTAACCCATACACAGTGAGCATGCATGAAATAAAGAATTGAAGGAACACAGGTATGTGGTAGTTAGTAAGACACTAAGTAGATTCAGTCAACTATGCCATAATATGATGCTTTGTTTTGGACTTCTTAAATTATTTATTTATTATTAGATTTCTATGCCACCCAGGTCACCAAGGCAACTTGGCATACTATGTAAGCATTGAACAACTGGTTTAATTAGTTTAATTGATGTGTTGGACACAGCTATTCAGCAAGCTTTTGGTTAAATCAATGTGTTAAAATATGTGGGTGTCCAGCCACTGCATTCAAGAGCTTTGCTCACTTGACTCACTTCTGTTCCCTACCTGGGTATCTTTCCACATGCATAACAGTAATCTCTCCCTTTTTTCCTCCAGGCTGGCCGTCTCTTTGACCATGGTGGCACTGTTTTCTTCAGCATCTTCATGTCTCTGTGGGCAGTCACATTTCTTGAGTACTGGAAGCGAATGAATGCTACCCTGACATACCGCTGGGATTGTTCAGATTTTGAAGACATTGAGGTGCTGAATTTAGAAAGCTTCAAATGTAACTCATAGTCCAAACTGGCATACATTACAATATTCATATTCCTCCTGTTATAGGAACGCCCACGACCCCAGTTTGCTGCTTTGGCTCCCATGACAACCATAAACCCAATTACTGGAGAGGAAGAGCCCTATTTCCCAAAGCGGACTCGATTCAACAGAATAATGACCGGATCAATGGTCATCATCATTATGGTAAGAGAGGTTGGAAATCTCAAGTCGACTAAGTCTTGAGACATGATCTCTTTCTTCTGCTATGCCAATTGAATCATAATTTATTTTGCAAAGCAATCTTCTTTCAAGTAATATACCTCTGCAGCTTGTGGGGGCAACTTTTATCTGAAAAATCATGTGAAAGAATCAATATAAACCTTGAATGTCTAGCAGATGTCCCTGGGAATATCTGAGGCATGATATGGGAACAAGTGCTAAGAGCCTAATGCCTCCCTTGATTTTTCATGCATTTTATAGGAGCATTGAAGGAAATGGAATAATCCAATTCACATTCTTCTAAATGACCTCCTAGAATATTCATCAGGCTTTGATTCTATTGAAGTGATAAAAACCTATTTGGCTATCTTTGGAATATTTCCTGTTAGAAAATTTAGCAACTCTTATTTACAGTTTTTCT
The DNA here is from genome assembly GCA_015471245.1 of Laticauda colubrina. Classification (NCBI taxonomy): domain Eukaryota; kingdom Metazoa; phylum Chordata; class Lepidosauria; order Squamata; family Elapidae; genus Laticauda; species Laticauda colubrina. The sequence continues at coordinate 3,410,134 of BLBF01000053.1, forward strand.
ATTTGCTATTAATATCTTCTATTAATTATGGTTTAGCAAAAATGTAAGTTTAAGTTTCTTTATTGTCATCCCCACACCATATTTTATTAGCTGTGGATAGCAGGAATCATAATTCAGCACATATGAACAATAGTAGATTGGGGCAACTTAATTCTACTGGGCCAGAGCCAGAGTGACTGATTATTTGCAACAGGGAGACAATAAATGCATGTTACTAGTTCTTCTTTGCCTGTCTACAGATTGCTGTGGTAATAATATTCCTGATTTCTATTATTCTTTACCGGGCCATCATTGCTGTAATTATATCAAGATCTGGGAACTTCCTACTTGTATCTTCGGTAAGGGACCTCTATGTCTCCATCCCATTTGGCCCGGTTTTGCTATTGGACTTCATTTGCATGTTTAACTCATTTTTCCCCCCTAGGCTTCTCGTATTGCTAGCTTGACAGGCTCCATAGTGAATCTCTTTTTCATCCTCCTCCTTTCAAAAATTTATATTGCACTGGCACTTTTTCTTACAAAATGGGGTAAGTATTGGCTTGGACATCAAACAAAACATCACTTTCAGCCCTACCCCTTCACTCATAACTAAGTTTTTGTTTATAGAAATAACGTAGTTAAGGAGATGTAATCAAAATGAGGACATTTTGAGTCCTATATAAAATGCATTTAACACTAACAAATGTAAAGTAAAAATAAAGTTTTTATAATGCAGTAAATTTCCAGTTTGAAAAAATTATCTAAGAATTGTAGCATATCTCAAATAATTCCACTGTCTTTCATTCAGTTAGTAGTATCAGTATTCAGTAGTATCAGCATTACTCAATAGTTTGTTAGAAATTTATATACACAATTTCTGGAGACTCCAAAATATTAGTAGTTTGGCTAGTGGTGATTTGATTTATACATAGTCCTTGACTAATGAATGTAATGGAGCCTGCCAATTACATTTGTAACCCAAATAATTTGTTAATGGGATCATGTCAATTGAACTCTCCCAATAAATCAAGATTTGAAGAAAATGTAAAACAACAACAACAAGTTTAACCAGAATGTATTCTAACTTATTTTGCCAACTTAGTCATAATATATACTGTAACAAAGTATACAACACAATCACATAGTGATGTGAAGATAGATAAGGATAAATGTGAAAAACTGAAGTATAAACATTACTCTAAATGATGCATTCATTTTTCGGCCACAGAAATGCATCGCAGCCAGACCACATTTGAAGATGCCTTCACTTTTAAAGTCTTTATCTTTGAGTTCATTAATTTCTATTCATCTCCCATCTACATTGCCTTCTTTAAGGGCAGGTAAATTTCTTTATTTTTTATTTAATTTAATTTATATAGTCACTAAGACAAGTCACGAAGTTCATGAAAAGGGGGACACACAATAGATTCTCTCTAAATAGCCAGACTAGGCATGTATATTCAATTTTGGCAACATGTTCCCTGATATATCTGGCTATTGCACCGTGATGTGTCTTAAAGGTAATAACCAGCATTTAGACTAAAGTGAGGAGGCATTTCCTCTAGGAAGCTTATATTTGGTCTTGTCTCGCAGCTTGCTGCTTGAGTAAAAACTGAAGGTTTTATTAACCTGGGAAGATAATTTCAAAAAAGTTCTTAAATATCTCATAACAGTAATTCAACAGGATTCTTCATAATAGTGATGGAAAGATGAGAAAAAGTGAAAAATGACTGCCATCTATTGTTCAGAAAAAGTATAATAATGTAAATCTTGAATGGGTGTTACATGATAGGTTGCGTCTAACAAATATATCAGCATCAGGAATCAACAAATGGACAGTTAAAATCAATAGGTCTCAATCACTTCAGGAATATAAGCTGTGAATGGTGATGCCTTTGGCCCTAGTTAAACATTACATTCTATCAAGCAACAGCAAATGTGTCTGAGTGACTTTAAGACAGTATAGATCCCTGGTAATTACCAGAACAAGTATCTGCCATTTTCTTGGCAAGATTTCAGCAATGGTTTGTCATTGCCTTCTTCCTAGAGCAGATAGAGAGAGTGACTGGCCCAAAGTCACACAGGTAGCTCCATCCCTAAGGCAAGAATAGAACTCAATTCTCCCAGTTTCTAGTTTTGTGCCTTAATCACTACACTAAAGTGGCTTTTAATAATCTTTAAAAATAATCACTTGGAGGGAGGCAGTAGGTATAGGAATTATACCTAATTCCTATACTAGCAGTTTTTTAAAAGCCAGAGACATATTTTTCATTTCTTACCATTGTGCTTTTTCTTCTTCCCTTTCAGGTTTGTTGGTTATCCAGGCCACTATAACAAATTACTGGGCATACGCAATGAGGATGTAAGTATCTTAGAAGAGATGAGAAAGAGATTGGCTCTTGAACAAATGTGAAGGAATCAGAGGTGGTATTTAGCAGGTTCTGACCAGTTCTGGAGAAGCGGTAGCAGAAATTTTGAGTAGTTTGGAGAACCGGCAAATACCACCTCTGACTGGAGATTTTACAGTATCCTTCCCTTGCCACACCCACCAAGCCACACCCACAGAACCAGTAGTAAAAAAAGTTGAATCCCACCACTGGAAGGAATCCTCTAGAGTAGTAGATGCCTAGACAACCTGTGCAAAATAGATTGGATTGTAAGGTGACAAACATATAATTATTAATGAATAGAGTCTGGTTGATCCCAACTATTCCAGAGATAAATAGAAAGACTGTTAGCCTCAGACCAAGGAATGGAACAGGTATCTTTTTTAGAGCTTAAAAGAACCTTTTCTTCTATCTATATCCACAACATATTTGTAAACATGTTAGAAGAGGTCCACAACATTCTGGGTTTCATCACATGCATCTGACAAGTTTATAAAGACAAGAAGGTAGTTTTGTTGCCCATGAATGCTGCTTTCATATAGCCATAACAAATGGGCTAGTTAGACACTGAGTCTGATGGACATGAATTTAACTAATTAATTATGTAGTGTGTAAAATACTTTTTTCCAACCTGATCCTTTTTGCTGGGTCAGGAATGGTTTGCATATCTCTACCATCTTAAGCTTTCATTCTAAGCAAAAATCCCAAAGTATATGTTTTCCTCTACTGTTTTCTTTGTCTTTTTATGGTCCTTACAGTCCTAGAGTGACCTGAACTGCACATGGCCTTCACCACAGATTTATCGATATCAAAGAACCTTGCTATAATAGAATGTTCATTGTTAGTTTTCTTTTTAATAAATCTTATTTATTTGTTTGTAAAATTTATGAGAGATCTCCTTTTTCTTTTTAATTATCCCATTATGGATGTATGGTATATCCTGAGGAAATGAGAGGACTGAGTCTAGTTCTCAACAACAATGAAGAAGTTATATCTTGGGGACCAGGGATGGGATGCAAATTTTTAAACTACTGGTTCTGTGAGTGTACCTAGGTGGTGTGGCCAGGTGGTCATGTAACTGGGTGGGAGTGTTTTTTTTAACCTACTGGACCTCAGGGAAGCCTCTTGGGAGCAAAATGAGGCACAAGGGTGTGCAGCACCCTCCCCACACCCTATTTTTTACCTCCTGGGCCTCAGGGAAGTCTCCTGGGTGAAGCAATGCTACATCAGGAGGGGATCAGCTGTGCCACATGATTTAGATTAGCTAGAAAGCAAGAAATCAGATGATTTCCTGCTTTCTAGCTAATTTAAATCACGCAGCACAGCTGATCTTCAGAGAACAGCTGATCAATGAAGGAAATACCTTGATCTTTGGAACGAACTGGTTCGCTCCCAGCTGATCTTCAGAGCTACCAGTTCACCCAAACTGGGCTGAACTGGTAGAATCCAACCCCTGTTGGGACCCTGCAAATAGGAATCTCATGGCTGAATGCTGCTCAATCACAAATATTCTCCATATGTAGAAAGGTGGATCTTGAGGAAAAGCATTCAAGCTTTCTGGTTTGGGTCACATATTCTTTCCTAGAATATATATTCCATCAAGGAGGACTTTATTCAATGCCTCCAATAAAGTTGCATGATGCTTCAGTACATGAGTGATTCTTAATAGATACCTACTTCACGCTACATATGAAACTTTAAAAATTTCTACATAGGTTATATGCAATGTTTATTAGGCCACCAGCCATACCCAAAAGTCTTTCTCTCTGTTTTGTCCAGTGTGCTCCAGGTGGCTGCCTCATTGAACTTGCTCAGGAACTTCTTGTCATCATGGTGGGAAAGCAAATAATTAATAACATTCAAGAGGTCCTTATTCCGTGAGTGCTATGCTTTGACTTGATACTTTTGCGACCTATTCATTCCAATCAATGTGCTTGTACAAAGCATGGGTTTGCACACTGGGGCTGCAATTAACATATAAGGATGGAGGATACAGCTTTGCAACATATTGGTGCTGCATAATTGTACAAGAAAAGAGATTTCATTTCTATTTTAAAACAAAAACCAAAAACTTCCAGTTCCTTTTATATGTAATTATGAACCTTGATGGTTCCTGGGAAGCTGAAGCAATTAACAACTGTCTCATCTACTGCTCCTTATGAAACATTGCAAAGATAATTGCAGTGCCAACATTTCTTGGAATTGTGGAACAGGCAATTTTCTGCTGAAAAGAATTTTTGTCTCATTCTTTTTCCCATTCTGGGGATTTTCCATTCATTTCTATAGTCAAAGTGCAATTGTATGTTTCTTGTCGATATCCAGTTGTTCTGAGGGATGGCTTTGCAAATTCATTTCCACAGTGTAGAAGTACAAGCTCTATTTTTTTTAACCCATTCTAAAAACCAAACCCCAGCAAGAGAAGAATGAGAACAAAGTTGCCATTTTTGCAGCTGTTAGACTTGATCAAAGGAGGAGCAAAGCATTAAGAAAATTCGTTTGATAGGACAAAACTTCTGCAGTGGGTTTGAGGACATGGCAAGTGATTATGTGGAAATGCTCTCACTTACGCCTGCTTTAGACTTAGCTTATAATTCTTATCTTTTCTTCTGCCTTAAAATGTCAAGAAATTCCACCCGCCTTGATTTTTGGCAATCATGCTAGTGAAATTCAGAGAAGAAGCTGGAGAGGAATGCGGGTGGAAGATACAAAAAGAGGCTTGGCAACTGCCTGAAGTAACAAACCCTGTAAAATCTAGCGAAAATCTTTGTAGAAATGCAAGTGTGGGAAAAGAGAAGCCACTCCCTAGTTACTTTGGCAATTACAACTGCTTCACAAAATAATGTTTTGCATTTTTGCCAAGACATAATTATTTTTGAATATGTGCAAACATTGACAAATGCAGTCTGTGAATAGAGCAAACACAGATATGAGTATTCACAAGCCTTTCTGATGTGTACCACATCCACAAATGAAAAATAAAATGTTGATTTGTTGATTTGGATTCAGCTTTATCGGTGAACCAGGGGAATATGTTTGTTAGCTTAGCCTGTGTCATGCCCCTGTCAGAGTCTGAATCCAAGGAGGAAGACGAACAGCTGACAGGGAATGGGAGTGTGGCTCCATTGGTTGTGAAGGAGGCTGGGGAAGAGCAAAGTCCAACTGGGCAGAGCAGGGAAGAGATAAAACAAGGGAGAGGGAGTTCAGAGGAAGACCCAGGGCCACCCCGTCTTCATCCTAGGGTGTGCAGAGAGGAACAGAGAAGAGAGCAATGTGGGTTGTGTGTCTTACAGGGGAGGAAAGGGCCCTATTTTCCTTCATTAGCCACAGGTGGGAAGAGAGTTTATAAGAACTGAATGCTGACTGCGGCAGTCACTGGGAGAAATGTGACTTTATCCTGTGTTGTCGTTGCTTTTCTGTGTTCCTGGAGTCTTCCCAACCATGTGAGTTTTGCCATGCCTTCATGTCTGGAATTCTTGTTCCTGCCCTGCCAAACTAATTACTAATCAATCTGGTTTGATTGGACTTAAAGTTATAGGTTGTGTCAACCATGTTTTGAATTTAATTCTCTGCAGCAAATGCTGTTCCTGGGAGTTTTTCTCCAGCCAGAAAGTAACCTGGACATTGGGGCAAAGTTGGAGCTAATAAAGGGACTCTTATTATCTGACTGTGTTGCCTTTGTGCCACGCCCTGAGTCATCATAGTTGGAATAAAGTTTGGGCTGTTTATATATATACAAAAATTGTCGTATGAGTTGGTTTTCAGCATTCCAAAGATTGCTTCCTTATTAGATGCTGTAATTTTGTAAATCAGAAAGGGTACAGTGAAGAAATGTCTGAATTTAATATTCATAAGGGAATATATTCCCGTGTAAAAAAAAAGAATCAAATGAATATAGAAGTATTCCACAATATTCTTGTGAGAAGGGAACATACTTCTATGGCCACACTGTGAACTATTCCACTGCTGGAGATAGTAAACACTAGTTTCTTCCTATATAATTTGCTTACAGCAGAGTTGTGCAAAATAGTTTGCTCTTAGAAAACTTTTGGAATTGTCAGAATAGTGTCAGAATAAATCCCTGTCTCATAGACATATTTTGGCTTTCTTAATAGTCAAGTTGCTACACAATAAATTTTCCCCATCAGAGTTCCAATGCACATTGCTCCCTTTTGCACCTTTTGTTGCATAATGCCTCATTTCTAATTGTATTAAGTAGTAAGAGCCCAAAGAGGTTACTCAAATTGCCCCTCAGAGCTATCTGATAGAGATTAGAGATAGATTGCATTTATCAAATATGTGAATTGATAACATTTGTTATCTCTATCTCTCTGAGCCTTGGTGGCACAGTGGTTAGAGAGCTACACTGCAGGCCACTTCTGTTGATTTGGCAGTTCAAATCCCACCAGGCTCAAGGTTGACTCAGCCTTCCATCCTTCCAAGGTGGGTAAAATGAGGACCCAGATTGTTGGAGGAAAGAAGCTGACTCTGTAAACCACTTATAAAGCAGTATATAAGAGTAAGTGCTATTGCTATTATTCACCAGTGTTCCAAAGTATTTTTTTCTCTCATGGATCTCCGAGTACAGTTCATTGCTTTATTGAAAATGTTGAGACCCAGCTATTAAAATTAAGATCTGTTTTGAGTACAAACTAGTTTTAAGTCTAATATATCTGCTTATTTATCTGATGAAGACCAATTAAGATTCTGCCAGGGCAAAAATGTACCGACCCATACAGGCCTTTGACATTTTAACAACTATATTGTGTGAGACATCATTCAGCTTTTGTCAGTATTTTAGATGATATTCCTCCAAAAACTTCACTCTTTATTTTGGATGTATCTCTTTGTGATCCAAGCATTACTGTCATGATCTTAGTATTGTCAGCAGGTTGCAGCCATTCCAGGATTGTTACCTTTGCATCAGTTCCAGTGGTACTACATTTCTTCTGTTCCATTGAGCTGTACCTATTCTTTGTGACTGTGGATAAAAGCTATCCTCCAATACTGTCTGGCCAACTCATATACTCTTGGATTCTTCTTTTTCCATTCACCTTGCCCAGCATTACCAGTTTTTCCATAGCTGTATTAACCTGCATGACTCCACTGCTACCACATAATAATACTAATTACAGTATCACTACAAAAATGTCATTTCCATGATGCCATGTTATTGTTGTCAAGTCATGATGGAGACTTTATGTGGAAGAGGCAGAAGAAAGTTGTACCCACTTACACTAGATTACAGGGAGGGAGGGGAGAGTGAAGTGAGAGAAAGAGAGAGAGAGAGAGAGAGAGAGAGAGAGAGAGAGAGAGAGAGAGATGTTATTGGTGCTATTATTTTTCTATTATGCATCTGTTCTGAGTCCAAGATCATGAATGCACTCAATCATAACCAGCAACCTAATATTGATCTAAATTATGGTCACAGTTCCATTCTAGTGATGTTACTAGATCTGGATCATGTCAGATATTCAGGATCCAACAGAGTCACTAAGATAAATGCTAAGGTGGCAAGGCCATAGTGGAAAGAAAGAAAATGAATTAGTTAGATTGTGAGATTTGTAGGACAAATCCTTGGAATACTTTTGTCCAGACCCCCATAAAACTAAAGTATCACTCACATTAGAATTTTTAAAATATTATTTTATCCTGGCTATAATATTTTTTATAAATAACTCCAACATGGCAAACATGTCTGATACTTCTTGTGTCTCCTATTTTCCCACAGGATGGGAGAATGATTATGATTCAATTCTCAGAGGACACCAAGTTCAAAAAGACAATCTTATGGCTAAATAATGGGGCACAAATAAAAATATACTTTATCTAGTTGCATCCAGATCAAAGATGGTATTCAACAAGTTCTGACTAGTTCTGGAGTACCAGTAGCGGAAATTTTGAATAGTTCAGAGAACTGGCAAATGGAGACCTCTGACTGGAGATTTTACAATAACCTTCCCCACCAAGCTACACCCACAGAACTGGTAGTAGAAAATTTTGAATCACACCACTGATCCAGATATTATTTAATAATCTTGCTATGCCTGAAAAAGAAGATTTTCCTAGATATTCTAGTAACTACATTTTTTTTTCTCCATAGGAAGCTGAAAACATGGTGGCATAAGCGAGATCTTTCTGAAAGTAATAAGACAGGCCAAGACAACTTTACAAAGCAATCCTGGGAAAGTGATTATAAACTGCTGCCCTATAATGGGCTCTTCACTGAATATTTGGAAATGGGTATGAGCCACCTGGGGAAATGGCAAACTTAAGAATAGTTTTCTGAAAATTTCTAAGACTATGACATGGGTTATGGAGGGGGGATGAGTATGTATATTCTTGGAGAGATTGAAAAATACAAGAATTAGAAGAACAGTGAGGAAAAAAGTCCTGAGATAGAGGGAGTAATTAGGAAGAGAAATATGAAAATATCTTTCTGAAGTATCATGAATTTCCGCAGTCTTTATGCAGTCAGACTTGGAATTTATAACTCCAACAAATAGAATATTTGAGGCACTGTATAAAATTTCTGAGCTGAACTCTTCTGCATTATAGGTTCGTCAATCAGCTTAAAATATGTGAAATTTGTTTTATCCAAATTAAAATGGATGCATTTTAGTGAAAAAATAACTATTACCATACTACTTGGGGCTTTAGAAAGAGCATTTCAGTCTTGCTTTCACTGAAATCTCATCTTGATCTCCTCCAAATTATTTTTTGATAAGGTTTCTTTCCTCAAACTCTGGAGATTAAAATGTTTGTTTCCCTTTCAGTTTTGCAATTTGGCTTCATTACTATCTTTGTTGCTGCCTGCCCTTTGGCCCCTCTTTTTGCTTTACTGAACAATTGGGTGGAAATTCGTTTGGATGCTCACAAATTTGTTTGTGAATATCGACGGCCAGTTGCAGAACGGACGCAGGGCATTGGCATCTGGTTTCATATCCTGGAGGTCATCACGCACTTTGCAGTTATTAGTAATGTGAGTTATACTGGTGTATACGGTAAGCAATCAACAGAAATTTTGTACGAGCACGGCAGCTACAGCTCTGAAATACTGCAATTCAATTACACTGAATTTACAATTCAAGGATGTTTTGATTGACTTGAGTTTACTTTCAGTGTTGTTTCCTGTTCCCAAAGCAGATGAGGATTTAAGGTGAACTTTAAAATGACCCAGTTCTTTGGTGACATAATTGGCTCGCAGAATTATTTCAATACCAAGTGGTAAAGGAAAGGCACTGCAAGTTACTGATAGAACCTATCATTATGGAGCTGGCTGGTTGGTTGTTGGAGAAAAGTGGAATTGGGTTAGCAGGTGTCCTGGTGAAAGGATGCTCTGAGAGACAGAAACACCCCAAAGAGAAATGCTCCCTGGTATCTCTTTCTCTACAGTCCCAAAATTCATTTTGGATAACGTGAATGGAAATTCTAGTACTTGGTCCCAATACAGGAAGTGAGCACTAGGTTGGGGAAGGCTATGTAAGAAGCAATGAACAAGATGCGAAATGACCTGATCTAGAATGAGGCTCTTTGTGTTTCTATGACTGTTGCAGAAAGTACATTAAGTACATACTGTGCCACGAGTAAGAGTCAAGAGTTCTATGTGTCATTCACACAACACTTAAAAAAATAAACATGTTCTTCTCTTAGGCCTTCCTGATTGCCTTCACTTCTGACTTTCTTCCTCGGCTGTATTACCAGTACACTCGTGCTAGCAATCTACAGGGCTACATTGACTTCACCCTGGCCTATGCCCCTAAATCTTTTGAGTTGAAGAACAATGTCACATGCAGGTGGGATCTCCTACTCTTGTAGCTGATGAGGATAGCTGTTTAAAGATGATTAGTGAGTGAATCTATTGGAACTAAATTGCTTGTTTAAAATTCAAAGTAAGCTCTCTCAAAATGTAATTTGAATGCTTTTTGTCCTGGCTTGTTGCATATTGATTGAGATATTTGTGCATAAAGTAGCATACACCAGGTTAAGGTTTACTCTGTAATTGCCAAACATATGAAAATACATAGTCCTACATTATGTATTTACTTTTTTAAAAAAGCCAGTTGTCTTAACTGTGTTGCAGCTGGAAATGCAGTTTCCTTGCTCACAATCAGGTACAGATAATCTTCACTTAACAGCCTATCACTTGGCAGCCATCCCAAAAGCTACTTATGTTTTGAAGTTATAGCTGCTGCAGCACCCGCACACTGATGTGTCCTTACAACTGACTGCAGGGATACTGCAGCAGCCTCCCCAACCCTCCTCATCCCACTACACTGAGTCCCTGCAGACATTGAGCCTGCTCCCTACCCCACCCCATCATCCCTCACACACTTATCTTTTGAAGATCTCTGGATCTCATGTTGAGGGACTAGGCCACTCATCCTTGAACCACATGGCTACCTCCCAAAAGCAACCGCCATTTTCAACATACCCACAGTGCACTGAAATGGTGGCCTCTTCTGGGAGACCACAACTTGGCCCAAGGACAGCACCCATTCTGCTTCTTTGACATGATCTGCAGTTGAGGAAAGCTCTAGTAGAACTCTAGAAATCTTCAAAAGATAAATGCTTGATGGGAGACAGGGCATGGGGGGGACGCTCAAGCTCTTCAGGGCCCTGTGAGGAGGGAGGCACCTGCAGTGATTTGGCGTGTAGGGAAAGTTGTCCAAGAGATGTGGGACTCCAAGAGGAAGGAAGTGGATCACAGGGTGTTTCAAGGAGTGGGGGAAGCTTTGGGAGGACTAGGTCAGACAGGCCTACTGCATCCCTGTTCTGTTACTGTCATAGGTCAAGGACTGTCTGGAACAGGAAACACTGCCTTACAGTATATTAATTCATAGAATAGCAGACAGAACATACTGCACTAAATTTTACCTGGCCTAATTCAACTAGAGAAAATGTGCAAACATAGAAATTGGCAGCAAGAGACATCAGAAATTAATCTGGAAAACTTATGATTGCTAAGCTATTCACTGCATTGTTTCTTTGCATGGATTTTGAAGCTCTTATCTCCACAGGTACCGAGCTTATAGAGAACAAAATGGCAGGTATTCACTATCTTATTGGAATCTACTGGCAATCCAACTTGGCTTCATCATTGTATTTGAGGTACATTGCATTTCAATATACTATTTTCCATATACTTGTTTCTTAGAGACCTTACATTGGCCATTGCAAAAATTAGCACACTTAAAAATCCAATTTGTAATATTGTTTCTTCCTTGTGTTAGCACTAATATGTTAAAAATTAGTCATATTGCATACTTTAGATTGCTTGAAGGAAACTTGTGCTGTTTTGAAACTAAATAAATTGGACATAAAATACATCAAAATTATGGTACAAATTATGCTATTTGAAAAAATGTACATTTTGTTCTAGTGATAGAAGCACTATAGGTTCTTCAATGCCAGAAATTCTATAAAGTTTTGGAAGGAAAATTGGTAATATGGAGAATGTACATCTACTGTATCATGTATTCACATTAAAATGAACCATCACAAAAATTGCTAAACCAGTAAGTTAGCAGGCAGTCCAAAACTTACAAGCAATTGTTTTCTACGAAGACCTCTATCAATTTTTATATTCCTTGGTTTAATGGAAAATCATAACCTTTTTGCAGAATACCATATCTAATTGGGGTCATCATAATTTTATATGCATGATATGTCCATTTATTTTCTGCCCAGCCTGCTTATGTCCATTCACAATAAATTCCAACTTAGTTTCTTTTACCTCTTTTCATAGCATGTAGTTTTCTTCATTGCACGTATGATTGATATGATGGTACCTGACATCCCAGAAGCAGTGGCAATAAAAGTAAAGCGAGAACAATATCTTGCTAAACAAGCCCTGAGTGAGAATAAGGTAAATCTTCCATTATTATGAAAATAATAAAAAAAACCTTTCTTTGAAAAACAGGACACAAATTGCTTAAGATCATTGAACTTCTATGGGTAACTGATTTCTGCACTGCATATTCCAATTTCTTTCACAGAAATGTAATTTTGTATTAAATTAGATGAAACTACAAATATTGAGTTAAGTAGAGTTGATTTTGAAATAAACTTTTCATGCAAAATTAATTATCCTTTGGGATAATAGTGTGTAAAGATTCTCACTCATCCCAAAGGTGTTTTTTCATGAGGCAAACATTTTTTTCTTTGAAGATGTTTCACTTCTCATCCAAGAAGCTTCTTTCGCTCTGACAGGATAGTGGGGATTGGAAGAATTTATATTCCTTGCAGACCGCTGGTTATTTGCATCCTTTTAGAGGGTCATTGAAGCACTTAGAGGTTTATCTGTATCTCAGGGTCACCTGAGTAGTGCTCCTGGTTCCTGTAGTCTGCAATTTTTTCTCCTGAAAATCTATTCTATCCCCACACCATTCAGTGGGTGTTCATCCCAAATTGTAGTTAAGTCTATAAAGATTCTCAGTCATCCAGGACATGGTTATCCCAGAGGTGCTTTTTTAGGAGGCAACTGGATTTTCTTTTTACTTTGAAGACATTTCGCTTCTTATCCAAGAAGCTTCTTCCTCTCTGACAAGACAGTAGGGAATGGAAAGATTTATATTCCTTGCAGACAGCTGGTTTTTTAGAGGGTCTTTGAAGCACTTGGATGGTTTATCTGTGTCTTCAGGGTCACCTGAGTAGTGCTCCTGGTTCCTGTAGTTTGCAACTGTAGTTTAAAGAAGCTTCTTGGATGAGAAGTGAAACATCTTCGAAGAAAAAACAAAGCAGCCCAGTTGCCTCCTGAAAAAACACCTCTGGGGTTATCTCTTGGGCTCTTCCCTCTCAATTTCCTTCCCTTAGGTTGAATCCCCTAGAACACTTTAATAACAGTGTTAAAATGTGAATCCTCACATTTCCATTGATGACCATTGATGATGTACATGTGTACATGATGATTCCCACTATTTTGTTAACAATACATCAGGGGTGGGATGCTATTGGTTCTGCCTGGCTCTATAGAACCAGTAGCTCTGAAGAGCAGCAGACACCAAACCGGTTCTGTGTTTGCTGCTGTTTGGCCCACCTGCCCGCCTGGACTCTTACCTGTCCTTTATTTCCTGCTTTTTCAACCTCAGCTGCTTTGCATGGCACAGCTGAGGTTGAAAATGCAGGAAAAAAAAGAGGCTTTCCAAATGCTGCGCACCCACGCCAGCGCTTTTCAGCTGTCTGAACAGCACAGCTCAAGTATTTTTTACATGTGCGCAGTGTATAAAAATGTTACAACGAACTGGTAGTAACACCGGTTGAATCTCACCCCTGCAATCCATATATTTCAAGTACTGTGTCATGGTTTATTTTTAATTAAATTTTAATAATTATATAGCAATCTGGAGGTTTAGGTTTAATAGTTGTTAGAATATCCATGCTATTACTCTGTAATTTTTATGTCTTTTAAAGAAAGGTTATTTCTAATGTTTATAGTTTAGGTTGCTTTTTTTCTTTATGCTAGTTGAAAGCTGAAATAAAGATTCACTGAAAAAATTAGGACTTCAGTTCTTTTTCCTCATGGTCCATTTTTCCTCCCTTCCTCAATAAAATAACTTTGCTGTCTATGAAAGAGTAGTGTTTTCTTCTCCCCCTCAGATTACTCCTGACCCAAGCCTTAATTATATTTTCATAGAAAATTGCCCCACAAAATTCAGACTCATGATCTTGAGGTCGTCCAACCCACTGCCCAAGGCAGGAGTCCTTATAACATCCTAGACAAATGGTTGACCAATCTTTTCTTGAAAACCTCCAGCAATGGAATACCATAGGTCCAGGAGACAAGCTGTTCCACTGATTAATCATTGTCCCTATCAGGAAATTCCTCCTTATTTCCAGGATATTAACACTGCACTCAAGCACACTAGCCATCAAACCATCAAACTTGTTATTCTATCTGTTAGTTGAATAAACCTTCATTCCTTCATTCTGTAAACTATTCATAAACTTGTTGATCCAAAATATTTGCATATATTAAATAATGCAACATCCAACATCCCTTTTGGTGAAAGTTTTTTTTTTTTTATTTTCCGGAATGGCAGAAACATTTAAGGAATAATTTGGCTGCCATGAGCCTTGTTAAAATATTTTGTCTAATAAAATCCACTTTTCAATTTTTGGAATAGAAAATGCACAACCTGGCACACCCAATTAACACTCCTGTGCTAAGGCATGACCATCCTTATTTTCTACATTTGCCTTTACTGAATTACCAGAGCCCCTCAAAGGACATGGGCAAAACATGAAATTTAAAAAAAAAACGTTTTGGGGATATCTTATATTTTGTTGTTGCACACTTACATGTATTTCAAATACTAAGACTCTACAGTACAAAACTAAAACAAATCATGTCATCCTAGTATACCATCACTAATTTTCAGACTATAGCACTTATAAGTTAATTTTTTGCTAATTAAAATTTTATATTTTTGTATTTTTTGAAGCTTGAGTCGTTTCCTGCATTTTAAGTTTCCAACATGGAGAATCATAATTTGCTCTCAGTGAAGCTTAACCAATGAGTTTGGTTAGCATTATTTTAAATGTCTGAAGATCGAGGCTTCAACCCTAGCCTGTTTTTTTCCATTATGAACTTTTGTCTTCCGAAACTGAATTACTATTTAGTCTGAAAAAATGTTGGAGAAGTTATTACAAATTTGGTGATATTTTGTCACCACAAACTAAATGTGGGAAAAGGAACACTACTTCTGCTTAAACTGCAAATTCTAAAGCATCTGTATATCCATCTCACATGCAGTTACATTTAGGTGCAACTGTGTGAGAAACTAAGAAAATAATGGCTGAACTGAGACAAGATTGGAACCTGTCAGATATGCATATCACTGTATAAAATGGGACTTGAATAGACTTTTGTTTTATGTTGTTACAGTGGTCATGTATATGGTATTTCTTCCCTCAGCTACATTCTCTTTTGATGGAAAAATGCATTATACATTTTTCTTTTTCGGACAGGCTCTCATTGAAGTGATAGATGTTGTCAATCCAACCCAGCCTGTGGAGAAGGTATCAAAATAAACCTCTGAAGATTTGGAAGGATGTGGCCAAGATCAGATTATCAAACTTCCACACAAGAGTAACCTTCATGGAGGAAGTACTGTGTAAGCTGGCATAGCATGAACATGGAGCTGTTAATTATGTAACATATTGCAGGTGTAGAATGTGCCTCAAATCTTTAAAGTCTCGGGAATTTTATCCATATTTACTAAAGTAGTGGTTTCATGTTTCTTGGAGAAAAACAGTACAGAGATATACATAAGAATTTTCAATCTGTTTCTCTCCTACCACAGAGGTGACTTCTAAATATAGTGAAATTCAGCAGTTGGCTACTATTAAGCTCAGCTGTTATTTACGATAATATAGAATCTCTGGATTTAGAGGCTGTACATTTTCCAAATAGGAGGAACCTGCAACACTAGAACAGCTCATACTGGTTTGCTTTTTTTAGTAAAAGGAAAGCAGATTAGTGGATATAGCAGCATGACCTCTCTAGCATATGACTCTAGTCATATGCTGAAGATTGCTGCCGTACATGAAGTCAATTATGAAAAGGAAACTTGCTTTCAGCTATCCAAGAGATTTTTTTTGCCTACAAAAGCAACATAGGGTTGTAATCATCTTCTTCACATCCATATCTCTTTTAGCTGGAATAGGTTTCAACAATATGCATGTACCGTGAACCTGCAATCTTTATCATGCTTAAATTAATCTGCTGGCAAAAATTGAATAAGCAGCTGAGATTGGTATAAATTTGCTTATTCCTCTTTGGAACAATATAGAGAAGCAAGGGTGTACGTATTTTATTAACAGGACACATAGAAATTGTAATTTGGAGAGACTTTTTAAAAATAAAAAACAAGCAAATCTGTTTCAGGTTTTATTTTTTAGAATTTATAAAATTCCAGTGTCATCCATACTCATGAGCCTTTATACACATTTTGCATATAATCTCCAAATTCCAAAGTTAAGGCCAAGGGATCATTGCCATGGAAACATAATATGGAAGACATTAAGAGGACATGGAGTACATCTCCACAGATCAACTGCTGCACACTACATGAGACAGAAGAGTGAAGTATTTTTAACAATTTGAACAGACGGCAGCATTAGAGCCATGCTCGATGGCAGTTAAGCCCAAAACACATGTGCAAGTGATATGTGACATTCAAACACCAGGTCCCACTGGCAAGGCATTAATACTTCTACCCTGTTTTAGACTCCTGCTCAGATAGTGATAGGGCTTCTCCTGTCCCAAGTGGAACCATCCAAGAGAAACAATTTCTCCTCCTTTCACGTAAGTTTATTTAAACTGAGAGGATTTTTTTTCTTTTCTATTGGACTAAAAAGCTAGATGCTTTATAAACCATCTCTCAGCTTATATTCTGGGACACAAAGGACCTTGGGGAAAGATACAAATGGCTCAGAAAAGCTCTTCAGAAGAGAGCAGGAAAGACAGAGAGCAAAGTTGGCAACAGACCCAGCACTGCCGCCAGCACCTTCAGCAGAAAAGAGAATTGTGGCTAGAAGAGCAGCTTTAAAATACAAGCAGCCTTGTATCAAGTTTATGGTAGCAGCTAGAGTGCAGCAACTACTGGTGTCAAGACAACAGGAAAAACACTTGTTGCCAACTACAGAAGGCTTTTGCTGAATATAGGTCTAATCTCCCACCCCTACCGCTGGCCATCAAAGAAATACTTCATCTTTAAAACTGAACTGCAATCAAATTCTTCCATTGAAGTGAAAGCCACTCCTCATTTGCCTCCCTCCAAGGCTTAATGTCTGTTGCAAGACAAGAGACCAAATTATGTGGCAACAGTTAAGATCATCTTTGCCAGCGGAGAAACTAACTGCCACATACATAGCTAAAGCCACACAAATATATTCCTCTTCTTTCAGAGGAACAATAATCATGATATCAGGAAGCAAGAGGAGCTATCTGAAGAAGCAGGCCACTGTCATACTGGCTTGAGGTAGAAAGAAGGCAATAGTAAAAAGCAAAAGACACACCTTAACCCTGGTACTTAAATGCCATCACTATCAAGCTAGGGGGAAAAGGGCAATGCACTCTTAACACTGCACTAGTCACCCAACATCCTTTGTGACATGCTAACATGGCACTTTTGGTTGAACCAAGTTTTCTTAGATCCAATAATACTGTCAGTTTTCTGGCTCTGTTTAGCCATACTACAGTTGGGAAGGAAGGATGATGCAAAAAAGTGAAGGGGGAAAAAACTGATGATGAGTTCATCAACCCAGTGAAAGAATGTTTGTGCACTTAGTGCTGCAATTAGCACAACAAGGACTGTGACCCTGTTAGTGCTTTCTGATGTCTCAAACTCCAGGACAAATAATTGCTCTCTCAGCTAAGACTATCTTACCAATAATGGAATTATATGGACAATTGGGGTGGGGGGGTGGGGAGAGCTTGGCAGTGAAAAGGAAAAACTGATTGCACACTACAAGGTAAGGCCTTGGGAAAACGGCAGGGAAGGGGAAGAGCAAATATTTTGGCTTTTAGAAAGTCAAGGAAATGTGTTTCCTGAGGTTGAGAGACAGGAAGTATATTCCTAGGTGCAGTAAGGTGATCTCCTAATGGAGGTTAGAGTGCTTTATATAATGTGCTTGGGAGGCTTGGTTACAACACAATGACCCATATGATAGACTGAAATTTGAAAGAAAAACTGTTACGTATTTCAGGTTGGAATTAATATGGAAAGCTTTGTTCCAGGTCAAGGGGAAGAAAAAAAAAAGTCAAACAGAAGCATAGCGAGGCCTGAGTATAAGGATAACAGAGAGAGTAAGCACTCCAGTTTCATTAAGAGATCCCTCATTGAAAATCTGCACTAGATCCAGCCAATAGGGAAATTCAGGAATTTTTTTTTTTGTGTGGCAAATGGCTGGATAAGATTGCTATTTTCATGTTATTATCGCTTGGGACCCCATGGCAGCGTCTTGGGAGCCACCTGAGCTCCAAAACTTGGAAAATCTTCAGAACTGCTCATATCCGGGGCCTGCAGGGGAATAAAAAGGACAGAATTTGAACAGGTACTAATGTTTGATTAATAATTATAAGAGTAATTTCACTTTTCCAAAAAAGGAAACCAGCGGTAGCTCTGTAAACATCAGTACATTACATCAGTAATTAAGATACCATATTACTATATAGATGATGCAGATATTGCAAAGGTAATTCCCATTACTAAAAACTTAAATCAACAAATTACTCACTGGACTCAAAATTATATTCAGCAGTCTGCATCCCGCCAGTATGGGACAAAGAGCCAAAAAGTGAATCATGGTTCACAATTTTCTACAATTTAACACTGAGACTGTAATAATACAAATGCTCTTGTATGCAGGACAGAAGAAAAAAATATGCACCTCATGTACAGCATAGCTGAAAATATATAGCTTATTATCCTCCTACCAGTGCAAAATCAATGCAAAATGAAACTAGTGGGCTGTCTAAAAAGAGTTTATTTTTTCCAAAGTTGAAATTATTCTTTTTCATGTATTAGATATGAATTTCATGCCCACAGACCATTGTTTTTAAGTTCAACTCATACAGTTGAACTCATACAGTTAAGTCCCCACTAAAATGTGAGTGTATTAAACATTTAGCAATATCTTTATTAGTAACTTAACCAGTGTTTTATAAAATTTTTATAAGAGGTTATTAGATCCAAAATGAAAATAAATGAATGTTTTTTGGAAAGAATGAAAGCAAATAAAATCTGGACTACTAAAATTGTAAGAAGAAAAATACTAAACATCTGAACATTCAAAAGCAAGAAGTTTTTAAGATTGGACAACCATTTGTCTGAAATGTTATAGAGTTTTCTGCCTGAGCAGGGGGTTGGATTAGAAGACCTCCAAGGTCACTTCCAACTCTATTATTTTGTTAAATCAACAATAGAAGATGATTCTCTCTCACCATCTCACTTTGCCTTGGCTTGTATAGAGGCTGGAATCTAAATGAAAGAGTCAAGTGAATCCCAATGTTTCCTTCCGCCCAAGAAAAGTCTATTACATAAACAGCTCCTACCTTCTCAGTATTGCCTGCTGTCCACGGGGCATCTCTAACCACAAATCCCTTTGATGCAGCCTTAGCTTCTTCATGACCAGGTGGTTTCATGTAGACTTGCATTGCCTCATTATCTACTACATCAGCCAGCTGCAATGCCAAACAACAAGCATTGCTTAGTTAGCAGCCTATATACACAAACACAAGAGTAATGCTGGAATTCTGCTTTATAATATTTTGAATCCATGTAATTAAGTAATACACATACATATTCCTCTTCCAGATTCAGAATATGATCAATGGCTTCCTCCACATTGTCAGGGAGTCCAGTCACAGTCACACAGTTGGGATCAGCCGCTCCACTTTGAGGAAAACGTATATCCACCTGGAGAGACAAAAATTATCTCAGATATGGTGGCCTGATATATTTGCCTCTCTCTCCCATTTCCCTTGAAGTTGTATACCCCCAAAAGTGTGTGTAACTAATGTGGTTACAGAATGCAAGGAGCAACTGAAATTGTTTAGTTTCTCAAAGAAAGGACTATTCATACTTAAATCAACAAATAATGCTATATTTATAGGAAATCTATGTGCATCATTAGAACTATGACTGCTGTGCTTTGAATAGTATTCAGACCACATTCACAATTATTCTGGAACCTGAGGGTGATAAGATGCAACATACAAGTTTCTTATACACAATCAGGATCAGTATAGGATCTTGCATTTTTTAATTCAATTAACTTGTTTCTATTTGCACTGATTCTCATTCATCTGCTGAAGCAAAAAACCCCAACAACTTTGCTGCTGCTATTGAGAAATTGATTTCTAGACATTTACCAGATGGTACAATGTTTTAATCACCTTGAATTCATCCATAATTTTGCGGATAGCTTTCCCACGTGCTCCAATAATGCGGGCATGAACACGATGGTCTAGGGTGATATCTTCAGATACCATCTGCTCCAGTTCACCAACAATCTTCAAGATGGCATCTCGTGCAGATTCAGTATTTTTCTCATAGCCTGTAATGATAATCTGATCCTGGGCCTAAGGAAGGAAATGTTGGTCATTTTAGGCTCTTCAAGTTGGCAACAAAGAATATAAGCAAAATGTATGAAAAGCAGGGGTGGATTTTACCGGTTCTGTCTGGCTCTGTGGAACCAGTAGCTCTGAAGAGCAGCAGACATAGAACCGGTTCTATGTTTGCTGCTGTTTTGGCCCACCCGCCAGCCCGGGCTCTTACCTGACCTTTATTTCCTGCTTTTTCAACCTCAGCTGCTTTGCATGGCACAGCTGTGATTGAAAAAGCAGGAAAAAAGTGCTTTTTCAAATGCTGCACAACTGTGTGCAGCGCTGCTCAGCTCTCCCGACTGCAAGCTGGCAATGTTTCACATGCAAAACGTAAATCACTGAACCGATAGTTATACCGGTCGGATCCCATCCTTGCTGAAAAGTCCTGCTGTGGAGGCAGCAGTGGGAACAAACCAGGTAACACAAATGTATGCTGAACAAAACAAATCCACTCCAAAATTTTTGACAGGTTCCCCTCCTTTCTTCCACATCCAGTTCTTCACCTGAGATTCATCATCCTTGTCTGGGAACTGTATAGTCACATCATGTTCTGTGCGGATTTGAGTGATCACTGCCCCTTTTCTGCCAATGATTTTAGGATGGTATCTGGGGTCCACAGCAACATTTAACTTAAAGTTTCGCAAAGCCTAGAACAATAAAGTTTACATTTTAAACATTTTCTGCCTCTAATCAAGCAATTTTACTACTGCTCTGACAAATACAATGCAACAGTTATTTAATGAGAGCTATAAATATAATAATATGTCTGTACTTATAAGAACTTATTTCCAATCTATAGAGGATCTGTTTTTATGGCTACTCTTAATAAACTTTTTCAGTGGTCATAAGATCCTGGGTCTTTTCTATGGTGGCCTCAATTTTCAGAATATCTTTCTACCAGGAGGACTGCATGATTGAGCCGTGAGTATTTATAATAGATCTTAAAAATATGGCTGCACTAATCTCTAAAATGAATATAGATATTCATTTTTAAATGATTTTGCTATTACTTTATTAAATTGAATATTAGTGTATATTATTTGATCTTGTAAACTTGCTTTCCCCAGTTGATGTCTAGTAGGAACAGGACACTAGTAATTTTAGAGTTTTAACAATCTTATTACACCAGATTGGAAAAGGCAATTGCTAAAAACCATATTAAGGAACTATTGTTTGGAAAGAGTCTTGCCATCTAGAGTAGGAGTCTAGTTGAAGTCCGCCAGGCTTACTGTTGCCAAGGTTGGAGACCCCTGATCTAGAGCAATCTCATCCAATCTGTTGCCCTTCAGATAGGTTGGATTGCACCTTGAATCACACACTGTCTTTAGCTAAGTTGGTTACCCCTCATGGAATTCGTATTTTATCACAGCTTAGTAACCTCCACATGACAAATTGTTGGTACTTTGATACCAAAATATTTCATTCTCTAGTCTCGAGTCATACATCTAAAGTCTTTCAGAAATTGCAGCAAGAGTTGGTGAAAGTAATTATGACACATTGTATTAATTTTTTAAAGAAATATTTTACATCTTATTTTGCACCAACTTGCCGATGTGTGATTTGAGATGCCCACACATAACAAAACTGCAATCTGATTAACTTTCCTAAGCTTTGGTTCAAGCATAGAAAGTGTTAAAGCAGACAATAATGCCTGCAAAGATTATCCAAAATAATCTATTTCTCTATAATCTTCCTCAGTGTCAGATTCTAAAATATCACCTGCAGTATTTCTTAAACTGGGGGTAATTTAGGCATATCCTAGGAGTAATGGAGTAATTTGTAACTGCTTTTTATGAGTCAAGGATCTAGTATGGATTGCTGTTGCTGAAACACTTGGTCAGGCTTTTTTTTACTACTCAATCCTTGAGAATTGCTTTACAATTTTATTTAAAAAAATTAAAATGGAAGAAAAAAATAATACAAAAATTAAAATAAAATAATTAAAAAATAATATTTTGTCTGTAATAATCTAACTGTATTTATGATATAAAATACCCAAATTAATAATTTTTTCCAATTTTTTGTCTATGAATCCCAAAAGAAAAACCTATGGTCTCATTTGTATATTAATTTTAAAAATCCTCTAAATCAGTGGGTGTATTTTGAATCCAAAATTTTATAAGTTTTTACACATTCCACCAAGCATGTAAAAATGTCCCTCCTTCTTTACATTTCCAACTTAAATTTGAAATTTCTTTATACAGAAGTTTCTAGATAATCTTTCTGGTGGCATAGATCAAAAGTATATAATTTTATAAAAATTATCTTTAAGAGTATAAAACAATATAAATTTCAATCCTTTCAACCACATTTTTTATTGTTCTATTTGTGTATTATAACCCACATTTCACTTGCTCCTCTGTTTTTAATTTCAATAAACATGTATACATATTACCAATTATATATTCATCATTTGTATACAGTTGTTTCAAACTCAGTCTTACAATATTCAAAACAAAGTCTGTTTTCTACTTTAAAACTTTCTAATAACTGTAGATAGGAAAACCATTGATAACTATGCCTTCTGCCACCAGTTCTCCTCTTGATTTTATTTTACATTTCTCTTGATAAAATTCTAATATCTCACAATAAATTAGCCATTTGTGTTTCTCTATTATTTCTTGTGCTTCACATGCTATTAGCCACAAAGACGTATTCAGGAATAATTTGTGTTTGCATCTATTTTATATTCTCAGTACAGCATGTCTAATATATTGTAATGGTTTTTAAAATCCACTTTAACCTTGACTTTGTTGGGCCACAATTTCTATACCAGTCATGTATTTCTAATTCCAAAAGTCTTCTATTTCTCAGAAACATGTACTCTTTCTTTCCAAACCAAACAGCAAGTTGCAAAATACAATTTCAAATCAGGTAAACCTGCTAATGTACCAAATTCTTTTAATATGCCCATTAATATTTCACTTCTCTTTAATGGATTTTCCAAAAGCAGCTCCAAATCAACTGAACAAACCTTATTAAAAACATACAAGTTTTAAAAATCTTTACTCCCACAATCCTATAATAGTATTTCAAGAATAAATAAGAGAGGAGAAAGCAGGAATCCCTATCTTCTTCTATACCTTACAGGTTTTTGTTTTTTGGTTGGCTCTTCATTAATAATTATTTAGGCTTCCTGTGAAGTGTAAGTTGATCTTATTCATTTAATAAAATTATCTCCAAAATTACTATCTCCCAAAATCTTGAGCAAGAAGCCCAGTTTAAATTGTCAAAGGTCTTCTCTGCATCTAAAAAATTCAATGCTGATTATTTTTCATTTCTCTCTCTCTTCTGTTCAATTGGATTTTATTTTTGGAGGTTGTCTGGGCAAGTCCATGCAGTTTTCTTGGCAAGGTTTTCAGAAGCGATTTGCCACTGTCTCCTTCCCAGGGCTGAAAGTGACCAGCCCAAGGTCACCCAACTGGCTTTGTACCGAAGATGGGTCTACAGTCTCCTGGTTTCTAGTCTGATGCCTTAACCACTACACCAAATTGGCTTTATGTTACAGCAAATATTCCAAAATGGCTACCACATTTTTAACATTGTCCTTTAACTGTCTTTTCGGTAAAAAACTGATCTATACTTTTTCGTTAAATCTTGTCCCTCTTTGGGTATTAGTGCTATACTGGCCTTTTTCCAACTCTCTGGCATCTTTCCTCCCTGTAACATAAATTCAACGTATTTTGTAAAGGTTATAAAAGTTCATCATCAAAACATTTCTTCTAGGTATCTTTCCTAGTTCAATCTCTTTTATAGCTTCAGAAACTTCCTTTATTGTTATAAGCTTATTCACAATCTGTTTCTGTTCCTCTGTAATCTTTGGTAAATTCTTCAGATATTCATCTATTTTCTTCAGAAAGATATCACTTTCTTTATACAAGATGGAACAATATTGATGAAAAGAGTTTTGTATAGCCATGTTGCCAATTAATATAGTATCTTGTAATTTCAATATCTCATTCTTTTCCATTTATTTTTGTAATTTATATGCCAATTTCTCTGGCTTTTTTTTAGCCTTCCATAGTTCATTTTAATTCCATTTCTCTTTCACAGATTTATTCTTACATAGATCATCACTGTAAACAAAATATGTATCTCCTCTGGAAATTTCTGTAGTTCATCTTCTTTTTTCTTTATCTCATCCAAAATAACTTTTTTTCTCTTGACTCTTCTTTTTGAGTTCACTATTATAATGTATACTTTAACATATAATAAAATATTTTCTTGCATTCCAAATAGTTCTTAAATCAGTACCTTGATTTTTCTAGATCAACATTTCATTTAGTATCCATCTAAAAGAACTGTATTTCCTTTTATAAACCAAAATCACATAATTATGCTCCAAAAAAGGTTAAACCTTCAGAATCCTCAGAACCCTTAGTAGCCAAATTATTTGATGTTGAAATCCAAATAATATCTATTCTTGAGCAGGATCTATGCTTTTCAGAAATGTATCTAACTTATCTTTTATCTAATCATTGGCCAGACAGCATCTTTTCCCAACATCTCCTAAGGTCTTTCCTGCATATCATCACATAAATCTCCTGCTAAGATTTTTCTCTATAGAAACATCCTTAACTGAAGCATTTTTACTAATAGTTATTTTAAACTTTAACAAGGCACGTCACTGAAGGATGTTAACAAAAGCACAATAATTATTGTCCAATACATACCCGATCTTCTTGCTCAGCTTGCAGTTCCTTCACTCTCTCTAAAAGTCTGGCTTTGGCACGATCAAGATTAACAGCAAGCCCGCTTATAGAGATGATATCAGACTGAAGCTCAGGAGCAGGAACTTGGATGTTTACCTAATAAATGCAGATAAGGAATTGGTATTTTATCACAATGTCCTCAACCTTCAAACATGCCATTATTCAATGAGTTGGATCTGCCAAACTCTTAAGTAAATACAATACTATTAAACATTAGACAACCCGTGATATTCTGGGTCATTGCTTCAGAGATACTTCCTTACCAGATTTTTCAATGCCTTCAATAATGGGAGAGATACTCAGAGTTGTATCTGCCTTCAAAGTTGAACTATATAGTACAATCAAACATCAAAGGCTGACCAAAGGAAATGTTTTATAACATTTCATATTATGTCATAAAATGTTTTGATAATTTTTATCATAACAACAAAAACATTACAAGTAGTCCTAGACTTAGGACTGTTTATTTAATGACTGTTCAAAGTTACAACAGCTTTGAAAAAAGTGGTTTACAACCAGGCTTTGTATTTATGACTGTCACAGAATCCCTGCAGTCATATGATCAAAATTCAGGCACCAAGCATGTATTTATAATGCTCGCAGCATCCAAGGTTCATGTGATCACCACTGACAACCTTCCCAAGGGGCTTGATAAAATCAGTGCTGAAGATTCACCTAATGACAATGGCCAAAAAAGTTGTAAAATCAGGTGTGGCTCACTTAACAACTTCACTGCTTAGTGAATTAGTTCCAGTCCAATTGTAATCATAAGTCAAGGATTACTTGTACTCACCTCAAATTCATCCATCATTTTTCGGATTCCAACACCCTTTTGACCAATGATAAAACGATGAAGGTCAAAGGGAACTTCTACTTCAATTGTAACTGGAACCAAAGCCTGAAAATGAACATTATATCAAGTAAGTAAATTATGACAAAAAGGTTCTGTCACAGCACATGAATTAAACCAGCAGTTAAAAGACTAAAAAGGAGAAAAATAAAATAATTTATATAATATAATCACCAACCAGCTGTATAACTGGCTTATATCTAGGGATTTCAAACCTTTCTTTAACTTTGTAAGAAATTTACAAAGGTACATACAGAGTCTGCTACAGACAGTATAATTTTTTTAAAAAATCTAGTTAATTGATTGATTGATTGATTAAATAAAACAATTCCTTATTTTACTTCAATTTATATAGAGATTCCTTTTCCCTGGAAAGTTTGCTTTAATCAGAAGCTGGAAACTGCTTCTACATTACTTCTTTTGTTAATTTTGATAAACGTATTGTTCTTTTGTCCTCTTTGGAATTTCTTTGTTTTAAAACTGTTAAACACTTCTCTCCCTAGTTGAAAGAAAGTTGGGGAGTATCTTTGTGCGTGCGTGACAGAGAATCTCTCCCCAATAAAATCACTGATTCTATGTTTGGCGAGAAGCCTGTGCATATCTGAGATTCTGGCTTGACCTTCACAGCAAAACAGTTTGCCTGATCACTGTTGCTTAATTCAAACCATGAAACAAAAATAAATAAATACTGAAAGGAGCATTGGTATCTGGGATATCAGATGCTTTTACTCCGTAATGTAAGTCACAACTCATCAGAAGTCATTTTACTACACTTTTCATTTAACTGACTATTCTGTTTCTGTAAGTGGTTAACACAGACTACATACTGTCAATAAAAAGTGTCTCCAGAAGACAGGACAATAGCCCCATGAGATTTAATATGAAAATCACTTTACAGTGCTCATAAACAAAACTGATTATACTCCTGTGTTTAGATATGGGAGGCCTCTAAGATAATATAGATATCCAATCTCACTTACCTGGAGGGCCTCTTTTGCTGCCTCACATTTCTCTCGACGACCAGAGATTATGATAGTATCACATTTCTTTGGGGAGCCAGGATCTATTTCTTTGTATTCTTTCCCTTCATTATTCTCTTTGTCATTCTCATGTGCTACCACATCTGCAACAGAAGCTGTGTTCATAGGAATAAGAATAATTAGTTACTAAATATGGATTACACTATATTTATTAGAATCTCCCTTCTTCTAATTTAAACCCATGATTTCGTATTCTGCTCTTGCTATTCCATACTGTCTCATAATTCAAGCTATTAGCCTGAGATCCAATTGAGATAGTTTATATATTCCTAAATATGCTGGGTGTTAAGCCTGGGTTCCCCAACCAGGGTTAGGTAGACAAGCTAAAC